>CANSZD010002320.1:712500-1016341 GCA_947648045.1 Beta corolliflora
ACCACTATGCGCCTGTACAAGCTCTTTCATCAACTGTCCGACACTATACAATGCTGTTGTAACACCTACAACAGCAACTATACTCTCATTGGAAGGGTCCCACACAGGCAGTGCAGCAGAAAGCAGAGGAGAACTTGTATACTTGCTTACTGAAACATGCCATGAAGCAACTCCATCAGGTACTTGTGAAGGGCCAGCAATGTTTATTAAATCATCAGGAGGAATTTCCTTTTGCTTTCCTATCTTCTCGCCACTGACAGGATCAAGTGGCTCATGGTACCAAGTTGCAGATAGGTTGCCTTTTATTGACTGATCATTCCATTTCTGATGCGAAGATACCTTGCTCATTTCGTAGGAGGCTGCACTTATTGAGTAATTTGCAAGATCAGAGTAAATGTAGAAAGTGTTGTTGCTTCTATGATCTCTATGAAAAGCTTGGACAAAACCATTTCTATAGTTTATTGTCATTGAATTTAGAGCTTTATGACTTGCAAATAGTGACCACAGAACATCCTTCATCATTTGGTAGAGCTGCAGTTTACAAGTTATGAATTGCTTAACATCAGTAAGAAGAAATGAGAAACTAGAAAGAAGAGGCTTAATCGTTAAGTTCATTGTGCAACTTATATCACATGACTTGTAAAATCATAAAACCAAAAACTGGAAACTGACAGTGGAGCACCAACCTCGACTTGATTTTCTTGAGTTACCGGCAGGGTGCTGAACTTTTTGATGATATACTCTGAAAGATTAACTTGGGCTGTTGTCACCTCAACGGTAGAGTTAACAATATTCCACATTCGTAACAACGGACGTTGTAGGAGCTCAAAACGAAGCCCAGATGCTAGATTATCCAAAGATTTTGTAGTGTAGACTCGCGTAAAGTGCCATGTCAGTATAGTTAGCATCCCTATCAAAATTGCCAAAAGTGCCTGCAAGAAGCCAATGTCATGAAGGAAAATAATAATGACACGCCTGACGCCTTTATATAGAAAGAGTCAAATAAGGCCTAGTTTTTCACATACCATTATGGCAAGGCGGACAACAAAGACACTGTAGTATGATGATAAGCAATCAGAGCTTGCATATTGAAACTCCTCCTCAACATCACCTCGAACTCGCCTTCTAAGTCTTAAAGTCGGGGTCCTTCTGCAACTACAAGAGCTACCAAAACAAAAGAATCTATTGAATCTCTTCTTTGTAAAAGATCTAGTTGGTGTTCTGGGTGATGATGATCCTGATGATGTACTATCTGAATTTTCTGCCATTATAATTCTCAAGTCTAGTAATTCTGCAAGCTATACACTGAAGAAAATACTCAGATCAGGTGAGAAGTTGGGGAGTTGGATTTGGACAGAATAATTGGGTTGTTCTGCTGTTAGTATAAGAATTTCTTATTCTGTTTTTCTACTGGGAACTGGGAAGTGACGTCCGTTGTTGCTTCTGCAGTGGAGAGCAAGCGTGGTGTAGACTGTAGACTGGTGGTTACTGTCTTACTCCTCATCCACAATCACATTCTCCAATCAAGATTTCCCTCCTCCAATATAATACAAAATGACCATTGCACCACCCACAACACAAGCCTTTTTCTAACTAAATCGCAATAACATAAAGAACTCAGAGTTGGTATCCTATCCGACTGTCTGACATAGTTAAACCACTACCGCTTTTTTACATATTTTTTCTCGACTTTTTAGTAGTACTTCTGTGTAACTTTTCAACTTTCAAAGGACATTTGTATATAAATTTTTCCTACACTGAGGAATTATCTAGTTTTTGTAACTTCTGCTGTTGAGACCGTCTATATAATAATTTGCGAGTAGGATATTGTAGGAGAAAAAAGTTCAAATCAAAAGGAAAAAATATATTAGTGGCTATTAAACTTTGTGCTAAAATAGAGATCAAACATCCAGATAAGGACTGGTTTTACATTCTTAGAACAGTCTAAAGATACTATATATATCAAATATTTCCCGAAGTTGAAACAACAAATAATGCACTATCTTTTACTATAGTAGTACAGTTATATGGCTTTTGGTTATATACAGAGGGACATTTCTAGAAGTTTTTTTGCTCATCTAGGGGTAAAATGGGTATTTTAAACCACATTGCTGAATTTTTATTTTGCAGAGAGCAGGGGCGGATCCAGCGTGGGTTCGTGGGTTCAACTGAACCCACAAAAATCTGGAGAAAAAGAAGAAAGAAATCGGTGAAAAATCGAAATAAATAGAACGAATATATATTTCTTGCGCCGTGTTCTGTCATTGTTTTGATGTTTAGTTCAGTGGTTTAATGGGCCGCAAATCTACAGTCCTCACTTTTATAACAACGCAGGATTTCGTTTCCTTCATTTACTAGTTTTGTTTCCTTTCTATGCAACTTTACTCTTTTTTTTTTTTTTTTTTTTTATTTGATTCATATAGAGTGCTAAGACAGCTGATTTATGGGCTTTTAGGGAGTTTCCTAAACTCATACAATATACTTTAATATATTCCAACGTTCAATGAATAATAAGACAAGCATTTGAGTACCTAAAATACTTCACAGAGAGCTACTTTATAATTTTATTTTAGTTTATAGTTTTGTAGAGCATTTTTCTTCATTCCTCTTTTGAAAAATTTCACCTCAAATAACCCCGACTTTTACCCATCCTATAATAATCTCAGTTTTTGCTATTTTAAAAAGTAACTATGTTCGAGTACTATCTTATCAAACTAATATGAACTATTCAATTTCCTATATGAAATATACAAAATATATTAGTAACGCTGTAACGGCAAAAAAAAAAGAGTTTCGATTATTATGAAAACCATCCCAAAACTTGAAAATAAAAACGGATTATTCAATGCAAATTTCCCTTCCTTAACTATTTTTAGATCCCCTAAAAAAAAACCTATTTTAAGATACCATAAATTGAAACTTTAATTGTCCTTTTGTACATCTATATTTTCGAATACTTAAATAAGTGTTATATAATTGCTAATGCATAAATTTTTTTAAATTTTTATTCATCTTAGTTTTTTTTGAAGTACTCCGAACCCACGTGGGTCAAATCCTGGATCCGCCACTGGCAGAGAGAAGTGACATTGTATACTTTTCTCTATACTGGGTGCCCACTAATAATTCTTAATTGCTCTTAAGTACAAAGCTAATGGATGTGCTTTAATTTAAGTTGTGAAAAGAAAAGAAACTAGCTTTAGAAAACTGGACAAGTAAAATTTAGGTAGATGATCATAAGACCTTTTTCTGACTTCACTATAGAGTAAAAAGAGCTTTACTTGGTGCCCAATTGTTGAATCTCCAAAAGACTAACATTTTTTCGTCGGTACTCACATCTCTTCAGATTGGTAAAAAAAAAACATAAGAAATTGTATCCACAACCCTTCTCATTATTAGTACCAATTGGTTATCAGATAGTACCGTTTTAGTACCAATTGGAAGAGACATGAATACGAAATATAACCCCAATTATATGACTGAGTCAAGAAGACTTAGACTATTGGACACCAATACTTTCTCCAGTAAAATACATCCTATGAAAGAACACAAAGGTAGGACAGAAGCTGATCACATCCATGCTTTTTGGGAGTAGTATAAGTTTAAGACAAGTGGGGCGGCTTATGGAAATCGACAGGAAAAGGCATATAAATGTATGTAGTGTAACATCAGGCTCGGTTATTATGTCATGCTTCATTATCTATGCAACGACAAATCCAGTGAACACCACCTCAGTAAATCATCTAACCGTGTGATATGACTACTTCCCATGTTATCTCATCAAGACATCAATTGCATGATTAATTTTTATATCCCTTGATTATATAACTACGACTATGAGTTATTATACGTGCACCACACTATTAGTTGATGGGGTGACGTAGGTAATAGATTAACATAAATAAGGTTATTAATGGATAGGGTATAGTAACTGATAATTCATTTATAGACTTACATATAAGATGCACAAATACGGATAACTGAGGATATTGATAATGCATATATGAGGTTGCTTGTAATGTCACACCATTATTTGAGTGAATGATGTATCACACGGAAAAAGATAGTTTACTTCTAAAGCTTCCTAGATGGGAATACAATAGATCTCCACAATATTCCATTATTATTAGCATACAATAAAGAGTCAACCAATCTTCAATAATAAAGATTATATTCCTCGTCTATGAACATTATCTTCTCAATACTTCATCTATATATTCTCATGAACTAGCTTCTTGTACTGTATAGGAAGTAATTCAACTTTAAAAATTCATTCAATATTCCTTTATAACTAAATCAACATGACCAAACTGTCAGCTTTCTTTTCCAAATCAAGCTTATAAGCATGAAAACATCCCTTTGCTCACTCAAAGATAGAGCGAGCGGCAAATTGATACTCCTAATGTTCGAAATCAATTGTCATAGAGTCTCACTATCTCAATACTTCATAACTAAGGTCTAAGGATACGACATGATTTCATAAAAAAATTCCTTATAATATTGTAAAGACAAATACTTATTAAAAAATATTGTAAAGACTTAGAAATAAATCATAAAATTGTAACTAAAATAGATAAAGGGACAACTTTAATTTTCCTAGACATCCTAATAGAATCGATCTTAATTATTGTTAATTTGGGACGAAGAGAATGTATATTACATTCAAAGCTAAGTGATGATCTGGTTATGCACTTGGAATATAGAAAAGAATGGATATTAAGTGGTTCAGAAAGAGAGAGTAAAGGTAGTGATGGCTAGTGGTGCAGAGACAACAAACAGAATGCATAATTTTAATTAAGCGATATTACGTACAAGTACAACTGATAGATAACACGGAGATTTAATGCTCCTATGCTTTATATATGTATTATTAGTAGTAATACACAAACTCAAATTGCATCCTGGACGCTAACTAATGACGTGCCAGGAGCCCTGGACCTGATGCGCCACTACATGAAGAATGAAGATGTGTTAGGTTTTTATTATGATTCTTTTTTTTTTTATTATTGTAACTAGTTTTTGAACCCTCGTCCTTGGATGTCTTTGAGTTTGGTGTATACTATATAATACTCCCTCCGTCCCATAATATAGTGCTTATTTCTCATTTTTTACGAGAATTAAGGAAAGTGGAACATGAATGATAAACAATTAATGTTGTGGGAAAAAAAGTTGATTTTAGGAGAGAGAATGGTGTATAATGGGTGAAAGAGCATTAAATATATGACTAATTCAACCCTAGGCTCAATAAACAAAGTAAAAAACTATTTCCAAGAAAGAAATAAATGATGGTTGCATGTTTTTTAAAGCAAATCGAGGGAATTGTGGAATTAAAAAATAGAAACAAAAACAACATTTTGGGACACCCAATGGAATGCAAGCACTATATTATGGGACGGAGGGAGTAATATGTAATTATTTCTTTTGTAATCGGTGTATAAAAGAATTTCTAATTAATAAACCCTACACGAGAATTTTCTGACTTCGCCTAGTAAGTTAATCGCTTTTAACCAAAGACCGTTTTTGTGGAAGCTGGATAGCTAAATTGGTTTGATATTTAATTTTTATGCAAAATAACTAGCTTAGTTGGTAAAATTTTGTGAAAGTAGTATTTAAAGCTTCAGATCAGTTCTAATACCTAAAAAGGATATAGAAATATGAACAAATGAGCAGGTAAATAAAATAAAAACAAAACATGGAATTGTGAGTGTGATGTGCACCTTCATCATATACGTAGGATCTTATTTACGGGTCAAATCATACCTACATCTATCATCAATATTTATGGTATCTTTAGACTTTACGGACAAAAATAAAATGAAAGATGTCTTTTCTTAAACCAATATCTCGGTGCAGCTAAGCAGTTGGTCAGTAGGTGTCCACAATTGAGCAACTAGCTGGGTGCAGCTGTTGTTCTTTGTCAAAGGAATTAAGATTGTCCAATCAACTAGGAGAAATACGCAAGATAAAAATTTTCTTGGTTTCTACCAAACATACATAACCTTTAAAGTGCCTAATTGGATCCATATACCTATCAAATTACAGGAACATATAAATTTAAGTGTTCTCATCTTATCCCATGCTTCATGTTAGTGGGTGGCATTTAATATGCCTGATTATGACAGTAAGAGTGAGTAGAGCTGCTCGTATGTGAGTCTGGAGGCCAGACTGTCGTATCCTCAAGAGTCCAGACCTAACAGAAGTCACACAAAGCCTTGCCCTGCAAACAATAAATACAGCATACTTCCCCCTTTCAGAAATAGTTGGAACATTGCTTAAGACCCTAAGTACAACTTGCCCGTAACACCTCCCAAAGAATTGAACCCCTATCACCCAGGAATCACATTGCTCCATCTCGTGATCGTTCATGGTTAAAATTTGATGTTATACCACGTACACAATAAAATTACCTCAGTTATCGATGTAAATGCGGTGAACCGTGGTTGCCAAGGCATGATCCTCGATGTACACTGCTCCCTTCCCTGGTTTACAGATTCATTAAAGATAATCAAATTTTTATATAACTCAAGCTTGAAACCATAACTTTTTTTTAAATAAGTTACATACAAGGTTCTACAACACTTACGTAAACGGAAAGAACTTCAAAGAGAGAAGTAAAGAAATCATATTATTGATACAGGTGGTGAAGAGGCCATTATTTTGAACCTCTTCGCAAAATAGGAAGCAGAACTAGTGATATGCCTTGGCAGAATACCTCAAACAATATTAATTAGTAACTGAAACTATAATTACATTGATTACTAGCAAGCACTAGTTTCTACTAGGTGTAGTTCTGTTATACAGCAAATGGATCGAATATTAGATATATAAAAAATTACAGGAACAAATAAATTCATAGAGCATACAGAACTTCAAGACTGAAGCATTACATCATTACATGTCAGATAACTTAAGAAGAAATAGGCTCCCAGGCATAGCAGGTTAGCAGGAGTTATTTCGAGCTTTTTTTAGCTTTGTGTTCTCGAGCAGCTTCTTTAACAGCAGTTTTCGCAAGCGTGGTCGGTTTAAGGACACTCTTAGGATTCAAAGCTTTCCGGATCTTAAACACAGTCCAAGCAGTACCAATTGCGTGCCCTGCTGCACCAAGTCCTTCATTTGTTGCCTTACCAGCCTCGTCCCCATATCTGCATTCGAACACAAAATGCAACACAGTATTAGATAAAAATGTACTTAAAAGTTGTTTTCTCCCTATTATATAAACTAAAAGCCAAAGAACAAAGTCACTCATGGTTTGCCGGAGTCTAGAGAGTCAACCATTTCTAGAAAGTATGTCATATTTTTACAACCGGTTTGGTAGGCAGCAATAAAGGTAAGAAATTTTACCCTAACTTTTTTAAGGGAAGTCCCAAATCAATATCCATGGTAATACGTTTCACCTCCAAACATCTCTTTTCTTCACACGATCTCATTGGTTGTCCATAACCACTTTAGAAGGTAGTATTGAGTGATGATGGAAATTCATGATAAAAACACATGGTTGGTGATGGAACATTACCATAAATATCCCATGAGATTTTCTTCCAAATTACACTGAAATAAATTATCGTTACGGTAATCTTAGACCATCTACCAAACAGACTATAATAGTCCAAAGACGCTAGGCCATATCATAAATTAAAGCAACAATTATTTACCTATCTTCATTGCTTTAGTATTTTGATAGGAAAGAGAAGATGGAGGGAAGGGGGTGCGTAGAATGGGTCTAGACATGGATTTTCACCTACAACACCAATGTACATGTATTTTCAGTGACTCCCTTTCTTATTCTTGATCCAACTCAACCACCTATGCTTTCAAGTTTCAATCCTTATCTCCTGCAGACTGAACCAATTTAGGCTGTCGGAAGCAGATTTAATCAGTCAAGATGCCTCAACTGGATAAATATAACTAGTCATTAGATGCCACTAATATAACAAAACGTGTGTATTTTACTTAACAATTAACCATATCAGATCAAGCAACTAGCCTTCTCTAGTCCTCTACAAAGTTCATGGACATTCTGAGATATTCTCCAGATAAGAATACCCTGCCACTCATAGCCTGCATCCTTCACAAGCAACTGGGGTGTCCATCAAATTTTTTAAAGAATATGTAACTATGTGTCTATGTGAGTCCTCAGAGGCTCTGGAAATATATAAAGCTCAAGTCAAACTAAAAACGCTGAAAACAAAGGATAGACAAAGAATTTCCTCTCCAGAAAGTTGTGAACAGCGGAATATGTTGCCTTCTACTATTATTGATTAGAAACAGGAAAGAAAAAGAAGTGAAACGCATACTTGTGTGTCACCAGTCCAGTAGTCACAGTAGATGTTGTTGACATAACGTTTTTTCCAGCTACTTCAACGGCGTCACAGATTCTATCTGTTAGCAAAAGAAACTATTCATTACAAAAGATATACACGAGCTCACACCTTGCCTAATTATAAAGCACAAACTCACAACATATAAGGTTATCTTAAGATTAACACAAAACAGACATGGCAAGTTCACTGAAGAAACGGTTGCATATGTCCTTGTCCCAAAAAATTGTAGAATAAAAGGGAGATGCAACAGTAAAGATGAATGGAAAAAGCTTCTGATGAAACAATGACCTAAGTAAATCGTTTTTTCAACTTCACTTTTCAGAAGAACCAGACATAAGAAACAGTTATTAACAGCATTGAACGATCTCAAAATTGGCATCATAGATTGCCTTCAAGTGACATAATCATCATGGTAAAGTGGAAAGAATTATCTTTCCCAAATCAATTCCCATCAATTAATATAAGAATGCAATGTCAGGTAAGAGAACAGGATTTATGAGAAGACCAGGATTTTTTAGTTATCATTGCATGGAAACTGGAAGTGGAAGGGTATGATTCATGCGTATTGGTATACATGTTCCATAATAGTAATAGAATATCTTTTTGGGAGGTCATGTCAACTATTCAATTTCAAATTTCATCCATTCTCTTCAATAATCATCAGGAGTCAGCATACACTAGCCACTTTGTACAGAAAGAACATAAGGATACAGTTTCCTCATGTTCTTTATACCACATAAATTTTCCAACCTTAAACTCAATGCACCTGATCACTTAGTATCAGGACATCTAGAATACAGCTTATGCCGTTACATGCATTTCAGTCAGCAAAATATCAAAAGAGCTAACTTTATAGTTCCTGAAAGTCAGAGCCACTTAAATGTAAACGTTTTATTGCAAAGTAAACAAAAAAGGTAAGGGAACATACTAAATCCATCCAAAGAAGCCAAGATCATTTCTCCAGGCAACAGGCTAAAGAATTTCTTTCCAGCTTTTGAGTTTGCAACTGAACTTGTGAAAAATCCAGAAACTCTCACAACCCCGGACAGCACTCCAGTTGCCACCTGCTTGGTCATTTTTGTCATCCTCTTCACCCTGTAGAGACAAGGAAAGCATATTCAACGGCTAAGTTGGAAAGTAATGTACTAAAGCTGATAAATCGATATCAGCAACATTCAGCATACTGAGTGTAGAATAACAAAGGGAGGGACAGCGCCAAGATAACAAATGGAACTTCTATCTCCATTTCATGATCATAACACTAGACAACAGACATGACCCATGCCAGAAATTACTATTATTATCATATTAACGTAATGTTTTACTTTCCTTTGGCCTATGTTTGGTTAAAAGGAAAGTCCTTTTTCCAGCAAAACTAGTTTCATATTCCCCCTATTTGGTTTATATAGTATTCTTAGGTTCAAAATAGTTTTTCCAAAATAATGGTAAGGTTTTCCTTAGTAAGAGTCTTAAACAAGGAACGCCATATGATCCTCCTCATATTCTACCTTCCTCCTTTCCTTTCCTCCCCTCCATCTCCAACTTTCCATTTCCTTTTTTTAGCAAGGAACCAAACAAGAAAAATAAAATCTAAAGCTAATTCCCATTAAAATATGATTTCCCAAGAAAATCAAATACGGTTTGATATGTTTTTTTTGGTCTAAACCAAACACAATACAAGAAAGTGTTTCCTCCAGACCACATACATACCTAGTTCAGTAAATCATTGGTCTATACTTCTATAGTGCAAAAGCAGAAGTGCAGAACATACAAATGCGCCCTAATAACAGCATCCTTGATAAAAAGAGCAGTACTCCATTTGTTTTCTAGATAACTAGTTTACATTATTAGGAAAAGGTCTAACATTAGCCAATTTATCAATATCTAATCTTGTTAAATTAAAGAAAAAAAAATACCACCAATATACCAATCCAATTCCAAGTGAAAACAAATTAAATGTCATGAATTGAACTAACAAAAAAAAACAATGCACATTAAGTAGAAGCAAATAAAACAGCTGCCAACAAAAATCATAAAGTATGGAGTACTCTATATTATAAAACAATATAAAGTCCAATTCAAAAAACATTATATAAAACTAAAAATAGACAAAATATAAGTATAAAAAGCAAAAATTTAACATTTCAAACCTTTTAATCCTCTTCAAAGTATTCTTATCAATCTCCTTCTTCTCACAAGGGTCAAGCCTCTTCTTTAAAACCTCATGCCCCCACTTCAGTCGATCAACGGTCACATCCCCACACCATAAAATCCCCTTAATCAAATGCCCTGACCCTGTGGCAATAAACTTTGCCGCAGTCCCACTATACTCCTCCACATTAGGTGCCAATGTCGTCCAATACGCTCCACAACTCCTCTCCATTGCCACTCTTTTATTCTCGTCCGACTTCAATTCCTCCGGCGAAAGCTCACCAGCAACACCCACGCCTGCCAACTCTCCCCTACTCTTCTCCGAAACGCTCTGCACGGAAAAATTCCCAGAGGTCTGAAAAATCCCATCTAGTTCCTTCAACAAACGTTCCTGCCCCTTAGAAGCAAAGCTCAATCCATAATTCAAAACATCGTCGCCTTCTTTCGAGTTCGAATCCGAGAACGAAAAGAAATAATGTGAATCATCAACTTTAACAATGGCCTCCTCCTTGATCAGCGGCCATTGTACCTCATCAGAAACGCAAGCAAGGATTGCAACGACATTTTGACCTTGACGAATACGACGAATCGAGAAATCCCCAATTGCGAGCTCAACGCTGTATTTTTTATCAATAAGATGAACAATTGCACCAGGAATAGTGATTAGGGTTTCTTCAACGGGTTCGGGTTCAAGTTCGGGAGGAGCAGAAGCAGTTCCCGGAGTAAAATTAGGGTTAGGGTTTCGATAATCGTCGGGAAAGAGGTTATCGACCATGTCTGGCATATAAATGGAAGGGTAAAGAGAAGAAGAAGGTTGAGAATTAGGGTTAGGGTTAGGGTTATTGGAATAAAAAGGGGAAGAATAATTAGGGTTAGATTGATCGATGTCAGGGTATAATGATGGTCGTCGATTGGGAAGTTCTTGAGACGCCATTGTTGTGATGAAGAAGAGAGAGAGAGATGAAAATGGTGTGATTTTAATTTAAAGGAAGAAGAAGAAGAAGAAGAAGAAGAAGAAATCTTAATGGCGAAGTTGCAGAGGAGAGAGAAAATGAGTTGACGCGGGGAGTCCGCGTAGGGGGCACAGATTGGAGAGAGACAGATTTTAATTTCTTGTTGGGCTCCGTGGAACTCCCGCGCTCTTACCGTTAAATCTTGTTACTTACGTTAACTTCTTTTCTTTCTTTTTTTTAACAATTTTTAATTCTCAAAAAAGAGAGAGGAAATAAACAAAAACCATTTGTGCCCTAAAGAACAAAAATAAAAAGAAGAACCTAAATGGAGTTAATGAAGGTAGAAGACTTTTTTTTAGGTGTAAATGAGCGACTAAGTACAGTGATATAGACGGATTCAATCTCAGGTCTCGGATATACCCCTACAAGATTTTACCAACTAAGCTAGATGACATTCACAATGGAAGGAGAAGATCCGTTATAACGAATTTACTTTTTATTTATCTTATTTTTCAAATGATCCGCTTTAGATAAGATCAGTAAGATAAACTGATATTTTTGTTACCTACTAATATTATTTCTCCTTTATATCATTATAAGGGGGAATATCACTATTATAGACAGTAATATGTCTTCGGACAGAGCAACGGCAAACTTTTATGTCTCGAGCAAGTGAGCAACTGAGAAATATATCCTCAATTGATAATTAACAATAATAATAGTACTTGTAAAGTTGTAATCTAGCGTAAACCATGGTCGGTGCTGGCAACACAACTACACAAGGACCAAAACCAAAGTCACGTGGATCTAGAACAATACCAGTATTTTGGGTAATGTTAATTGTTAATGCATAACTCAATAACTCATAAGCATTTGCAAACTCAGATCATAAGCATTTTGTAATGTGGAAGTAATTGGATAACAAATATACTTGTTGGATTTTTGGTTGATGGATTTGCTTTGTTTGGGTAGGTTGATCGACCTTGTTTGTTGATAAAGCTATTTTTAGAGAATTTAGTTAAATTTTGTTGGTACATTTAAATTTTTTGGTCGTTTAGTTGTTTACATTTATTAGATTTGGGATTTTGTTTAATTATTTATATTTTCTAATTCCTTTAGTTTAGCATTGCCTCCCGATTTGATGACCTTAGTTCAAAAAATTATTGTCTTTTTGTTAATGGAGTTGTTTTATCAAAATATTGAATGCTCGTACAATTAACCTAAAAAAAATGAGAAGTGGAACTTCATAAGATATAGAATAATGTAGAATTATTTGGTTGGAAAAACGGCAAATGCACTTCCTAGGAAGTTCTACACTTACCTAGAAAGGACTAGGTAAGTAAAACTTTTCATAATCAACCAAACAACTTTGCACTTACTAGGAATTGCTAGTACATGTAAAAAAATGTAAAAAAAATTACTTACTATGATCAACCAAATTACGATCATTAAGAATTACAATTAAACATCATAGTTTAAACATCATTGTGGCTAAGGATTGTAATAGGCTTTTTGCCATAACTTCTTAAGTTTTATGTTACCATTGTTCACCAAAAAAAAAAAAAAAAAAAAAAAAGGAAAAAATGGGCAAGTTCTCAAGGGGAAGAGAAAAGAATCTAATAATATAATTGATGAAGAAGGGGAAAAGATAAGACTAATAAATAATGAAGGAAAAAGACTAGAATTGATAACAACACTAGATTTTTATTTCAAAGATAACATTAGTGAGTTTTCATGATAAGATACAATAGTCATATAAGCAACATACAGCTCTGAAAATGGAGATAAAGTGTTGGATATTTAGAGTATCGGAGTGTTGGTTTTCATGGTTCGTTACGTTAAGTCATATAGGATAAGGTGTCGTGACTTGAAGTAACGTGTAAATTAGAGTTGATTAATGTACATGATGCATTAGTGGAAGAGCGCGCGCTCGGATGGAGCGTTCGCACAAAATCGGCAGGAACTCGGTTTACAAACGCGAAGTGAAGGAAAGGGTGGAGGAGCGCTCGCTCCTCCTTGGAGCGCCCGCTCCTTGAAGGAGCGCTCGCTCCGTTGAGGAGCGCAAGCTCCTGTATGCTTCGTTTGGTTTGCGGCTTTTCGAGTGACGGTTATTGCCGTGTTTTTGCTTCTTTATAAACGTTGCAAAGGCTCTAATGATCATATCTAAGATATATGTGAATGAAAAGAAACCAGAGAAACTCTCTCAAAGTTCCATAAGCACAAGTTTTCTTCATTACATCAAGTTATTATTTTCTTATTCTCATTCTACGAATTTCATAACGAGCGTGATCTTCGTTGTTCTTCTTTGTATCTCGGAAGTGAATTCCTTGTAACCCGTGCTCAGTGTAGGGTAGGAATATTGCTTTTGGGAAAGTGTCCCAACACGCCTAGAAGATTCATTGTTCATCTTGTAATCATCTTTGTCAAACCCTTTTATCATTTTCTAACAATCCAAAAGCAATATAACTTGAAGATGGCTACGGTTCGTGAGATGACTTCGAATTTTCAGAAACTTGACAAGTTTGAAGGCGTGGGTTTCCGTAGATGGCAGAAGAAAATGCACTTCCTTCTCACTTCTCTTTCGGTTGCATATGTTTTGAGTACTCCAAAACCCGAGTTTGTGGAAGAAGAAACTTTGGAGGCCTCAAGGAGAAGGAACAAGTGGGAGAACGATGACTACATATGCCGTGGTCACATTCTTAACGGTATGTCTGACACTTTGTTTGATGTTTATCAATTCTATGAATCTGCTAAAATGCTTTGGGATGACCTTGAGTCGAAATACATGGCCGAAGATGCATCTAGTAAAAAATTCTTAGTTAGCAATTTTAATAACTTTAAGATGGTTGAAACTAGGCCAGTGATGGAACAATTCCATGAACTCCAAAGGATAGTAGGAAGTTTTAAACAACACAGTATTAGTATGGATGAGACATTTATTGTATCTTCAATAGTTGACAAATTACCACCAAGTTGGAAGGATGTTAGGAATACTCATAAACATAGTAAAGATGATATGAATATGGAACAATTGGGTGCTCATCTTCGGATTGAAGAGGGCATTCGGGTTCAAGATGGACAAAAGGAGGTAAATCCTAATTCTTCTACCATTAACATGGTGGAGGATGGAAAGTCCAAAGACTCAAATCCTAAGAAGAGGGCTAACAATTACACCAAAGGCAACAATTCCAAAAAGCCTAAGAATGGTGGAGTTGGTCAACAACGTGGTTGTTGGGTGTGTGGCAAGCCCGGACACTTCAAGAAGGATTGCTTCCTTTGGAAGAAGAAGATGAACAAAAGGAATGAGCAAGGTGGAGGGAAAGGCGAGTCTAGCCAATCCCAAGCCAAACAAGGTACTTGTGCACAATTTACATGTAATTCGGGTTTGAATTATGTGTGTATGATTTCTGAAATCTTTTGTGTACAGGATGATTGTTCATGGTATATCGATTCGGGAGCTTCAAGGCATGTGTGCAAGGAGCGGTCTTCATTTAAAACCTTCAAGGAGGTGGACAATGGAGAAGTTCTATACATGGGCAACGACTCTACAGCTCAAGTTCTTGGTGTAGGACAAGTAGAGTTAGTCTTTAGTTCCGGAAAATCTCTAGTGTTAAGAGATGTAGTATTTGCTCCGGAACTTAGGCGTAATCTTGTATCTGGAGCTATCCTGAATCGTATAGGGTTTAAAATGGTCTTTGAGTCGGACAAGTTTATTTTATCTAAAGGTGGTTTGTTTGTTGGTCTTGGTTATCTTTGTAATGGTATGTTTAAACTTAGCATTTCGAATGCTTTAGTTAACAATGTGTGTGTTATTAATGACAATTCTTCTCTTTGGCATTTAAGACTTGGTCATGTTAATTATAGAAAGTTATATTCTATGGCTAAGGATGATTTAATTCCTTCCTTTGATCCAAGTATTGAGAAGTGTAGGACATGCATGTTAACAAAAATAACCAGGAGTTCTTTTCCTAATAATGTGGAAAGAGATACTAAATTGCTTGATCTTGTACATAGTGATCTTTGTGATTTTCATAGTACACCGTCTTTAGGAAACAAGAAATATATAATAACATTTATAGATGATTATTCACGGTTTTGTTATGTATATTTGTTGTTCACTAAAGATGAAGCCCTAGATAAATTTGAGATCTATAAAAATGAAATGGAATTGCAATTAAGTGACAAGGTTAAACGGTTTAGAACCGATAGAGGTGGTGAATTTCATAATCCTAGTTATTTCCAAGCTTTAGGAATAATACATGAAACAACCGCGGCTTATACACCACAACAAAATGGCATAGCGGAAAGAAAGAATAGAACTTTACAAGAAATGGTAAATTCTATGTTATCCTATTCTGGTTTGAGTGATGGATTTTGGGGTGAAGCGGTTTTAACTGCTTGTTACATTTTGAATCGTGTTCCAATGAAAAAGAACAAAGTAACCCCTTATGAATTATGGTACAAAAGAAAACCAAATCTAAGTTATATTAGAGTTTGGGGATGCAGGGCAATAGTTAAAGTGCCGGAACCTAAACGTAAAAAGTTAGGTGAAAGAGGAGTTGAATGCATCTTTATAGGGTATGCTGTTCATAGCAAATCCTATAGGTTCTATGTTATAGAACAAAACGACTTTTGGTCGGTTCACACTATTGTGGAGTCTAGAGATGCTATTTTTGATGAAAATAGATATTCATCGGTTCCTAGACCAAAGGATATAACTCCAAGTACCGAAATTCAGGAAATTGATCAAACTAATGATCAAGAGTTAGATGAACAAATTCTAGATGAGAATGTTGCATCTACATCGTCACAACCTAGGAGAAGTAAACGGGTTAGGAAAGAGAAATCCTTTGGTCCGGATTTTCATGTATATTTGGTTGAGGGATCAAGAGATAGTATTTTAACTAAGTTTCCATATGTTTATAATGTGGAAGGGGATCCTTTAACGTATGATGAGGCCATGAAGTCTCAAGATGCTCCATTTTGGAAGGAAGCTATTGATGATGAAATGGACTCGATCATGGGGAATAACACATGGGTTCTAGCGGACTTACCTCCTAAATGTAAACCAATAGGGTGTAAATGGATTTTCAAGAAGAAAATGAAAGTCGATGGTACTATTGACAAGTTCAAGGCCCGGTTAGTGGCACAAGGCTTTTCCCAAAAGCCGGGTATCGATTATTTCGATACATATGCACCCGTAGCTCGTATCTCCACTATAAGGTTATTAATTGCTCTTGCGGCAATTCATAATCTCGTGATCCATCAAATGGATGTCAAGACCGCATTCTTGAATGGAGAGTTAGATGAGGAGGTTTACATGAGACAACCGGTTGGGTTTGTTGTCAAAGGTCAAGAACAAAAAGTTTGCAAGTTAATTAGATCTTTGTATGGGCTAAAACAAGCACCTAAGCAATGGCATCAAAAGTTTGATGAGGTAGTGTTGTCTAACGGTTTCAAATTGAATAATTCAGACAAGTGTGTATATAGCAAATTTGATGACAATGGTCATGGTGTAATGATTTGCTTATATGTAGATGACATGTTAATATTTGGAACTGATTTATCCCAAGTTGAGTGGACTAAATCTTTTCTTTCGTCTAAGTTCTCAATGAAAGATTTGGGGGAGGCGGATGTCATTCTAGGCATTAGAATTAAAAGAAGCAAAGGTAAATTGAGTTTGTCTCAATCTCACTACATCGAAAAGGTTCTTAAGAAATTTGATGTTAGTGGTTGCTCTTTTGTATCAACACCAATGGATCCTAGTGAAAAATTATTACCTAATGAAGGTAGTGCCGTGTCTCAACTTGAGTACGCAAGGGTGATTGGATGTTTGATGTATGCTATGACGAGTACTAGGCCGGATATCGCATTTGCGGTAGGCAAACTTAGTAGGTATACTAGTAATCCTAGTATGCTACATTGGCAAGCTATTCGTCGTGTCTTAAGGTATTTGGGAAAACCAAGGACTATGGTTTATCCTACGGTGGGTATCCTTCGGTTTTAGAAGGGTATTCGATGCAAGTTGGATCTCTAATAAAGAGGATCACTCTTCTACAAGTGGATGGGTATTTCTACTTGGAGGAGGTGCAATTTCTTGGGCTTCCAAGAAACAAACTTGTATAGCGGATTCCTCCATGACTTCGGAGTTTATCGCTTTGTCTTCCGCAAGTAAAGAGGCGGAGTGGTTAAAAAATCTCATGATTGAGATTCCTTTGTTGCCAAAACCGATATCGCCGATAGCGATTCATTGTGACAACGATGCTTGCTTTAGCAAGAGCATATAGTCAAGTATATAACGGTAAGTCAAGACACATTGGTGTGCGGCATAGTTACATCCAAGGACTTATCAAGGATAGTGTTATCACTCGTTGACTATGTACGTACAACGTATAATCTAGCGGATTGTTTTACAAAGGCCTTGGCTAGAGATAACGTAAAGAGGATGGCAATCGGTTTAGGATTGGAGCCCCTCGAGAGTCACGAATGAGGGAATCTTAACTTAACGCCCAATATGACGTTGGGTCCTAAGTTCAATAAGATTAATTCCTTCATTTGGATGATTGTAGAACTTTTATTCATCCTTGTTTTTAGTTCTATCACTGTGTTGTATAAGGAGGTTGTATAACTTAATAGGTCTCTTGTTTGTGCTTTTCACGAGTAGCATGTATTTTAGAGATCTACCTATGTAAGTGTGAAGTTTAGCCGCTTCAAGGAGCTACTGGGGCATAGCTTTGATACACTTATGAATAGATATGGACACAAGGCTTTATGTGTCGGTTTATAATGAGTTTAAGTAATTTATCTTGTGTGTATAGTATCTCCGGGTTTCCATTATGTATTGAAATTGGTTCAATCGTTATCGACACCAATTGGATACGGATACTTGGAATGTGTACTGTACTATGTGAAAGTTCAAGTTTTATACACTTTCATTTATGCATGAGATGTATTTGTTGTTAATGATGTATGTGCTAATTATACAATTAGATACTCTAAATGGGGGAGGATTGTTGGATATTTAGAGTATCGGAGTGTTGGTTTTCATGGTTCGTTACGTTAAGTCATATAGGATAAGGTGTCGTGACTTGAAGTAACGTGTAAATTAGAGTTGATTAATGTACATGATGCATTAGTGGAAGAGCGTGCGCTCGGATGGAGCGTTCGCACAAAATCGGCAGGAACTCGGTTTACAAACGCGAAGTGAAGGAAAGGGTGGAGGAGCGCTCGCTCCTCCTTGGAGCGCCCGCTCCTTGAAGGAGCGCTCGCTCCGTTGAGGAGCGCAAGCTCCTGTATGCTTCGTTTGGTTTGCGGCTTTTCGAGTGACGGTTATTGCCGTGTTTTTGCTTCTTTATAAACGTTGCAAAGGCTCTAATGATCATATCTAAGATATATGTGAATGAAAAGAAACCAGAGAAACTCTCTCAAAGTTCCATAAGCACAAGTTTTCTTCATTACATCAAGTTATTATTTTCTTATTCTCATTCTACGAATTTCATAAAGAGCGTGATCTTCGTTGTTCTTCTTTGTATCTCGGAAGTGAATTCCTTGTAACCCGTGCTCAGTGTAGGGTAGGAATATTGCTTTTGGGAAAGTGTCCCAACACGCCTAGAAGATTCATTGTTCATCTTGTAATCATCTTTGTCAAACCCTTTTATCATTTTCTAACATAAAGAACTTGTCATTCAGAAGTTCAACAAGAACGTACGGATTTCCATGGGACCTAGCTCAACTACTAGAGTTGATCCATTAACAGGGCTCCCTCTAATAGGGATGTTCTCTCCCACATCATTGTTGTCTTCTCCTTCAGCTCTCCATTTTAGCCTTTTCATCTCTGACTTCTCCTGGTTTGCTGATAAGCTCATCTCCTTCACCTCTTTTATCTGAAAATTTTTAATGTTCCGGATAATGCGCGTCATACAGAGTCACAAACGTTGATAACAGTGAAGGTAAGGGAGATTCAGATATCATTCGCGATCTTTTCAAATAATATCAGAACTTCAGTAGCAAGCAATGCATACCTCTTTCCCGGAAAACATTTTTTTGAGCTCAATGATGGCCATTCTTGAGTATTCAGCATCTTCACCAGCCTAAGCATATTGTCACCATAGAGATAAAAATCAATTTACTACAAAAAATGGTATAAAAACATGAGCATTCGTATTAATATTTATGAAGGAGACTCCTCCGAGTTGGTCTGATTCGAAATTTCATCCAATTAAGCATATTAAAACATCTATGAAGTAGTACAAGGACACTATTAAATTATCTACACCTCCTAAGCTTTGTAAGGTGCTTCAAAACATAACCTAAAAAGTCACTGTATGCAGTATTACTTGTGTCATAAACTCCTGCAATGTCCCTATGTAAGAAATCACCAACCACATTTTTTCTAAGATTACTTATGTGGTAGCATATAACAGCTTCTTTGGTCAGATTTTTATCTTTTGCTAATTTGGCTGAATAAAAACACTTCAATTATGTGGCTTCATAAAAAGTTTCTTTGGTCTGATTACTTCATTTATATGATCAACAACAAAACATATTCAAAAATTGATATGAACTACTCTGATCACTCTTAAGACATGTATACAGCAAGTTTATCCTTCCTAAGGCCTTCAAGGTTATTGAGGATACTTAGTGAGTTAATTAGTGGATAATGCAGCTAGACGACAGAAAAAAAAACTTCGGTGGCTTAGGACAAAGTGCGTCTGCCTAGAAGCTGGGGACTTGAATATACTAAACCTTGTTACATGGAACAAGGATGCTGTCACCATATTGCTCTGGTATCTCAGTTTCCAGAGCAAAATATACAAGTAGATATACACGATATTGAGGGAAGATACCTCTTCAGCATGGGTAACATACACGGATATACCAAACTGCCTAAGCAAGCCTATTGGATGACATGTAAGAAGAATATTGCAACTGTGTAAAGATGTGTTATAGGACTAAGAACTTTTAGCAATATCCCATACAAAGATTGCTTCTTAACAAAATTGCTGAGCCAAAGTGCAATCTGTCAGATTAGCCAGGAAACTCTGGGTCACCTCTTTCTTTTTACCGTGCCTTTTTCTGCACTCTGCAATATAGAGCTGAAAAAATAGTTGAGGACTTTGGGAGTACAGAGAAATCAGACTCAGCGATGTAAAAGGGCAATAAAGAATTGCTGCTGTAAAAGACAAGTCCAAAAAAGTAATAGGGAATGGTACCCTCAAGGTTTTGTTTGTGTACGAGTGTGAGTATGTCAGTAAGTTCGTCGATATAAAAAGACCTCTTTAACACATGATAGACCCCGTGCTTGAAACCCTTCGTAGAAGGTATCAAAACTTGGGTATTGAAATTTCTCAGAGATGGGCTAGGAAATGGGCTAAAGCGAGATGAAAGCAACAAATCATTGGAGTCTTGGAGCAGAGAGCAAAAGGGATACAAATGACCATATGCAGTATCCATAGTTTTAAATTCCTGATCAATAGCTGATTTTCCTGAACGAAGGATTGCATAGTTTACCTCATAGAGATGTGCCAAGCGGAGCAACACATTTTTGTCTTCCAGTTCCTGCAAATTTGAGCTAGAACAGTCAGACAAGGCCGGACAGAAAAGCATGAAATTACACCAACACACTTACTAAAAGGCTCCAAAAGTTACCTTTTGAGCATCTCTTTTAAAATGTTGCTAAGACAAAAGCCTTAAGAATCAAAAGTACCTGAAGAGTTATCAAAGCAACATTAAGAGGGAAACTGTAATTGGAGTCCATGAAGGCTGCCTTTGTTGATCGAGAAGCTTTCCACTTCTCTGAATTCTGTAGAATAGTTCAGGAACATGTTAGATTCAATTCAAGTAGATAGCAGCTTGCAATTAGTTACCAAAGCCATACCTCATGCGTAAAAGCCAAAAGCAGAGGAGAGTACACTTCTTGACCAGTCGTTCTGCGCCACTGAGCGCCACCTCCTAACTTGTGGATGCTCATATAGTAGCGTCCACGAATCTGGACAAGAATACACAGCTCAATGATGCATTCCACTACCAAATTCGGTTGTTACAAGTATATATGTAAATATTTAGATACTCTAGAGTCTAGACTCGTGAGTGTAAACATGAATAATGATGGAGATTTTGGTGAAATCCATCGACTGCAATTGAATTTTAGGTGGTATTAATGTAACATTAGGCCAGGTTGATATTTGTCGAGTCAATATCTTGGCCATTGGGTTTTCAGGCTCAATTTAGTCTGTACCACTTCAAGACAAATCAATATTGCAATAGTGTATCATACTGTAAGTCCATCACATTTTCCTTCAACACAAACTTGTTCATCAAGGGCTTCCTGCACTCCTTTACCGTCATCAGCTAGTAGACGCCTTACAAAGAAAATAGAATAGCCAGAGTAAAACAGGAGATATACCTTTTTATTTGACAAGAGATTTATATTTCAAACAGAGAAAGCTAAACAAAATTTAATTGATGCAAAACCTATGGAGCATTAGTTCAATTTCGCCATCTCTAATGCTGGCTCCTCCAGTGGCACGATCAACCAAAACTGAGAGCTCATAGGTACTGTCGTTAACATATATACCAAGATTAATCTGAAAAGAAACATTCATTGATATTAAGTACTAATTTGGGTATAACCAAATAAAGGAAGTTTCACAAGATATTATTTATGTAGATAAAGTAGGTTTTTTTCGGTTGAAATTAGAGAGATTTTATTATACTCCAGTTTACCGATCTTTTTAACAATAAGGGACCTAGAATTGGTATGGTACGTTTGATTTCCCAAGAAAACAGATACTTTGCGGTACATGCATTTGCAAGAGTTTAAAGCCTGGAAATACATAGGAGCAAACACAAACAGTGCATTTGCCATACAAATGGGAAGAAATGTGACCATGCAAATCACAACCAACACTCACTGCAGCTGGCTATTGTTTCACGAAATTACCTCAGCCTGATAACGGAATCAGAAATTTCCTCGCGGAAAATCTAACATGACATTAACCATGACAATCAGATATAGTCAGTGACTTCTGTGCTCGAAGTTGGCATGGAGAACATAGTGAGGCACATCAGGAAAACCAATTACTAATTTGAAATAAGACAACAAGTCAACTCTTAATTTCAAACTATATTATACTACAATGTGTCCTTATAAAGAACTAAAACACCCTTGAGAGTATATTCACCTTTCAGAATTACAGATAGATTCACTCACTATAATTTTACACAGAGTGTGCTCCATGTGTAATGGAGTACAGAAATGTGGAGGGAAACCTAGTCATAAACGATGACCATGGAGTTTGACAGGTTAACTTAACAACAAACAATACCATTCATCAAGCTAGTTGAGTGCACTATAACATATGAATATTTCCAAAACCAGGAGATATCCATTTCAAAGTCATCGCAAACATTTTACCGGGTAATAGTTTCCAGCCACAGGTTGGTGGACCGAAAGGTTCCAGTCCTTTCTGTAATTCCGAACCTGCAGACAATTGCAACAAGTAGACTGTAGCATTATAATAACACTAAGAAAAAAGCATCATAAAAGAAAATAATTGAGAAGCAGTTTAATTGCTGTCAATGAAACCATCAATGCAGTTTACTCTTTGCTAAATGACATCATCCAAGATTCGAACAATATATTAAAGGCATCAATCAGTGACTCACAAAGGGAAATGTTTGGAAGATGATACTGCCACCAGATAAGGGCAGCATAAACTTTTAGAGAGAATAAACCCCACACCCTACTAGAAAAATCCATGCATATCAAAGGGCAAGACAAGACGTACCCGTTTCAAAAAATCTCTTCCATTCGAGTCAGTATAAAATTCTGTATTTGTGGCCATATTGGTTTTCATCTGTGTTATTACCTCTTTGCCAGAATACATAACAGGGATTGGACCAATCTTCAACCAAAAAAATTGTTAGAATCACAAATGCAAACATGTCAAGCAACATCATTTGGTTCAAAATTCTGTGAGTTGAACATGCACAAGTGACTTTTTACCCTTTCTTTCAGGGGCAGGGGGTATAAGGGGGGAAAGCTCTTACAGTAAATTCCACCTCAGCATGTTCCTTGTCCCTATATAGTCGAGTCACCTAATAGAGAAGTAAAATCAGAAATTAGATAACAAACTGGAAGCAGGGTACATGAAAGTTTAATTGTTATTCCAATTGCAAGAGAAACTGTGAAATGTGAATTATGATGTGATCAACTTTCTTTCTATCAAAGATCTTTCCTTATTTATGATTCTATAAAAGCACACACGAGTGATCAGCAAAAGTAAGGGGGTACGAAGGATTAAAGAAAACTATTGCTTATTTGCTTATAGTACATCATCTATTTATTCTCAATGAGGTCAGAACCTGGTATATCCATGAGTCAAACTGTTGGTGAATTTCATCTACAAGTACTCCGCGCACAACCACCATAGACCCCTAACAGAGGAAGAACAGGAGCAAATCAGGCACATAGTTCTCATTCACGCATTTTGCAGTTTATTACCTATATCTGAAAATATTAAGATAAGATTTGCCGAAAATAAGTGCATACTGTGCGATTGATGACAGATGGATCACCAGAAGGTCGAAAGATGTATGCACCGGAAGCCTGCCAATAAAATCACACATTGTACCTGTCAGTAAAAGAAGTTATAATGAATTCATTCAGTGATCAGATGCGTACCTGACCGTCTCCTTCACCCATGCTTGAATCATACCAAAGAAAGCTTTGTTCTAATGGTAGATCAACCTGGGAAAATGTGAGAAGTTCCACAAATATTTATAGCTTATAAATGGAAAGGACTACAATACTATATAGATATGAAAGTAGCTAGATTGTTGATGCCTGGAGACAAAGTTCAAATGTTGTGAAGTTGATAATGAGTAAACCACCACGAGCTTCTTACATTTCTAAGATTACCCCCACAGAAAAGAGGAGTCATCAGTTGAAACAAACACAGAAACCATGAAAGGGGGTAAGCTTTGTGAGCAAGCAACAAAATGAAAATACCTTCTCTTGGTATTTATGATTCTTCATTCCTAAGTCATTTTTTTTTCAGTAAAGGTAAGAAATTCATTAAAGCTCAAAACTTAAGGCATGTCTATGAGGCCATAGCCCAAATAGACACCCTTGGAAACATTACAACCTAATTTATACACAAGTAAAGTGACCTCTAGTTTATATACAAAGCAAAATTTAGATCAAACAAGAATCAAACCAAAATTTATTGGTAGCAGAAATTGATTTCGGCATAGTAGCTCTAACCCGAATCTTAACATGTTCTTGAATGATTTAAACTGTAGCTTGAATAGAAGGTATCTTTTGATTCCAATATCCTTCATTTCTAGCTCTCCTAAGTCATATCTTCATATATCAAAGGGACAATCCCTTAAGTTTAATAGAAGTAAGTTCCAATAGAATGATAAACATTGGCAGTAGTTAACTATTTATCTTGCTTCTCATTACATTACAAGTAAAATTGCTAAGTTTAACTACCTGGAATGTCTAAAAATAATGTCAGCAACCATTTTCCCAATTTGAGCTGAAACAAGTAAAAGGTATTACATAACTCTAAATTTCGCATTACAAAAAACAGATATCTCACCCCACTTTCAGAATTAAACATCTTATGATGTTGACCAGATGCAGAATATGACATCTTCAAATTCCCTGGTCCAATTTCCACTATCTGGTTACGTACTTTGTCCATAACGGACGCATTGCTTCTTTTGATCCCTTCTAAGATACATATGAAACAAAAAGGATGAATATAAAGAACAACAAAGAGAATGTTGTAGGCAGAGAGCAACTTCTTAACTTTCAGGAGGCAGAAAGGTTTTACCTTTCTCAGTTCTCTCAGATATGAAATATGTATTCCAACCCAACGGTGGCACAGAAACTCCAAAACAAAGCCAGAACTTGGGGACCTTTTCTGATGATATTCCCAGGTAGGCTTTGGTATAGAAGCTCCTCAGGTTTATTGTCACATTATCCATATCAAGATACTGAGCCTCAACCACACTTCCCAAGGAATCTTGGACAATGAGATTAGCATTATCAACCTGATCATAACATACTTTTAGATGATTTTAAAAGCAAAGTTACTCCTTGCCAGTTTTCAAAGGAGCAGTTAAAGCAAGTTTCACATCAGATAGCAACATTAAACAATATGGATACATGATTTTAACAGCTTCTGCAAACTACAAAGTAAAAAGGGGCCAAGGTTATGGGTTGGACTATAGGGCAAATTTTGTTCAATAATGCATTATGGTAAAGAGTGATGCGTTGATGACAATCCGGAACTACTTTTCTTAATCCTTCAATACGGCCACTAGAAGTGTCCAATCTGGTCGACGATTAGCCTTACAGATATAGATCTTACAAAGAAGCTTTGTCCCTGGTAGAAACTTACACTAGCTAACTAGCTATATGAGGCCAACAAAACGAATCATGAAAGATGGAATTGGGGGGTAAGAGTAATCACCTGCTCTAGATTTTTAAAATAACTAGAACTCAAGGAGTAAGAGTAGGATTGGAAGAATTATTCCATCAACTCAAGGAAACTAGTTTTTAATTTTCTCTATAAAGAACAATGTATCTCCCATAAATAAGCATGTTACCCTTCAAGTTCTAGTCATGTAATCCAGTCAATTCTTGGACAGTTTAATCAAATGGTATTGGCACGTAATCCATGATTAGGCAAAACGATTTTTTATTTATCAGGTTTCTTATAGCAACAACACATCCCAACTGCATATTCTTATCAACCCTTCCTCAGAACATTCCACAATAAAAACAGTTTCACCCTAATCATCAGCAATGCAATTCAAATTTCTAAATGATGCTTAAAAATATTGTTTTACTGTTCCCTCAACTCTAAACACCACTCATCTCCAGAAGATAATACCTAAAGCTGGCCAACTTACACATTGTTGTTTTAACTCTGACTTCTTGATTGGTATTTTGTCTCATTGTTTTTCTTCCTCTACATTCTGTTTCATACTTTCATTAGCTATGAGCATAGAAGTATGATATTTGTACTATGTAAACCATATATAAAATGACAATTCGAAAAGATAAGGCTGTTCAGATGCAGAAAGTGTTCCAGGCGGTAGTCAGATATATAAAGCATCAGTTAGGGGGATAATGACAGAGGGGCTCACCGGTATCCTAATTACATCAGTTCGATCCCATCCAAGTGGATTATATGCGACCATAACCTGAAAAATCATTGATAAAATCAACGTTTTTACCAAAAGAATTACTTTTAAGTGGCACTAATTGAAGGTAAATGATAATTTACCAAACTTTTCCCCTTTGGTATCTCTTGCTCAGTTGATGGACAGTAGCTAATGTTGAGAAGTTGACACTGTTAATAGATTTTAGTCGCAGTATTAGAGAGCAAAAATGAAAACCAAATGTAAACCAGTAACCAATAAAGATGGAAACATTCAGCATGTGAGTCAACAATTTCTACATCTGCCGAATATGTTAGTGTTATCTATTTCAATTATCTGTTATAATTTGACAGCAAACACAAACTTGAAAGCCAGTGCCACAACTTCAAATGCATAATTTAGCTGTCAAATAAAGAATAGATGAAAGCCTGATCATTATGAGCATTATAACTAGGCAAACTTTACCTGGTCAAAAGTAATTGTGGATTCATTACATTGTGTTACTGATTTTCCATCAAGTAGGCAAGCTAGAGCTGAACTTGTGACAGCTTCTGCCTAAAAGACATCACTTTGTTTCAAAAATTTCACAAGGCAGTTAACGTAAGCTAGAGAGCTGTTTATACTTCCCTATACAGAGAAAGCACAAATGTAATAGCAAGATGAATCCAAAGATAAATTTTGATGAGTTTGCACCTCAGAGGCCCCTGCTGCCAGGCGTTTTATATAGTCATTTGTGGTGTGTTGCTTAGCAGTACCAGTAATGGCGTCATGATGCTGTGCAACACCTAATGCATCCCCTAAACTGAAGGTGTTTGGACCAGCAATTCTCCTCCCTGAAAGATATTCAAGCTGTCGTGCTGCCTGTTGCAAATGAAAAAGAACTGTGTTTAGACTAAGCAACCAACAGGCATGTGTCAGATCAATAACATGAAGTCTAGTGCAGACAGTAAAACAAACAAGTTAATAAGTAGCAGAATATTGAATTACTCGCATTTTATAGGTTTTAATAGAAGCTAATTATTTCAAGTGATCATAAGGAAAAGATCCTCTGCCTTCGAATCTAGGAACCAAGGTAAGACACCAAATGCAATACCAGATAATATCCACTTAGAGCCCGAACATATCGCTTGAAAGCTGGTCGACTAGTGAAATATCCTGTCCAGTAAGCATTTTCCCCATCAGCATATCTGTAAGCAAAAACAAAAATCAGATTGCAACAGTTAAGAAAAGTTCATATAAATGCAAATTAGAGATTTAAAGCATTTGAGCGGTATGCTTCTACCTGCCTGTGTTTACAACAGAGAATGAGCAGAAGAAAAAGAAGGGAGGAAGAGCTTAGCAGGTTAACTATCACTTACGGGAAATAGTCATCAACCTTGAGTGGCCACATCTCATCTGCCACATTTTTAGCATCCGTGTACATTGAAGGAGTTGAATAGAGAGCATTCACTCGACCATCCTACAAAAGCATCACCCAGATCTTCATAGCCTCAAAATTTTAGAAAACATAAACTCAAAGAGATTGCATACAGAACCAGGACAGCCAGTTAGCATTTAAAGGTATCATCCATTTTGCATTTAGAGTTTTAGATTCATACACCTCCATCATCGAGAGTTTAGAAGAAGCAACCAGACCACTACCTTGTTAACATAATGGATTAACTTGTCCATTTGCTTGAACCAAGACTCAGCATACTGATACTGAAAGTCATCACCCATTGTCCACATAATGTGGTTTGCTCGAGTCACATTGGCCTATTAAGTAGCAAGTTATCACCCACAATTCAACCGTTACATGCAGCTCGACTGATTTGCAAGAATAAGTTTATTTAAAATAAATAACAAATAAACTAAGAATAAAGGTTAAAAGTTTGGATCTTTCACCTGAATAATGGAAGCACGAATGAAATCGGTGACTCTTTCAGCAACGTTATAGTCATATCGGAGGGGATTATCCTGCAACCATATCACAAAACAAATAAGGGGAAAAATAAACCAAAGAAAGTTTTTATGTTATCATTGCATTCATGATGAAGATAAGACCTGGACAGGTATGGAACGCTCATCATTTACTTCAAAATGAAAAGGACCTGGTGCACTATAGTGAACAGGGAAAACATTTGAAAATATCTGCAATATTTAAGTGAGAGGATGAGTGAAAATATTTGCACAAAAGCAATACAGAAAATGGAATTATAGAACTAAAATTATAGTCAACCTGAGAAGAGCAACCAAACGTCTTTGAACCACGCCATATAGTTTCAAGAGATTTATAACCTTTGCGCGCAAGCCTGTCCTGATAATCAATCCTTGCAAAATGCACTGAATTGAAACCAAGCTACAGAAACACGATACAGATATCATTGCTGATATAAAGAGGGATGAAGCCAAAGAATAATGCAAGAAAGCTTTTAAAAGAACAAGATTTCCAAGCATTTAATACCTCAGCCCCAAGGAGGTAAGCCTGTACTACAGAATGTCCAAAAGGGTCAATTTGCCATCCAGCACGGGGTGTCTTGTTAAACTGTTCCTTTATAAAGCCATGGCCCAGAGTGGTTTGATCAATCATGTCTATGTAATGACTGGCGGCTTCATCATGCATAACCCAGCCACCATTTCTGCATAACAGGATATGATACATCTAGATTACAGCATGATTATTGGCAGAATCACAAAAGATAAACAAATATGTTACAGCCTACACGAATTCCAACTGTCCAGCATCCACCAACTTTCTCACTTCCGCTTGTGTTTCCATGTCTTGTAACGCCCACCACTGCTGAAAAAATGCCTGACACAGACATACAATACTCCAATTTATGTCAAATAGATTCTTTTTGTAAAGGCTGCCTTTGCTTACAGTAAAAGCTCTACTTCATTCTATTACAGCAATGAACAAACTGGAACCAGATAGAGATATTGGCATACAGATAAACAACATTCTAGATGCATCAACAGCCAAAAACAGTGTGTTAATCATGTCAGGCACTAGTAGCAGATACAACGCCTGTAAGTTGTTACTGGTGTCGGTTAGAAATAGATCTGCTAAACCTATTCATTATTCAAACAGATCAAAAGGTGGCAGAAACTCAGAGGAATTTCAGAAATTTTCAAATTTTGGTAGGACAGTAATTAAGCATTCAGTAACCTATACATCCTATGCTTGCATTGTTTTTACAAGAATTCCCCATAAACTATTATCTAAAAAGTGCTAACCTGTTCAGCAAAAACAAACTTCCGAGTAGGATCACGCTGCAATGCTTCGACAACTGAGTCCAATACATTTTCAACACAAGCACCCTACAAGGGAAAAACAATGTCAATGTATTACAACAATCTAGCAGCTAAAGCAAATTTCAGTAATCCCACCTTACCCACTCTCTAGATATAAGATGAATTAAGGATAGAAGTAAACAAAAATCATGATTAACCTGAATGCTATTATTTGATCCAACATAGTACTGATCAACTGTCTTCAACCATCCAACATCATCATGTGAATGTGCAACCAAATGAACATTCAATTTATCATTAACAATACCAGCACCAGTATTGTATTTGATACAGTAGATAGACCCTGATGAACAGAAAACAGCTAATGTGAAAAGAGCAACATATTTACTTATAGCAGCTTTCTCCATAAGCAAAGCCAATAAAATGATCAGAGCAGAGACAATTTTCTCTACTACTCTTCTATAAGAACAGCTAAAGATATAAGGACATGTGACACTACAGAGTTGAACTTAACACCCTTTTATATACTTTAAGAGCATGTTTGGGATGAGTATTTTAAGTTTTGGAAACGAAAACAATAAACTATTTTCGTTGCATGTTTGGTGTGAGAATTTAAGTGTTGGAAAGGCTAACTATTTCCAACTAGTTATTACCCTCGTCAGTCCTATGGTAACAAATTACGTTACTGCCTCTAATGCCACACTTGAAAGTGCTTCGTTCCCTTAACGGAACCATTTCAATGTAGGTAACAATTAATGTTACCATTCCTCCCCTCTATTTGATTCAATACTTTTTTCATTCCATGACTTGAACCAAACATGCAATTTATTTCCTAGAGGATCAACTGTACACATTTCGCAGACCGCCCACTATAAAAGAAGCCAAACCCCTCAAAAGAACTACCTTACTCAACCAGTTAAGCTTATTATAACACTCATCAACAACATTTTTGCTCATTTCATCAAAATATTCTAAATGTTTGTAATCTATTTAGGATTTTAAATCCAAAATGTATGCCAAATGGATACTCATCTACACAAATGAAAACAAACAAATTTTTGACCACATCACCTGAACCAAAAAATCCTTTTTGATTTACTTTTAGGATTCTAATTGCCTTTTTCTTCTACTTTTTTCAGAAATTTACTAGTACCCATTTGGATTCTTCAAGTAAATAAGTAATAGTATATTGATTTATATTTTTCTATAGCTCTGAAGACAAACTAACACATTTTACAGAACTTTGACATGAAAGGAATCTATATTCTCCCACCCATTTTATCTTACTCTGACTCGGAAATTATGTTTGTTGAATCCATGCATAGAACCTAAGTAGAAAGGTACTCCAATAGACCTCCATCAACAAAAGGACAAGTGATTAATATGCTCCATTTGTTTGCTTTTTCTGCATCAGAATAAAGCCACTTTTGTTTTAGAATTGACTACCAACCTAAAACAAAAAATATACTATGGTCCGGATTTAGTTGTCACATTACTAATTTAGTTACGATTAATTCATGACAAAGAGAATATTTTTCCCTACTAGAAATTAAAGGGTTCAGATATCAGAAATTATGCAATGCAATAAATAGCAGATAATCAAATGAAACCATGTGATGTAACCAAACCCAAAAAATATTACCCATTTGTATTTTAAGCGAAACCTTTTCCTTTTTTTATAGGAAAGAAAAATTTTAATATGGTTAATAACAACGACACATAAAATAATAGGTATTACCCATTTGCATTATAAGCGAAGCGAAGCCTAATAATAAGCTAATATGATAAAGACATAAATTACGACGTCGAATCTATACAAATATATTAAAAGGTGTTCTGAAGCAAGCATACACGCCACGTGGCACACGTGGCACTCTCCCTTCAATTGTTTCGTTTCATGTCATCGACATACATTAAAAAAATTAGAAACATGTTTCGTACAAGATTCGACCACATGACCTCAAGTTACTATAGTAAAGTTCTAACCAATGAACTATGCAACACCAGCTGCTTTTTTTGACATGAAAATATTAATAACTCGGGGTATCGCCCGGTCTTAATAACTAGTTTGATATTAATAGGATGAATACAAAAACTGGCTTACTCTAAAAATGGGAAGGCAGTGTTATCAGGCCACGTCGAATTTGATTTTGATATCAATAATACGTTCTGCATGGATTCCCCCCAAAATAGAGAAATTTATCTTACGGTGAATTCTTCTGAGGTTTTGAGCGAAACAGCACGTACGATTTAGGATAATGTTAGGCTAACCTTGGCATTGTAGCGCCCGTGGCCTAATGGATAAGGCGTCTGACTTCTAATCAGACGATTGTGGGTTCGAGTCCCACCGGGCGTGTGAAGTTATCTAGACGAGATTTTTGTAGGAGTTAAATTACTGATTGAATTTGATTTTTTTTAAATCTAATTTTACGCACAAGTAGTAATGAAAACGATAATACTATCACTAATTTTTACGCACAACAGTAGTAATGAAAACGATAATACTATCATTTATTTGTAGATTACTTTGACACTGTAACACCAGCAGGCACGCCTCCTCTCAATTTTTTCCTCCCTTCTTCCTCAAAACCCTAATTTTCAACCTAAGGACTACCGTCACTTTTTTGGACGGTGGTAAACCCCTTTTTTTCTTTTGTTACTAGTTTTTATCTTATTGTTTCTAATAAACTTCAGTCTCTCTCTGATTGAGAGTTTTTCTACTCATATATTGGGTTATATCTACCTATATATTGGGTTTTATCTCTCTCCATGTGAGCGTTTGGGGACTTTATTTTTGGTTTTTTGTGTACTTCAAGATTTTGATTTGTCAATCAAAATTTATACGGGGTTGCGACAGATGTCAGTACTTCGTGTACAATCACTTGAATTAAATCCAAATCTACTTCAAAACTAGAAAAGATCAATAGACCCCCTTGTAGAAAGCTCAATAGACCCCCTTGTAGAAGGGGCATCAAACGATAATGTGAAAGACAAGGGTTTTCAGAAGTGTTTGATCTCCTCAACGATCGTAGTTTTGTCATATTAGAATTGTTTTATTTTGATATGTAGTATTTGTTAGTTTTGACTTCTATTGTAGATGTTGTATGACTTTGAATCAATGAATTAATCTTAATGTTAAAAAAAAAATACTTGATTAGGTGTCTATTTTATTCATATCCTCAACTTATTAAAGTATTATGGCATTAATTAATATCTATGTTTTCTCTCTAAATATTAATTGATTTTCGAGGAATGAAAACAACGATAACTACGCAAAATTAAGTAATCCAGTAATCATATGCATCCACAGTTTGCACAACATCTAGATACAGGATGATGAATTTGTTGGTTCAATGTGATCGACTTTTCCAAAAATTTACTGGGTAGCTAAGAGCATAAATGTTGTGGCATATGTAAACGATTTCTAGTGAACTTGAGCTTTCATTTTTGGGGGTCAAATTCAGGTTTCACTTCGAGTAATCACTAATATATTATTCACCCCATATAGACATAGTATTTACAAGCTAAGATATGCACGCCATATAAGAATTTTCAAATAATTATTTACATCGCTACACTTCAAAAGTGAGATTTCATACTCATCACTCGAAAGAAATTTGACGGCTTAACGCATAAATTTATGGAAACATATCAGGTTAACAAAAACTAGAATATTTTCCTTCAATAATGCTAAGATGGGTTTTAATTAACGAAATGTCTTAGAAGTTGAAATTAATTCATAGGTACCGCCCACGTAGGACGGCACGCGAAAAATTTATTTTCGACAAAGCAAACCGCTACTCAGAGTAGCGGTTAACTTTAAGTTATTTGGAAAGGGTATACGAGGTAAAACCGCTACTAGGGGTAGCGGTTTGCCAGGCAAAACCGCTACTCAGAGTAGCGGTTTACTAGGCAAAACCGCTACTCAAAGTAGCGGTTTATTATGGAATGCGTGCTTTCCTCTTCTTTCTTGCGTACGTTAGGTTCGTAATAACCGCTCTTTCGAGTAACGGTTTATATGCATGCCTTATAAGCTTGTCTTGGGGACATAATATAGCTTATTTGAAGTAGCGGTCAACTTTTACATTATTGGTATTAACCGCTACTTGGAGTAGCGGTTTTGTTAAAAAACAAATTTCGCGCGTGCGCGTCCTACGTGGACGGTACCCAGGGAATTAATTTGAACTTCGACACATTTCAGGAATTAATACCCATTTTAGCATTATTGAAGGAAAAAATTCCAAAAACTAAATACCTTTCACAACAAAAAAAAACTAAATAGCTCATATATGTCCTCCAACAAAAGATAAATGACATGACAAAAACAAATCCTTCGCACACCTGCTTCAGTTCTTCGATCAACTTAAACAAGCAGAAGCTAGCTAGAATCAACTTAATCCCCTGAACATCTTGGATGCAACATTTTGTTACCGACAAATTCTTTGAATGCACAGCTAATTTTCCATTTAGCACAATCACATCCCAAAAAAAAGAAAATCAATCAGCTCCAGAATTTTTGCAGCCACGGTTTACGTCCAATTGAAACCAAGACACACAATTGCATCAGTTTCACTGTTTGGGTCAGTGTGAACTAAAACCAACGCGATATATAAATAATATTTTCTTTAAAAAAAAGAATAGTATCCGATAAAACTAATCCAGGAGGTCCGATTCCTTTTAACAATACATTATCAATGAGAAATGCACATTGTCTCAGTGCTAAAATAGCTGTCCATGGGACTACACGTTGTTAAGACGGATCAACTCTTCATGTCTAAGCCAACATTAAGACCGCGACCTTCCCTTCCCAAGTGAAAATACAAAGTCACCATTATATCAAAGCCAGATTACAAGCTAGTCTACCACCACTGTGATTGTAACATAGGAGAACTAGGCAAGAGCAGTATAAAGACCTGCGACTGGACAAAGGTGTGATTGCATCATTTCTTCTCCTCCTCACTTGGTGGCTTTTCTTCATCCTTCTTCTGAAAACCACATGTCATTTCAATTGGCAATTAGCAATTAAAAAGAAGACAAAACTTGTTTTTGCTTCTTATTTTTTATTTTAATGAGCCGACTTATAAGCATCCAACTGTTGATACTTGGTAAGTATCTCTCACATTGATTGGTACCATATCTCTTTCAATTAGTACCCATATTTCTCACATAGATGAACTACATAATGCTCTGCAGGAGTACCAATTGGAAGGGTAATTAGATCAATCAGTAACAACTAACAAGTAATGCAAATTCCTCTCCTTTTCTGGTACCAATTGCAAGAGTTTTGGGTACAATACTGTGTTAGATACCAAATAGGTATTTCAAAGATAAATGACAAAACTTTCTCATTTTTAACAACCAGCAATGATTAGATAGAGTAATATAACTCACCTCAGACTGACTGTGCATGGAAGCCAGTAAATCTTTCACTGAAGGGTCATTCGGGTCAACTCCAGGGAGCTGTCAAAAACAACATAAGATTTACAATGTACTGTCACTAAATACCCTAAGCTCAAAACAAAAGGTTAAAATAAATACAAAAAAAAGAAGCCAGCACCAAGAACTAAACCAACCCATTTAATAAATGTGTCGTGTCGTGTTGACCCATTTAACTAAACCTGTTGAGATATCTCAACACTCAGCACAAACCCACTTTCTTCATGTCCGGTTCGTGTCGTGTTATCGTGTCAAGCTACTTTATAGTAATTTTAAACCAATATTATAAATGAGGTTGACAACCCTAACACTAACCCATTTTGTGTATATTAATATCCTATATTTGTGTAGAAATTGTGTCACAAGGGTTCAAGTGTGTCATCTTCGTGTTGGAAGCCTCAACACTATCCAACACAGATATGTTGTGTCGTGTCGACCTGTTTAACTAAATGAATTCGAATTTCGAAATCCTAACACTAACCCATTTTTTTCGTATCCGGTTCGTGTCATGTTGTCGTGTCAAAGCTAGTAATACAAGATTGAACATAAGCATTTATCATAATTGTGTTCACAAAAGGTGGATTGCAGTAACATGAGTTCAAGTAACATACCGAAGCAATTATTGACGAAACAAAGGACTGATCTGCCAGCAAGTTACTCATATCTGTCTGACCTGACTGACTTGTTGACTCTTTTGCGCCTTCCTCCACAGAAAGCTGAAGAGCTGCATGCATAACACAAGGGTAAGCACATAGCTCAATCAGATATAAAGGTTTCAAGAGGAAAATCAAATCTGTCATGGTTCTGAACATACATTTACATGCAAGGAAGGGGGATCCTGAATTGTTATCTAGACTTGTCATCAGAAATAAATTCTTATTGGCCTTTCGGGCTGTTTGGATGGAAGGTTTCCAGAAAGGAACGTGATATTACTCTCAGTTCCTTGGTTACAGATTATTTCAGATTTTTTTCATTCCCCTATATGATCATTCCAAAAGCACTCTTTTTAGATATCCAACTCCCTAGAAGTTCAATTCCCCAATTTGAATTTTTGACACCTCAGCCCCAAATCACTATAAACACATACTATCTCCACTTCCCCACCACCACCTCCACACACTGCCAACAATCACCACTACTACAGCCTACCCTCTCCACATTGACAGCAATCACGCACCCACTCTATGTCCATTGGCCCAAGAACACAGTCCTGACATGCATAACCTAGACAACTTCCATAATCCACACCCTCTGGCCTCTGCAAACCAAAAGCACCACCTCCAGTCCTCCATAGTATCCAGCTGCCAAATTAACCCACAAATATCGAAAGAAAAATCAAATCTAAACATGAACGTGAGCGAGGTAAAGAGAGAGGAGGAGCACTTCCTACTCCAAGTGAGCAGCAAGCCAGCAACAGCAAAGCGATTTGCCAGAATTCAGCTAATGGTGGTCAGAGGTGGTAGGAGTTTCTAAATTTCGAAACAGTGTTATCTCGATTGTTGAATATAAAGATCCAATATTGGAAAGAACCCAAATTAATAGACTCCCACATGCAAGTTGATCTGCATTAAATTGTAAGAACTAGCTACTGCATAACTGTTACCATATTATATTAAACAGGAAGTAAATAAGTAAACCAAACAAGTTCTTACAATGAAAAGCGTCTCCAATATAACAAAAACCTTGCAGAATGTGCAACCATTGGTACAAAGTTTTACTATTTCTACTTCTGATTGCATGACAGTTTTCAGAGACTTAGATTTCATTAGAGATGCCTATGTAACACTTTAGCACAAATCTCTAGTAAACTAGGATTTTAACATCAAAGCAAGTTAATAAGCATATCCGTAGCTTGAATCCCCGATAACCGCCTCCCCCTACCACAACTACCCTCCACTCTCCCTCGTAAACCCTTTCCCCACTCTTTCTCCTAAAAGGGAAAAAAAACATAAAACCAAAGCCAGAGGGATTTTATACATCCAAACTTACTAGTTCCCTCAACCTATCTCACGTACGGCTGACGAAAGTGATACGGTGCCATCTGTGTCGTCTCTCACATACCTATCAAATATGGTTGACGTAGCTGATATCTTTCTTGGTCTTCTCTTTCTAAGTTACAATAATTTAAAATATAAGGGACCATAATTATAATGAAAACTTGTGCAAAAAAGGAGAAAGAAGAGGTTTCAGTCTAGCCAAGTAGTCTGGGAAGTGATACAGTTCTTTTTCTCGAATCACTTTCATGAAGGTTTAACATTAAATGTTTATATAAAAAAATCCAGTAATGTAAGCATTAATATTTGTATTGTGTTAATGGTTACATAGTGTCAACATTATTTCAATAATTGCATACAGCCCAGTGTGTGATACAAGGCAAATACCCCGCAAAAAAAGGGGTGTCATACAAGGCAATTACCCCGCAAAAAAAGGTTCAAGGTCTGCAATATTTTACATCTAAAACCAATGCTCAAAACCCAGCCTTATTCTGCTTTCCCTTTCATCCTCCCTCCTCTCCAGATCTATTAATTAGATAAAAAATGGGCATCTTCTTCCACTTTACTTTCGTTCCATTATCTCCTTCCTTTCTATTTTCTTAGATTCTTACTCTAATTCCGGTTTACTTTTCATCTACTAACCCTTTAATTTTGTCACATCTGTACAAAAGGCATCGTCAAACCACTTTATCTGCGACCTGGAGCTCTTCTTTCATGTAAATCATGTCTCAAACAAGTAACCTATGCTTTGGAAAATAGGAGCTTAACCATCAAGTTAATAGAATCGCACAACTTCATATTTCAGAGCAAAAGATAATAAAGCCTAATTATGTAATTTAAGAGCCTTGCAAAAGTCTTTACCTGTAATGCTTTGAAAATCAAGATACAATAATTGATTCTCTTACCCTAATTACTTCTAGAAATTCTATCAATTCTAGCTACTTTTTCACACTTTTAAAATAATTTCAAATCCATATAATTACTTATGGCCTCTGTTACCCGGATGGCAAATTTTGCCAAATACCGGTGTCTAACCGACACCGACACGAAATCTGTGTCAAATCCGGCAAGTTTCACTCGGACACGGCTACTAGATGCTCAAACCCTAGCGTTCGAACGCGAAGAGGAGAAGAGGAGAAGAGGAGAACTCTTGAAAAACGTCATATTTAGGATTTGTCAGATCTAGGGTTTGTAACTTTGCATTCGAAAATTAAAGCACCAAATGTAGATGGAAGAGGACAAATACTTACGGCCCGTTTGGTAAGAGGCTATAAGTGGTGGGAATGGTAATGTATTATAGTGTAAATTTGTACTAGAAATCCAATGTCATTACCTATAATCCAATGTCATTACCTATGGTAATGCTACTTCATCCCAAGATATCCATTTTCTTCCTAAAATCTCATTACCATCAATTACCACTTGGGAAGGTGGTATTGGATGGTAATAGAAATTATAATAAAGGGAAACCCATGTTTTGTGATAAAGTTTCATTCCCATAGTCATTGACATGAGAACTTGTTAACAAATTTACACTAAATTTCATTACCATTACCACTATTTATGACCACTAACCAAACGGGACGTTAGGGTTTTAAGTCGTCATTGACGGACAAGTGGCTTCGTGCTGTTGTGAGAAGCTTCTGATGGCTTCATGGTGGTTGCGTGGTGGCGAGTGGCTACACATCTTTGTTTTGTTTTGGCTGAGTTATAGTTGGTTGTGATCCTCTTTTCTTTTGTTCTGTTTTGGCTTGGTGTTGAATTGGTTGTTTTCTAAAAGAAAATAAAAAAGGGGGTGTAGTCACGTGGAGCCTGCGAGGGGGACTCAAAAAGCAAGCTTGAAGTTTTGATTTTTTCGGTTTTCTTCTTTTTTAGTGTGAAAGCAAATAATGGTTCTCTTTATTTTCTTCTCTTTTTTTTAGTATGAAAGCAAGTAATGGATCAGTGTACTATGTACTTTCTTTATATTCTCTTTTTTATTATGTAGATTTGAATTAGTGGATTTATTATCAAATTTTATATTATAAAATATAAATTTCGTATACCCATACCCGTTTCCAAATTTCGAACAGAGTCCCCGTGTCCTGATTTTATGGAAGTGGCATATTGGATACTCGGATTCGTACACATACCCGACACTCCTAGACGAGTCCAGGTAACATAGCTCATGGTAATAGTTCTCTAGTCACTAGACTCTAAACAAAATGTAAGTCATGCAACAATCCAAGGCATCAGCTCAGTCACACACTAGTTTCTTTAATTAACAGCGGAAAAACACTAACTAAATGGGTTAAATGGGTAACCCTAAAGGGGTCGGGATAGGGTTGAGTGTTTCAGCTCATGTAATAAAAGGGTCTAGGTCTAGGTTGAGGCTTGTGCAACCCATTTAGTATCACCCGAACGTGAACCCGACGCGACCTCAACCAGCCCTACACACGTAAGTCATGTGCTTTATAATACTTCTCGCACACAAGATTATAGAGTTTCTTAAGCACAACAAATTTCAAACGCAAGGGTACCGCTTTAGGAATTCTTCGTACTTGGATCTGGGCAATTCAAAACAAACATTTAAGACTCACCGAAGCTCAAGTATCAAGCATTACCATATAGTTATACGTGGCTCTCCAAGGAAATAACGTTATTTTCAAACACAAGTAGTTACAATCTTACAGATAGCATGTAGCAAGATCATTGACTAATATCCCAACTATCACCCCTACCCGCTACACCATGCCCTTTATGATCATGGAATCCTTCTTGTTTTCATCATCAAATATGATGTGAAAGAATTCGATGCTAATCATTTCCCTTCCTCGATTTCTTCCTACTTCATTGATTCTTTAACCATCCTTGATTCTTATCTACTTCATTAATTCATTTCCCATCTTCGATTCTAATCTATTTCATTGATTCCAATCCCCATCCTCGATTCCTATCTTAATTCCATCCTTCTCCCCATTGGTGAACCAAATTACACATTCCTTTTTGTCCTCTCAACAGTCGATTACTAATTTGAACAACCTATCGTCTCCCAAAAGTTAATAACATAGGGTCAATACTTTATACACGGCGAGAATTTAGTTTGACAAGTCCAGGAGAGATGGCATGAACTATTAATCTAATATTAATCTATAAGGAAAGTCTATATTAATCTAATCTGCTTAATGACTTTCTGGTTTATATCTAATTGCATGAACTATTAATGTGTGAACTTATCAATGGAGTTGCTAAAGACACTTATTGTACCCAGCCTGATGGCCGAATAACTCTTTCCATGCCTCTCCTGGATACTTCAATTGGATATATAGGGACAAACAAGGCTGGGACTCACAACAGGGAAGTTTGCAATATATGCAACCTAATAAAGAAAGCAAAACTAACCTAGTTGCAAGTCCTGATCTTCAACAGCTGCTTCTGACATATCTGTATCTCGCACAGTCGTAGTAGAGGCAGGTTCATCCATTGACATTGCTAGTGCCTGCTGCAGCAGGGCATTCTCATCGTCCTGTAAAACTCATACATTAGCCATTAAACATAATAAATGAAAAATAAGGTCCATTAATAATGAACATATTATAAATGATACTTGCTAGAGGCACATAAAGTCGGTTTCAAAGTAATAGCTAAACAAATTTCCAGGGAACTTCTTGTAATAATAAAGATATTCCCTTTCGTAATACATGAGCCGACTAGATATCCCCCTTTCGTAATCCATGAGCCGATCCCCCTTCCGTAAAAGTTTTAGCCTCGTGTTTTGCTGGCATTCTGTTTTAGTTTTAAGCATGCAACTATTCTTTGAACCTAGAGATGAGACAACCTAACACAACATTACAACTACACCTAATTAAGAGAGAGAAGCAAAAAAAAATACAGCCTAAGAGTATAGGACAAATGCCGCCACAACCACATACCTCCGTCATGTCATTTTTCTTATCAGCTTCTGAGCTTGCAGCATGGCTACTTTCCCCCATAGTTGCGTCTTGCGAGGTTTGCTCCCCTCCTTGTCCAGCTGCTTCTTCAGCAGCCCTTTTTGCAGCTGCTTCTTGCCTTGCCCTCTCTTCTTCCATTGAGACTCTGAGAGCAAGAGCCAGCTCAGGATCCAGATTTGGATCCACACCAAAATCAAATCCAGAAACACCACCAGCTGCAGCTGCTGCAGCAGCAGCAGCAAACCCACTTCCTCCTTCCCCATCTCCAGTAAATATGGGAGTACTATCACAAGACAAGTTCATGAATCAGAGAATATTTAGTAACCTACACAACCAAGTCAAGTAGACAGAATCCAGTCTCTGACAATGCCATCAATCACTTACCTAATAAGCACATCAGACAGGGCACTAGCACCAGGTGGCACATGGACAATATGGCTGGTTTCATTGTTATTTACTGCAGTAACTAAGGCCTCAAGTTTCTCTGACTTGCCTTCCCCATCTTCACCAAAATCAACAACATCAAGTGCCACACTGTTCTTTTTCAACTTCCTCCCAATCATCTCCAACACTTTCTTTTCATATTTAACAGGGCTGACAACAGATAATATGATTAACAAGATGTAAACTTATAAATTAAACCAAAGAAATATATACAGATGAAAAATATCAACCTTCCAGCAAATACAATGATTCTTTGTTGCTGTTTTTTGTTTTGACGATGTTTAAGAGCCAACTGAGCAATCTGGATTCCAGCTGCCAAGTTCATTTCACCGCCTACTTCCAGCCCTGGCACCAACGCAAGAGTATTTATGTCAAGAAGCTTCTACGAAGAGAAAGTAGCGGAATATAAAAGGAATATAGCTACATCCACCAGTTGTCATGTTACCAGTCCAACGCTTCAAAAGATGACAGAAATCCCCAAAAAAAAGACTTTGTATCCATGGGGGGATGGACCATTTTCTATCTAGAGATCAGGAGTGGGATTTTTAGCGCATTTTTCTATGACCTAATATACCATCATGAATGAAAAATAGAAAGAAAATCTGACTACACCACCACTTCAAATCAATGTATTTCCTTTCCTTCTACCTTCACCAGAAAGTCCATGCACTTAATCACCTTGTACCCACTTACATAGATCCCTCCCTTATCCCCACAACCTCTAACCTTAAACATGATTGTCAAAAAGCTATAGGACATAAATTTAGCAGCATTTCTTCCAAAGATAAGGGGATAAACTAGAAATTGCATTGAACACTACTTACCCTATACAATGGCCACAAAAAGTTATCCAAACGAGAGGCATTGCTGTATTCTACATAAAGAATAGTTTTAGCTAGGCCTAAACAGACGACTAAATGCCCACCAATCCATCAATTTCTTCTAGCACTAAACTCCACCAAACTACATGTACAATAAAAAAAACATTCTAAGCCAGCAAAAGTAGCTGCTAGATAAGTTAAAGAGAAGTTATATGCTTAATGATTATGTATACACATCATATCAATCCAATGAAATGAGCAACTAAGAATCAAAATCATCAAATCACAAGAAATCAGTAGAAGAAAAACTAACCATGCATACAAGCCAAAATCTTTCCAAGGTCACTAGTGGGCGTGACCAAAACACGTACACCTTTTCCAGCCATGGTCAGAATTCCGACAGTATTTTCCGGATTAGACTGCTCGAAATCAATTTAAAAACATCAAAATCCATCAATACTATAAAAAACTAACTGCCCAATCAAAATAATTAACTCCAAAGATAACAAATTACAGCACAATATCGTAAATTAGGGTTTTACGAAAATTTGAAGAGAGAGAAAGAGACCGACCTGGGTCTTAGCGCCGCAAATGAGATTTACAGCGTCAGAAAGAGCTTGAAATCTGTTAGGTGAGTAATCGCCATTGCGCATCCACTCCGAATTATCGATGCAGATCATAGTCGCCTGAAATTGAAATAAATAAAAAAAAGGGGGAAATTAGTGATTAAAAACCCTAATTTGGAACTCCTTTTTCAAGGGAATTCGATTCAAATTGAGTAGTAGGGAAACCTCGAGCACCATGGTGGAGAAATGGAGAGAGAATTCAGGATCGAAAGATCGAAGACGAGATTTTGCAGTGGAGAAACGGCGAGGATTCTTCGAGATGAACAAGATGAAGCACTGGAACACAAAGTGGGGGTGTTTTACTTGTGTGAGAGGCAAGGATTTATAATCTTATTATTATTATTACTAGTATTGGGATCCGGACAAATGTCCGAGTTTTTTCGTGAATAAGAGGTAGAGTTTTCAAATATTTACACTCTTATTTTTATATAGGACTAGCCTTATATGCACGCAATGCGTGCGAAATCATTATTGGAATTCAATTAGTTGTGTAATTACATCTAGTATTAATTCATAGAAAAATTATTTACAAAGTTTATTTAAAGAAGCTGAATTTGAGCACAATATATTGTAAAGTAAAACATGATATGATCTACATTATATTAAGCAAACGTCTCAATAATACGACAATATGACACCAAAGTACAATAATAAAGTAAAATATAATATCATCTCTTATCTATCATATTAAGCAAATGTCTCAATAATACCACAATATAACACCAAAGTAGAATAAATAAATCTCTAATATATAGTATCATTCAACAAAAGAATAGTAAATGATATTAAAAAAAAAATGGCTTTAAGATATTCTAAACATTATAATAACACAAAACTTTGTGTGATTAGTGTTATACGTGAATGGAAATGGGGAGCAGCTTCGTAATATCTCTATTTAAGATATTATAGGCCATAAGGTACTAAAAGCTCTATTTGTTTGCACATTGTTTGCCCCCTGTTATCTCAAATCTCTCTCCCTTTTCATCTTCTTCTACACCCCTATCTCCCTCTCTCTCTAAACGTCAGCCTTACTCGTGACATCCACCACCACTCGACAGGCGACACCTTCGCTTCCACCTGCATCTTTCTTCTTTCTCTGTCTTTTCCTCCCGTCGATCTTATATGTCGTCTCCCTCTATCTCTGGTCATCTCTCTCTGTAAATGGGAAGTTAGTAAATGGAGATATTTGAAGAAATTTTTACTTAATAATTGGAGCAATTTTGGTGAATTAAAGCAATGAGAGGATTGAAGGTGGAGATTTTCATATGAGGTGAGTTTATGAGCCACCATTTTTTTGCATGCGATAAAATTCCATTCGTTATTTGTGGGTGATTTTCAGAAAATTCCATTCGTGTTTTTTTGGGTGATTTTCAGTGTTTTGGAATTAAGCTTCCCTGAAAAGAGTGCCTTTTTTTAAAGAAAACATTATGTAATTATTCCATGGAATTTTTTTTTTCCTGATAATTATTCATTGAGAACTGAAAATAATTCTGTTTTTCGAATATCTTGATTTCGCAACTATTGAATAAAGGGGTATTCGATCTTATTTTTGTTTTCTGAAATGCGAGTATGTGCACAAATTAAAAAATTGGGTTTTCGTCCAATTTGTGTGTTGTTTCATGGATCAAACTAATTGAGAACATTGAAATTGAAGTGAAATTTAATTCGTGTAGAAATTAATTTTACATGAAAACCGATAAACAATAAAGCTATCGAAATGTGAATCAATGAGGAAATTATTGTTTTCTTGTTTGATTTTCTAGAAAAATATAATTTTGATGGGAATGCAAAAAATTTGAAAAGAATTGTATTTTCAGAAAATTATTACTTTTTGAATTAAAATGTCAGGAATGGAATATTAGTAGTAAAAGAAATAAATTTTGAATTGGAGGAGGTTTAATGGTGAGATTCAATACGTCTGTTGTTTTTGAGGAAAGTGAACTAATATGTGATATATAAAACGGATTTTATTACCCATTTTTTTTGCTTGCAATTAGACACCAAGCTTTTCACTGGGTTTGATTCAGTTGCAACTTGCAAGTTGCCTTCTATGCGCTGCTATTTGCTTGAGGATTTATGTGCAATTACAGTGATGGACCTGAATAAAATTCACAAAAAAACCGCTACCAATTAATATGATTTGTTGTTGTCAACTAATTTAGTATTGTTTGAGACAATTAAGAAATACCTTATAATTGAATGATGTATGTAGTCATCAATTTTTTGCATAATCTTGGCTTGCGAACTATACCCTGCATAAATTTCACACCAAAAAAAAAAAAGAATGACGTTTTATGTATATTTTGATAAGATCACTATTATTTATGCTATATAATTACCTGATGTTGGGTAAACTTTGGTATTCTACTTTGTGCTGCAGACAAATTGCTATGTTTCTTAAATTATTGGAGGGGAGAATTGCGATTATTGAAAGGGAAATCAGAGGAAATGAAGAAGTAGGCAAACTGCCGTTGTTTGCAGTTAGTGTTTTAGCATATATTTAGGAACTATGTGGGTGGTTATAGTTTGTGGTGGCTGCCTTATATTTCTCCACGTTGGTGCATGTGTGTGTGTAATTTTTTTTCCAAATAAATTAATTAGTTTTCTTGTATGTGTGTGTATTTCTATTTTTTTCTATAAGGATTTGTTGTAATTTGTTTAATATAGTGAGGGTAAAATGGAGTTTCTACTATTTTGGTGTCCTACCCCTCTTCCCATATAGGATAGAGATAGTATAGTGAAGAAAATTCAATTTGCAAAGTTGACCGTTGACAATCTAGTATATATATAACTTTGAATATTTTAATTCTAACATGAATAGGTTTTGTAGAACAACCCTAATTCTAATTGAATCTCTTATAACAACCATAATTCTAATTGAATCCCTAATTCCAATTGCAGTGGGTTACTTTAATACGTTAGTATAGTCAATATTTCCTTTTATATGTTACTTTAATGTAAAATTTTAAATGTAGTATAAATGAATCTTATTTTAAAGTACTTTTTAAACATTTCTAATGGTACAAAAATTATAATTTTACGAGTTATATATTAAAAGTTATAATCAATTTACTATATTTAAGTTTTTCAATGTGAACCCAACTCTATTTATTCTTATCCTAAACTCTATTTGTATTTTAATCAATTTAGAACTCTATTTATATTTTAAAAAATGACATGGCACTTAATGAGCGCGACAAATGGCGTTCAATGAGGACGCCAAATGTCGCGATGTCGTGAGATGGCTTTTGTATTCTGCTTTATATATTAGTTATATGATATGATTATTGAACACCAAACACACACTCCTCCTAAGCGAAAATAGGCAAACCTCTCTTTCTTAAGTAGCGTTTTGATCTTATCCGACAGGTATCCGCTACTTAAAGCACTAGTGCAAACAGGGTATTCATCTGGGTTCTTTTTCATTATCCTACCCTTAGAGTTTTACTAGTCCTACCTAGGGATGACAAGGGGCGGGTGCGGAGAATGGTCCCTCAACACCCGCACCTGCATAAAATTCTTGTCCCCATCCCTGCCCCACCACCCATTGCGGGGGAAATTTCAAACCCATCCCCGCCCCAGCTGGTACGTATTTGAACCCATCCTCGCCCATCACCGACATGGGTACCCGCGTCGTACCCACTTCATACCCACAACTATCCTCCCAATAATCACAAACAATCTGCCATTACTACAGTTGCAAAATAAATTTATTAATAATAAAAGTATATAAATTGGATTTTAACAATGAATATTCTAATATATAATATGGTTTTTAATAGAGAGTACTGTTGAGAATTAGATTAAGCAAACCAACTAATTACTTGTAATTAATACTAAGCAACAATCAATGGAAAGTGATGAAACTAAGCATAAATAGGAAAGCAATGAAAAGCACACCGATTAGCGTGGGAAAACCCGAGCACCGGGAGAAAAAACCCACCAAGCAAGCACCTTTGATTAATGAAGAAAATGGATGAACAATACAAGCATTAATGGATGATTTAATGTTATTTTCTCTCTCCTCTTTCACTAAACCCTAGGTTGATCTCTCTTTGTGTGTATGATAACCTAAAACATAAAAGAGGGGGGGGGTTTATACTTTTAGGGGGTTAAAACAGATCAAGGGTCGAGATTAAAGCAGATATTCGCAAAAAATCCCGACACATCTGGGTTGCCCGGACGAGCGAGAAGACGCGCCCGCCCGGCTCCGGATGAAAGGAGGCAACCGCCTTGAAGCGGTAGAAACGGAGACCAGCGAGGCCCGCCGGCCGGCCCAGGAGCCCGTCCGAGCCCGACATTAGCTCGCCCGGTGCAGACGCAAGGTCTACGTTCTGCCTTCGAGGCAGAACCATCCACACAGCAGCAGCCCGCCCGAGCTGGGACCAGCCCGCCCGGGCCACCTGGCCCGCCCGGGCTAGGCCTCCCTGGCTTGGATCTTGCGCGTGCTGCTGGGCCGAGACTTGGGCTCCTTCACATTTGGGCTTCTTTGTTTGCTCAATTTCCACACATGCCCAACAAGTACGGTATGAGATAAAAGAGAAGCGGGGAGGGCGGGGATGGGGAAGGGCGGGCGGGGATGGGGAAGGGCGGGCGGGTTTAGCATAAAATCCATACCCGCTCCACCACCATTTGCGGGTACAATTTTCATCCCCATCCCCGCCAAACCTAGACTCATCCCCGCCCCAGTTTGGTGAGGATGGGTCAGTCTCCTACTTGACCCACCCCATTGTCATCCCTAGTCCTACCTTCATATACATAAAACATAATTCATACAAAAAAAGAGTTTTATGAATTTATGTTATCACTAAAACAATTTAACTATTTAGATATTATTTACATAGAGGTATATTAGGCATTCAGGAGGACATCAGAGTGCTCAGATGTTCCCTTATAGAATAAAGATGGTAAAGAAAATCCAACATTGATAATGTAATATCACGTATCTAAGTATTATTAATATTTTAAATTTTCAGACTTAGTATAATAGAATTTATAACTTTCGAAACTAACAGAAATAAGAGTTAAAGATAATATAAGGTATAATAACTTATTTTAAGTTCTTGTAGTAAACCTAACTATAAGCTCATAGAAACAACTACTCCATACTTGAGCAAAAAGAGAAACTAAATATTATTAAGATATTACAAGAAGTGCCCCTATAGCCTATAGCTCTAGCCCCTCTTCTTCCTCCTCCAATTTTCTTCTCCGGCACATTTTTGAGACATGTTCACACAGGAAATCAAAACCCATGTCAGTAGCTATCCTCATTTAGTCAATAAAGCTTGCTATACTATATCTCACAAAAAACGGAAGAAGCCTCAAATTTTGAATTCTCAATCTTCCTCCATTAATGTACCTTGACCAAAGTTCATGTATTTCGAATTATAAACTACGCAACAGAGCATTGGTAGCCTCCGACAAGCTCTATAAATACCGAGTAATTTCCCATCATTTAGCCACAAGCAAAAATCAGAACAAATACTTAGCAATTAGCCAAGGATTTCTACTTTCTCTCTCCTCCATTTTACCTTCTTCCTTCTTTTTTCGTTTGGGCAAGCCGCCCAAAGACCGCCACCACGCCAAGACACAACCAACAGCAACACCGTCATTCACCAAGCGCCCTGAGCACCACCACGACATCACTAACCACCACCTGCGTCACCGTCGCCACCACGGCAGCAGCTTCACCCAACCACGCACTCCCTTCCTTTCTCTCGCTACACCCACTCGCAAGCACCTCTCTCTCTCCTCGACCCACTGCGTCGCGAACCCCCACCACAAACCAACCACCTTCGCCGCCCCCGAGACCCACCAAGTGCTGCACTGAAGCCTCCATCTCCGGTGAGACGCTTTTGTCGCCCTTCCTCTGTTCCTTGTCGCAAGGTATGTTCAACATGCCTTTCTTACATTTCTTTTCTCTTTCTTATTTATTCTTTTGGGCCTAAAGTATATGATTTGTATTTTATTAATTACTTCTACAATGGATGGGCTCAATTTATATATGAGTTAATGAGTTATAACTTAGTTGTTTTCATTAGACTAACGAGATTAGAATAGTATATAATATAAACTTGTGTATAATACAAGCTTTCAAGTAATATGACTTAGTATGAGTATTGGACCAAGTTGAGTGAACTAAGTTAAGCAAACTTAATAATAGGTAGTCATATCTTATATTTTTGTTAACTCAATAATATTGATCCCAATTAACTAATAGGTACATATGACGAGTTCTAATTTTATTTAGAGAAAAGTTAACGTAATAACAATAATTATTCAAGTAATACGATGGTGCTTATCAAGTTTAGTAAATAGATGAATATACGTAATTTCACGATTAAATTGGTTAACGAGTCAACTTTATAACTATAACAAAAATTACAATATTAATCATCTCGTTATTAATTATTGATTAGATTAAGGGAAAAAGGATATTACAGCCTCCCCCCGGCTATCAAAGTTACTACGCGTGATTTGAGGTAACGTCTACTGCTAACACCCGCACTCCCTTTCCAACTATGTTTTATGATGCTTTTATAATGTTTATGCTATGATATTTATGGTGTGCGGGATGTGAACTGTTTTATTATGCAAATGATGTTTATAAGAAGTATGATTCTGTGAATGATTTGATATAATTAACGTTATGCAATGACTCTGTTATGATTTCTGAAAAAGTATTTAAAAGAAACGAAACATGATAAATAAAAGTGAAAGATGGTGAATGGCAGTACTATGTTTTATCTCTGGGCCGTGCACGTGTCGTTCTGTTATCTGGCGGCAACGCCACCTTCTAATGGGGGACAAGGTCCTCGGTGGCACCCGCATGATGGCATTATATGCCACATTCTGATGGGGGACAATGTCCTCGGTGGCTTTGCCTGACATTATATGCCACCTTCTGATGGGGGACTTTGTCCTCGGTGGCTTTGCCTATGTTACTATTGGCATTATATGCCACCTTCTGATGGGGGATGAATATCCTCGGTGGCTTTGCCTTCTGTTACGATCTATGGCATTATATGCCACCTTCTGATGGGGGACTTATGTACTCGGTGGCTATGCCTTCTGTTGTACTAGCCAAGTAACCAAAGAAAGTTTTCTGATAATGACATATGATAATGGAGATTATACTCAAGAATGACAAGGTTTATGAATCTTAAAATTTCTGATCTGAAGTGTATGTTTGCGAAATGGTTTGACTATATTCTCTCCTCCCTGTTTGCAAATAAAATGAATTGAAATGAATTTACGATGTTAGAGTAGTATGTTACTGAGCCTCGGCTCATGACGTTTTGTTTTCTGTTTTAGGTATGCATATGAAGATGGGATGGCGTAGCAGTGAGGAATAATTTACTTTAAATTACGCGACTATGACAGTTATGTAATCTAAGTATATGAACATTAAATGACGCAACCCTATTTATGCTTAAGTTAGCTACATGTTTCTAGAATTACTATAGCTTTTATATAAGGTTTAGTTTCATGAAAGAATGTTTGCCTTGTACTTTCCCGAACGGAAAGTACGGCAGTGACGCACCGACTAAGCTAGGAAGGTCTTCCGCTGCTAATCCATGCAACTAATTAACCTAATAATGATGCTTAGAAGTCGGGGCGTTACAGATAAGATTAAGACTCTCTTAAGTTTGGAGGTGATGTCTGTAATACCCCTCATGCATGATTGCTTTAAAGGGATTTAACAGGCTACTCATTCCAACAAGATGCATCTTTCTTTTAGGGAGCTCATTTCCTTAGTTACTCCACAGTTAAGCGTGCTTGGCTGGGGGTAGTGGAGGGATGGGTGACCTCCTGGGAAGTTTCTCGGGGTGCGCATGAGTGAGGATAAAATGCACCGGAAGAACTTGTGCTGGCTATTGAGGATAGTTGTTTGCCCTAGATGTGCATTGGTAACGATAGACTCGACTCCGTATGGATCGGGTGTTACAATGTCTACCATTAGGCCAGTATTTAATTTGTATTGATGTATGTTTTGAGAACATCTAATTTTAATTTTTATACTAAGACATACTTAAAATAATATCAAATATGTGCTTAGTAATCGTATAAGGCGAGTATACGAAAAAATACAATTGGAGTAGGTCATACATGCATGCTCGACTTTTCTAACCTGTTATTTATTATAGTGTTTTGGAAGTCATTGTAAATAAAACTTTAATCTTTGATGTATTTCCTTTAATCAATCTTCCGTCACTTATAATTGTTTAAATGTGTCAAAATTGGGTCTGATATGGGTGGTGCTCCACCCCTTTTTCACCCATTCATCCGTCTGTTTAATATATGACATTTTTAGTTACAAAATTCTAATATAGATTATGGAAAGTTGAGAAAAATAGTAATTCTAACTTGTTACAAAATCATGTTTATAAAAATACTTGTATTTTTTTTCTTGTTTATAAAAATAATTAACTCTTAAAGAAGACATATTTTTTGATAAAATAATTTCACCCTTTAGTTACTAAATCCACTTGATGCACCTGAGAATGAAGAATGTATTGAATATGCAGGTAGCGAATGAATTAGGTGGAGCAGATCATGGCAGCGCATGAGGATATAACCAATTTAAACCTAATCCATAATTGATATCCCTAACTATAAGAGATCAATGAAGCATTCAAATAAGTACGACTTTAATCATCCAAAAACTTAAGTAAAATCAAGAGAATTTAATTAAACTTTGTATAACTAAAAGGTGTTTCATGAAAAAACATGGCAAATGAACATGACCTTTATGATCTCTTCAAAAACCTTATATATTTTTTGTCAAGAAACAACATTGTCCATACATATGAATTATAAGTATCAAGGATAGGGAACATAATGAACATCATCTCTATCCTCCTCCTCTTCCTCCTCTTCCTCGTAATAATTATCACTACTCGTATCACTATCATAGTAAATCCTACCTGTGTCCACAAAACGTGGTTGTCGCGGGGTTAACAACTCTCCTACTTCTCCATATTCCACCAGTGACAATCGCCTCCTTGACCCTCCATTTCTCCAAGATGTTCTTCCACTAGTAGTAATAATATCATTGTTACTTCCATTATTGTTGAAATCATCTTCACCGACATCTCGAATCAAGGGCATTGATGTTGTAGAAGTAAGTCTCACATTATTAGGGCTATTATTTTGCCTTGCCTTCACTCTTTTCTTCCATCCATGTAGCGATTTTCTTACACCTTCAGGGATAACCGCTCTCTTAAATCTTGATCCCATCTGAGATGCCATTAGAATAAAGAAAAAGGATTGTGTAAAAGTCATTTTACAAACATAACTCTTATATGAACTTATTAGCTCATATTTAAACTTTTTATGTTTAATTCGTAAGGGATTACCTGTGTAATTATGACATAGAGGGGGAATGTAATGTAGCTACACCATACTTGAGAGATTAGCCTACATCAATAGTAAATTAAACTCAACATTAGTTTTCTCATGTATATAAATAATTTTATCATACATTATTGGTTACAACTATGATACTTTTCTATCCAAGCATTTGCCTTCTACTTGGATTCCAGGCTAAAAATCACGCTTTCGACTATGATCTCTTCCTTTTCCCCCTCTTTGTGCTTGGAAGTCTCACATATTTATCGATTTGTTTTTGGCGGGAATCCGACACACATAAGGGAGAAAAAAGGGAGAGCCGATGACTCAAAATTTGACTTTTTGGTTGGAATCCAATAACAGAGTATTTATTAATAAAAAGTGTCGTATAATTATTATATAGGATATATGTGTGTTTTCACAAATGAAGTATTTTCTAATATAATTTCCTTTTATTATAGTCCACATTTGGTAGAAAAGTCATTAGTTACCCAAATGCTAATCGAATCGCTATGAAGCTTTTGTTGTCCATAAAACAAGAAGTTCCATTAATTTCCCACTGCGGAAGAAAAACAATAGTTACTATAATCAACTGAAAAGCAAAAAGACAAACAACATGGAAATTGATTTATGAATCAACTACTTACCAGTGACCATAAGAACATTGCCATCTCAAATGCATTCTGTTTGTAGCATACAAACAAATAAATTTCATAATGTATTAAGTAAAATAAAAGTTTGAGGCAATAATTGAAATATAAATTCACTAATAATTGATTTTGCTTACTTGGAAAGATATGAATTGTATGAACCAAAGTAAAAGCCTAGGCTTCCCAAACCAAAAGAGCTCATCCCTCAATTTAACTTTAAACTCTTGGGTTTTGACATGAGAATGTGAATCCATGATCTCTACTGCTAGCTTCACCACTATGCGATGTAGCTTTGTACCGATTATAATGATTATCTTCCACATGCATAGACATAAACACAAGTAATTTAGCTGAAAAATAAAGTTGATTTTTCTCTTAGAGTAGAAACATTTTTTTTTACATCAAGGAAACGTACAAAGAAAACAGTTGGTGACCAAAGAAATGAGCAACTTACAATAGCAGGAGCAAAGGAAAGCCAGAAGTAGAGATGAGTTCCTGAGAAAGGATTATACATCTATATTGTTAATGTTTTGAGAATCAATGACTCAAGAGTAGGGATGACGTATCAGATCGATGGGAGGGGTGAGGTTGGCGTGCAGTTTGATAGTAAACAAGTTGGAAAACCCAACCCTAGCACGGCCTATTATTAAATGTGTAATCGTATAACTCGTTATTATTATTATTGTTAAAGATTTTTTTTTAAAGATAAGATTAAGGGGGCTCATTTAAGGGGGATAACGAGAATTCTTCAAATGAGTCTCATGAGGTTTGATCCCTATATCTCAAGTAGAGGTGATCATGGGCCGGGTCGGGTTCGGTTCGGGCCGCGCCAAAAAAAATTGCCCATTGGGCGGGGCGGGCCCAAATCCGGGCCAAAAATTTGTGCTCAAAGCCCGTTATTTCGGGCCGGGTCGAGCGGGCTTTTCCGGGCCAAAATTTAGACTAAAAAGTTTTTTTGGCTTGTCAAAAGCCCGCCCAAAAAAAAACCGGAAAAAAAACTACCCAAACCCGCTCAAAAACTGGGCCCACGGGCTGGGCTGGAGTTGATCAGCTCTAAATTCTCAAGGATACAAAAGTAGGAAGTAATGCCACTAATCCACCGCCTCAACCTCACATAAAATAAAAGAATTGATGTTGAGATATTACCATGAAAATCAAGGAAAATGCAAAATATGGCATAAATCCAAAGAGGCAAGCTGCAGGAGAGAAAACAAAAGTCATGGCACTTAAAAACTTTGATTAAAGACTAAAGTGCATCTGTGCATGTTAACTTCCAAGGAAGGATAGAGTACCTTATACCAACAATATCCCGGAATTCTTCATCCATACTTCTAAGCATATAATTGAGAAAATCATAGGACAATGGAAGTTGGTGAGTCTGTTGTTTTCAACATTATACAGTTAATTAGCTTAGTAGAATTTAATTACTTCTCCCATATACATTGAATAATGTTTATCTTGGGACATCTAGAAGTACTTACAGTAAGAAACCCAAAGCGGAGAGCAGTGTAATCAAACTTGTTAATGGAACTCCAAAATTGACGGCTGAAACAAAGCTATAGACTGAGATAGTTCTAGTCTTCTAGATATGAAAGAAGAAAACCTCACACAACAGGTACAATTAATTAAAACAAATTTGGATGATTATATTGTCAATGTTATAATGTCCCTCTTTCACTTGAAATTCATATTAAAAGAATTTATAGACGGTGTGGGCTGGATTAATGGACCCCTCATGCACCTCGATAGATAAGATCAAGAGCTGGTGGGACCCTCCTGTTTACCTTACAAAAATGTATATCAAAAGAATTTATCGCTCAAATTCATACATATGTGTTTTTGCATCAACATAAATGGTATATTCCTCAAACACTTCATTTTATTTTAAATAATGTGTCGCATTCTGGACAATCAAATATGGCTATAAATACTTTGACACTACATTTTGGGCTAAAATCGTACTTTATATTTTCATAAAATAGATAAATCGATCTCTTTGATCAAACCTGTGTTCGATAGGATGACTCGAGTCCGAGTAACAAAGCATAGAAGATTAGCTGTCATGAGAAGATATAATTTTTCCAACAAGAAAAAATCATATAGCCGTTGAGTCATCTTACCAGCCAAACAAGCACTTTATGCTGACTCCATGGATGTGATGCATGGTGAGCAACAAAGGTAGACAACCGCTTCAGCTTCGTCTGGTCTATTTTAGAAAGTTTAACAGAACTTAACTCATCAAGCTAGGTGTTATTGTGTTAAATCACAGCTTAACTTGAAAATTTGAAAACTACATGCAATTATAATTCGAAAAGTACAATGTTTCAAGTGAAGATAATTAAGTTTTAGACCTTGTGACGAGGTTTGTGAAGAAGAGGTTTGTGAAGCCAAGAATTTCGCTTCATCTTCCCATATTTTCCAGCTATAAATCTTCAAGTAAAGAGGATGGAAAAACTAAAGTCATCTTCACTAAAAAAAAATTACGCCAAAATTTATTACAAGGTAAATGAAGAAATAAAAAATTGATCCAACCTTAATTACAGATAATGCAATGGCCAAAGAACTGTAAGTAACATGAGTCACACCAAGAACAAACAACAAGCGATGAAGTTGCTCGAGACTTTCGTATGATGCAAAAGACTCGTAGCCCTGTATGCAAAAGATGTTATAACAACTAATAATACATGCTGGTTTATATTTCCAGTTCAATAGGGTTCTTCTCCTTGTACCATTATGAAAAAATTACGTACGGTTTATTAAACAATTACCTTATCACAATATTTGTGTGGTGCATGATTATTAGCATGATCTTGTTGTTCAAGAAGTGCCTCCTTGGAGTTATTAGAATTAATTGCATGTTGATCAGCCAGAAGAATTTGAGTTGATGTAGTTTCTGGTATACATGGGTAGAACCTAGTGCTAAACAGTGATGATTTTACACAAATCTTGGCAACAAGAATACTCCAGTGGCCCATCAAAAGTGACAGTACCCCAAATACTATAAGCTCTACAAACATAAACCAAGTGTCAAATTAATGAAATGCATAGCAATTTTTATTTTATTTTTACATTGGCTCAAGCCTGAAAACGCTTATATACCAAACAAAGAAGAATGAAACTTCGAAATTGATATAATTTGTAGAAAGAAAATCCAATTCAAAATATTTTCCCACATACTAGCTTAAGGTTCAAAGTGTCACATATACTTCCTCCGTCCTCCGTTTCTTAATAAGTGCAACATAGAGAAAGTGGGGGAATACCAAGGAAGGTAGAGAGAGAAAGTTGGGACCACAATAAAGTAGAGTAATTCAAGTAATCAAACAAAAAAGTTGTGGTCCCCTCTTGCTTTTTGGAGGCATATTTGTAATAATATTGAACTTTTTTTACCATTTTGAGCTTGGTTGCACTTATAGTGACTATTCCAAATAAAGAAAGTGTTGCACTTATTTAGAAACGGAGGTAGTATGACTTTTTACTAAATATCTTTATTCTACAAGGGAAGAGGTGAGGGACACCAAAAAAAACCCAACAAACTAACTAATTAAAAACAGAAAAACACAACAACAATGCACAAAATAACTGAAATTCGATGATAATTTTTCTTCTTTAAAAAAAAAAGAAAAAATGTATACACCCATTTTAGAATTGTAACTCTGCAATGCAATTTTTTCCGACAATTGCATTATCTACAATCAACAATTACCGCAGTTTATTAGATGTAATTATGCAATTAATTTAAATTTAGCACGCGTCCCATACATATAAGGCTAGTTACTCCAATAAAACAATTGCATTAACTAAAAAAGGATCACAAAAGAATTAAAAGAAAATCAAGGTTTGAGAACTCCAGAAACATGGACCACCTTCCTTAATTTTGTGAAGAGCAGCCACCAACGGTTTCCTCTTCCTCTTCCTCTTATGAGTCTTATCTAACCACTAAACAACAAAACATTAATTAATCAATAATAATAAAAGGAAAAACCCAAAATAAAAAATACAAAAGTGAGAAAATAAACTGGAGAAACATTATATACTCCATATAAATGGAGTAGTTATTTCGTCAAATTATTAAAAATTATATATTAAAAAAAATAACCTGGCCAAATAATTCTACAGATCTGGTGAAGAGGAAGACAGATGCAACCATAAGAGATATGACAGTAGCGACTGCCCATGTCGGAGTTTCAGTTAATGAACGTCCTTCCTCCATTGTTATTATTTCAAGATGCTAAGATCAAAAAATTTGTTCATGAAATATAAGATTCCGAAAAAATGCTAATTTCTTTGCACAAAATTTTTGAAGGAACAAAAAAAACTATTAGTGAGTTCTGACTGATTCTTGTTTCTTTTTCTTCGCTTAGGTAGTTTTCAATTACTATAAATATGATAGGACATAGGAGTACATTTATTCTTCTCTAGGGCAGCGCCGGTCCGAACAATATGGAGGCCCTGTGCTAATACTGAAAAATAGGCCCTTGTATAAAAAAAATAAAAGAAACCACCAAAATAGGCAAGTAAACCAAATAACAAACATGCATCAAACTAAGTTTTTCTCTTCAAAATCTTTTGATATATTCCAAGATTAATCGAATTCAACAAACTCGCAAATATTTTTATTATCGCCAAGTCTTTTGTGTTTAAATAATTTTTTTTTTTCAATTTGGAGGCCCTTTGGAAGTGGGCGCGTTTCGTGTCCCACTTTGGACATCTTGGGGCGGCCTCGCTCTAGGGAAAATATGAAACTTTTTGTAAGAAATGACGAAAATAAGAAAATTATGACTTTCTTAAATTTTAAATTTTTTATGCTTAAATTTAAGAAAATTTGATGGCACTAGACTGATCCTAAGGAGAAATTAGATATCTTATCAACTTGCTAAAAAAGGAAATTTTATTAAATTAGATAGGATAAAGGGTAAGTCTACAACATTTTTTGACATAAAAGGAAGGAGTTATTGTTACTCAAGTGACCCCTTTACATCACAGAAACCATGGTGAATCGATCTATATGAGAATTCGTACAATAGAAAATACATGTCTTAGCTTATCAGCTATATAAAAATCGAATTCTTTTTGTGTCTAAATTGTCCATAAAATGTATAGCATCACACCAGTTATGATATTCTAACATCAATTTGCATGATGGCTTTATTATTACTAGTCTTATATGCACGTGATGCGTGCGAAAGCAAATAGGAAATTCAATAAATAAACATGTATGAAAGATTGTTTACGAAGTTCACTGTATTTTTTTCTTTTGTTTTTTTTAGAAAACCAATAAGTAAATTAGAGAAGTTACAATTGAATTTTGTTGTTAAGGATATGATAGTAAAAGAGGGTGGACACTAAGTCCCCCTCTTCCCTTATATAATACTAGCTTTCTAAGCACGCGATGCGTGCGACGATAATTTTTTCATTGTGATATTCCGTAATGTCGAGTAGTTAGTTTTACATGCACGCAATACATGCAGCGACAACTCATTATAGTAGTTTAAGTAGACATTTTTTTTTTCAATAAAGACTCTGTTTTGTTTAACTTATTAGAAGTTATTTTCAGCAAATATAAGTTCAGATCAGTTTAGATAAACAACAATAAGTTGAATAGAAATGAACCAAAGTAGTTAATTAAAGAAAGCATGCACTTCTAATTAATATTTTAAACATAGTACTAAAAAATATCCATAAGAATATTGCATAACCACCTCTTTGTCAAGTTTATCTAATTTGATTAGCAAATTAGTTCATAATTGCAAATATATTTATCTTTATTTATTCGTGGAAATCAAATAAAAAAAAGAATCTTTCATTTCTATTTTTTGTTTTTTTAATCCCAAATTTGATTTAAATTTATGTTCTCCATAATTGCAAAAAGTACCTTCTTCATATCTTTGTGCTTTTCTTTTGTCTTCTTTGAATTTTGATTTAGTTGTGAACTATTTTCAATTCTAACTCTTATTTATCAATCATTGATGGTATAGCTAAAACTTCAGATGTAGAAAGTTGTCTTGATCTGACCTTATTATCCTCTACGTAATTGACTTACATAAATTGAAATTATATAAACCCATTAAAATGATCATTTCATTACATGACTATGGAAGTATATTGCTGATTTTTTATTTTGACAATTTTTCCTTTTGATGGAAGATTTTGGTATTCTTAAATTAATTTGTTATCTTTGTTTTTTTTGTAAACTTTTTTAATCTTTCCTTTTTTTTAAACCTAAATTTTAAAGTTATTCTAATCTTAGTTTTTTAAAATGGCAAATATTATGATTGATTGATTACCCATTATTATTTTAAAATTTTAAACAAAATTGATGTATTAAAAAAATAAGGGTATTATAGTCATTTTAATAGGGGATACCATGCCTCCCCACTTCACTTATATAATAGAGATAGTCAGATAGATGATGAAAACGGAACATATTAACTCTTTCTTATCCAACTAACTCAACACGAGTTTCGTGGAATACACAAGATGTTAATTAACAACATCTCCGTCAAAGTCAATCTCCTACGTTGAGGGATATGTAGTTATGTACTTCTGATGTTTGCCCGACTTCAATTGTGGATGCACAACATCTATTCCGCTTTTGTTCACTCGCCTTGATCGGGCGCCTGGCTCACGAGTCAATTTGGAATAATTTCCACTGTAAATGCCCACGTTTCACTTCGTGAATGGATAATTGCTTGGCTACTCTATTTTCGCAAGGAGGACGGATACGAAGGCGCCCGCCTCCCCAGCTTCATAGCTGACACACTAGCGTATCTGGAGCATGCAAAATGCTCTAATATTTTATTAGGAGCCAGCTACCCTAGATGGAGTCAGTAGAGCAACGTCAGTAGCCTTTAAGCAACGTAACACAAGATCTTCCACCAGGATAGAGCCATCATTCAGAAACCAAGTAGGACACCTCTCTTCCCACCAGGCTTATTGGTCGCAAATATCGGAATCCATCTCCGGGCAGCTCCAAAGATACATATCCAAATCGATGGAGCTTGGAACAAAACCACGACAAAAGGGAGCATTGCCTGGGTGGCTAGTGCAGCTAATGGCCAATGCCAAACACGACAAGGCAGGTCCCTCTACGCAACGTGAGCACTCTCGATGGAAGTATGAGCCTGTTTTCATGCGCTACGATGGGCAAAGGAACAAGGCTACCAATGTATTTTCTATCCACACTGATTTCAAATTACTTGTATGATCTCTGCCGAATCCAAAAACTACGGAAATCTCGGTACGTTGGATTATCAGTGACATCCGCACATTAGGACAAGCGACGCATCGGTGCACTATTACTAAAGTCTCACGTGCACAAATTCAACAAGCACAAGACCCACTGCCCTTATTATAGTTACCAGGTTTTATGTTTCTTCGCATTATTCTGTGATGTAAAAAAAAAAGACTTAAATTACTTAATTGAACACAATACACACTTCTGACAATGGAGGATTATGACACATAACCTCAAAATTTTAGGAACACAAGAAAGTTGTTAATGGAGGATTATGACACACAACCTCAAAAATTACAAGTTAATTTTGGCAAGTCAAATATAGTAGTAGTTCATAACAATTTACAACTCTACTTTAGGTTTCTGTAAAGACATCTCATTCTCCACCCAGGAAACATATCCGCCTCCCATGTTGCTCACATGCTTGAACCCCTGCGCCATTCTATTTCATCAGATTTTGGTCACAAAAACAGGACAACCAAACAGAAATACAGAACATTGTCAATTTCACTTCATATATAGGTAGCAGAAGATATCCCCTTCAACTGCTAAATATATAGTACTTATCTTATGTGATTTAACTAACCTCTTCTCAACCAAATAAAATATTTTACAAATAAGTTTGTGTATTCATGAATTCCCGAAACCCCATTATTTGTTTAAAATCATGATAAGTTGTATATTCCACCTACATTTCCGCTAGATACTGCATGCATAACGACAAGCATACAACTAATTGAATAAGTTATTGTAAGTAGCAAGCTTGAATCCCTATAGCACCTGTTAGAGTACCAACTGAACCAAAAGCTTAAGCTGATGGTTGGAGATTTGGAGCCCTAAGATTGACTTTATTTTTTTTTTATCAATACCCACATTCGGGAAGAACGGGGAGAGAAAACGGAAGGCACACAACTACTCCTATTACAGAAGTCGTTTTAGTTATAACATATCACCGGATTTCAAATAGAAGTAGTAAAAAGTGATAGCTTCATAGACATATATTGTTAATAAGTCTAATTTTAAGCAAAGACAATCCAAAGAGAGAAACATAATATGATTATTTTACTATGTTGACAACCAAAAATAACAAGATCAAGAATATACTTCATATAGGATCATGGTTTAATCCACCAGCCCCATTAAAAAAGTGTTAATGAAAATGGGAAAGAAGAAACTCACTGCTTCATTAAGATCAGTGGTTGCATAGACAGATCTGACACCACTTTGACACCCCTTTAGATAAACATTGTGGAAGATGACATGTCAGATAATGTTAAAAAACCAGAATACTAATTATGAGTTTGTAATTAAATCAGTGGTTGTTAGTGATTATAATTAATACCACTATTATATGATCATCCTTGCTGCAAACTGATGAAACTTGCTCCAAAAACTTGAGATTTTTCACCCTTCCTGAAAGTAAAATGTTTCAACTGATCATTTTATCACACAATTCACTAATTTGATGAGAGAAAACACAAGGGTAAGTTTGGCATGCCTTCAGGGGTGCTGAAAAAGTAAGGAATGTTGAAACAGTTCTCTACATCAACATGTCCTCTCTTAAATTCTTCTTCTGTCCTGTTACACCATCACATTTCATTTCACACATTTTTCTATAAGAAAATATTATTCACATAAATTCCCTATATTATCGAACCCAATTCAATTCAACTATTGGAAGTCCAGCAAAAATAAATCTACCTATAAATATAAAATGACAATCCTAAATATAAATCAAGCCTTAGTTTTGATGAATGTATATTAGAGTTATTGGCTAATATATACTAGGATGAATAGCTTCTAGAACTAAGGCTTGATTCATCCTTAACAACTATGAACCTCTAATAAAATTGCATTAGACGAAGCTAGCCTTTTTTCTATGGACGTCATCTAGCTTAATTAGTAAAAGTCTTATCTGGGTGGTACCCAAAACCTCGAATCAAATCCCGTCTACATCACTACGATTAGTCCCTCGTTTACACCAAAAAAAGCTAGCCTTTTCTCTTATATCATTGTTTATATTTTATTCATCTAAAAAAATAGCCTAGGTTAACTCACTAATTAATCCTTTCGGATGATTAGAAAAAATTAATAACAAAACAAGCGAAACAAATTAACGCTCCTCTCATAAACCTGAATTTGTAAAAAGCTACTATATTAATAATTTGGGAGCAACAAAAGACATAGAAGGCATATAAAAGAAAACGAGAATAAAAAACTTTATAGTAAAGTACCTGACGTCAAGATAGCGATGACCTGAACGGAGGAGATTATTAGCCGCATGAACATCAACAGTAATGATTTGGGGTTGTTCCGATCTACAAAATGGAGAGAGAAACAAAACCCAGAAAATAAAGAGAGCTGAAAAATACAATGAAGTTCCCATAAAATAAGATTGAATGGTTTCTGGTGTTAGTAATTTGAGAGGAAAATTAAAGAGAGATATGTGTGACACAAAAACTGACCTTTGAATTGTAGAACCCATGATATTAATACTAAATACTCTAGAAACTGTTTTAAGCTCAAATCTGTGGGCAAATCAAATAAAGTGCCAGTACTTGGTGGGCATGCAGCTGAATAGCTGATGATGGTTATTCGAAAGTTCCAGTATTAGTACTTATTTGAGAACAAGTATTCGGTATTCCTCAATCCTCATGGGTTATTTTAATGTTATGGCCTATGGGCGTTGGATGGTGTGCAACTTTGCATTATTTGGTTTGTTTTTGTCACTTTAGCGTATGCATGTATCATGTATCATGTATGTGGCAAGCTGGTATGTCGCATACGTAACCCAGCGGCCATTAGGTCGATTACCATTTTTTTTTTTTTATTAGGAAAGATAATTGGTACGAAGACCAACCCCCTACTAGACTACTAGCCTGCATGGCACATCAACTCAGAGGTTGTGTTACTTGTGTACAACCGTACAAGGCTAAACAGCCCAGAAGTAAATGCCCAATATATTGTTGGGATAAGGATTCGAACCATGGGCAATGCCTTGGAATTTGGGGTGGTACTCCACTAAGCTACCACCTCTCCCTCTTTAGGCCGATTACCATGAGTCCATGACCTATCGGTTTAGATGAGGCAAGCAAGACTGCAAGATTGGCCTTGTGCACCCAATGTCCCAATGTATTATGTATATCATTCGCCCGTTCTTTTTAGATGCTACACTTTCTAAAGAGAGGTATTGCATCACTTCTTTTTTGGGAAATAAATCCTCTCTATCTCTCTCCTATCATATGGGTCCCCATTTTTCTTTCTCTCTATCTCTCTCCTCTCCAATATTGCCTAGGAGTCAACAATTTTCAAAGTGTAGCATCTAAAAAAAACGTAGGAAGTATAATGTTACAAATTTGGTACTTTCCAAAACGACAAATTATAAAGACATATTACATATATTTGTTGTGATTTAGAAACTAAGTGTTAACTAGATTGTGCAATAATCAACAATAATCAAGAAGAATTGTGAAATTGAAACAACAAACAAGTAATGCAAAGAGGAATGAAAACAAGAAAGAACACACTAAGATTAACGTGGGAAACCCGAGCTCCAGGAGAAAAACTCACAAACTTGCACTATGGAAACAATGGAGAATCAATGGTGAATATACAATCTCTCCCAAACTCACTCTCTCTCCTAAAACCCTAGAAAAGATGAGGCTCCAAGTTTGAACAATGAGATATGTGTGCTACTATCTCTAAACTCAGAAAATAGGGTATTTATACTCCTAGAACTAAAAGCAATCCAACGGCCACGATTTAAACTTAAATCGCGAAACACGTGCATAAAACTGGGTTAGCCCGTCCGGGCCCAAAACCGCCCGCCCGGGTCAAGTCGCCCGCCCGGGTAAAATGCTTGCCCGCCCGGGGAAAACTTCCTGCAAGTTTCTGCCTCAAACTGCCCCAAAAATGCACGCCCGAGTGAAGACAAGCCCGCCCGGGGAAGCTGCCCGCCCGGGCTGAAAACTGCCCGCCCGGGCCACCTGCTGCCCGCCCGGGCTGCTGGGCTTGCTGCTCTTCTTTGCACGCTCTTCGCTTCTCCACCTTGTGCCTTGCTTGCTTCACCCATCTCCACCAAACCCAACAATCTCCCACCTGGAGATCGGTTTAGCAAGAGAACATCCTACCATAAATACCCGATGACCATCACCATCACCTCTCCATACATTGGCCATAGCCAAACCCGCTTCCCCTTCACCAAAGGAAACGACACCGAGGTCTCAACCAACCCCGATCCAACATCTCTCCAAACCCATCACGGTCATGCTCCCACCTAGATGCAATCCCGAGCATCACCACCATGCTCCCACCTAGTCTAAGCATCCCCATGACAACACATTTCCTCTACACCAAGGAAAAGACATTAAAGTTTGCACCAACTCCAATACAAAGAAATCAAAGTCAACACCGACTTTGATTCTCAACAACAACACCTCCAAACCATTGAACATCCCTACACAAACCTACACACCCTCCTAACCCCGGAGGTCAGTTCATCTAAGAGACACCACATCCAAATGAAGACCCTTCCTCTCCAACCAAGGAAGACCATTGAGGTCCAAACCAACCCCAACAAACAATCATCACCTAAGCCAAAGAAGCTTCTCATTGTTCTAAAAGCAAACACATTGCTCCCACCCGAACAATATACTCTTTGCTCCACTTAGGATTTCCAGCACAACTTGCTTGTGTGCCGCCCTTCACCTTGTGCGTTTACCGGTTAATTTGCCACCGGGATACCGCTTCACCACGGTTCTCATCCTTTGCCCCACTATTGATAGATTCCCGACCAAACGACACCTTCCATGAAGTTCTCACCCCAATTCCGGGCTCCTTTCTTGTGCCCCCCATGGTGTAAAGTGTTCCATTTCTTGTCCCCCGAGCTATGACCATAGCTCCCTTGACAATCTTGCAAGAACCACCATCAAACACAACCTTGTGGCCCGACTTGGCAAGTTGAGTCACCGATATCAAGTTTTCTTCAACCTTGGGATGAACTTGACATCCTTCAACTCCAACAAGCCACCATGAGTGAGTTTCACACTCACATCACCTTGCCCCATGACTTGCACTACCTTGCCATCCGCAAGATAGGCTTCTCCAAGCTTTCCGGATTTGAAATTCCGAAACAACTCCTTGCATGGTGAGGAATGATGAGAAAAACCCGAATCCAAGACCCATGATCCCGAGCACCCAACTAACTTTTCCGGATCATCCATGCTTACCATCAAAACATCGGAATCATACTCTGAAATCAAGTTATTTGATGCATCTTCCTCTTCATCACTATCTTGAACCTTCTTCTTCCCTTTCCCATTCACTCTCTTTGGACAATCTCTCTTCAAATGTCCTTCATCACCACAACCCCAACACACCACATGAGCTCCCCCATTCGGTTTACCATGCCCCCTTGACTTCGATCTTCCATGACTTGCATTTCCCCTTTGTTGATTCCTTCTCCCCCTACTTTCGCTACTATATGCACCACCCAATGCTTCACCGGACTCTCTCCTTCGAATGCTCTCACTCAAAATCAAGTCCCTCACATCATCATACTTCAACTTCTCTTTGCCGGAGGAGTTGCTAATGGCGGTCACCATAGTTTCCCATGACAAGGGTAAAGAAGACAACAAAATCAATGCCTTCACTTCATCCTCAAAACCGAATTGATCTCATTAATGTGTTCGGCGGCCGAACTACCATCAACCATCTCCATGTCAAACAAACGACGCATCAAGTATACTTTGTTGATAGCCGATGGTTTCTCATACATACTTGACAAAGTTTACATCAAACCCGCCGTCGTTTTCGCATCCTTGACATTGAAAGCCACACTCCGGGCTAATGTCAATCTCACAACTCCAAGTGCTTTTCTATCAAGAACTTTCCATTCATCCTCAAGCATACCACTTGGTCTCTTTCCCTCAAGAGGCAAGTAAAGATTCTTTTGATACAAAAGATCCTCCATTTGCATTTTCCAAAATCCGAAATCTTTACCATCAAACCTCTCAATCCTCAATTTCCCTTCTTCCATTGTTAAGTTTACCCAAGAATTCAAAATTTGATTTTTCTACACCAAAAAATCCAAACTTTGATTTTTCAACCACAAATCCTAGTTTACCTACACAACACTAAATCACTTTCCCCCAAGTTAAAACCTTAGCTCTTGATACCAATTGTTTGATTTAGAAACTAAGTGTTAACTAGATTGTGCAATAATCAACAATAATCAAGAAGAATTGTGAAATTGAAACAACAAACAAGTAATGCAAAGAGGAATGAAAACAAGAAAGAACACACCAAGATTAACGTGGGAAACCCGAGCTCCGGGAGAAAAACCCACAAACTTGCACTATGGAAACAATGGAGAATCAATGGTGAACATACAATCTCTCCCAAACTCACTCTCTCTCCTAAAACCCTAGAAAAGATGAGGCTCCAAGTTTGAACAATGAGATATGTGTGCTACTATCTCTAAACTCAGAAAATAGGGTATTTATACTCCTATAACTAAAAGTAATCCAACGGCCACGATTTGAACTTAAATCGCGAAACACGTGCATAAAACTGGGTTAGCCCGTCCGGACCCAAAACCGCCCGCCCGGGGAAAACTTCCTGCAAGTTTCTGCCTCAAACTGCCCCAAAAATGCACGCCCGAGCGAAGACAAGCCCGCCCGGGGAAGCTGCCCGCCCGGGCTGAAAACTGCCCGTCCGGGCCACCAAGGCTGCCCGCCCGGGCTGCTGGGCTTGCTGCTCTTCTTTGCACGCTCTTCGCTTCTCCACCTTGTGCCTTGCTTGCTTCACCCATCTCCACCAAACCCAACAATATTATCATTAAGAGTTACTATATCTACCTCTCAAAAAAAAAGTTACTATTTCTACTTTTATTATTTGTTGGGATAAGGAGTAAGAAGAAGTGTCTTGGACTGCAACCTTGCACAGGTCAGATTGACCCATCTTAACAGTAAAAGATCTTGGGAGTGGAGGGTAAGGAGAAAGGTAAAAAGAATTTCCACCCTCAAAGTGTCAATGGTGATGTTTGATCACACAAGTTCAATATTCTCGTGTACAAACATTTATCATTAGACCAATCTACATACCAATTTTCATTTGGTTATCTTTGAACTCTCATATGGGGAGAAATCCATATTGTATGGTAATATACATTCATGCTGTTAAAATATTTATCATTTATATTATTTTTATGTAGACCTTCAAAAGTTCAAGCTCATGAATTACGAATAGTCATTTAATTTTGGGCAAAACGATCCCAAGTTGTTGGCAATGATATGCTTGTCATAAGGAAATGGTTTGCTAAATCTATAGTCCGATTTTTTTATACTAGAAATATATACAAGTTGCATGCAACTTAACATTGCAGATAAATAAAAGATAATTACGTGAAATACATATCAATAACAACACTTACAATGTAAGTTATCCAAGAGATGTGACATGCTAGATTATGGTGTATAAAGTTAGTAAGGATGATAAGCAGACAAGATTCAATTCGAGATTTCGGGTTACTACTGGGAACAATTTACTAATTAAGTTACTTGGTATGTACATGTGTGTCTTAATTGACCATAAAAAAAGTAGATTATTAAGTCAACAAGTTTTAATTGATAGACTTACAATAACTTACTATGAGATACTGAACATTATCTTTAAAAAATCAAGGAGCCAATAGTTAGCACTTACATATTATTTGGATAAGAGAAAATGGATAGAAAGGGAAGGGAAGTTTCCGTATTTGGACAAGGGATTGGGGAAGGAAGGGGAGGGAGAAGAAATATTCCTCTTTAATAAGATCATCCCTTCCAAATTGAAGAGATTTGGAGAGAAAATTGAGCTCCATTTCCCCCTCCCTTTCTTTCCCCTCCGCTTCCTCCTATATCCCTCATTTCCTTTCCCTATTTATATATCTCTATTATATAAGTGAAGGGGGGAGGCATGGTGTCCCCATATTAAATGACTATATTACCCTACTTTTTTAATTATATCATTTTTGTTTAAATTTTTAAAATAATAATGGGTAATCAATCAATCCCAATATTTGCCATTTTTAAAAACTACAATTAGAATAACTTAAATTAGGTTAAAAAAAGGAAAGACTCAAAAACTTTACAAAAAAAACAAAAGATAACAAATTCATTTAAGAATATCAAAATCTTGCATCAAAAGGAAAAATTGCCAAAATAAAAAATCAGCAATATACTTCCACAACATTATAGTCATGTAAAGATCATTTCAGTAGGTTTATATAATTTCAATTTGTGTAAGTCAATTACATAAAGGATAATAAGGTCAGATCAAGAAATGATCTAAACTTATTTTTGCTGAAAATAACTTTTAAGAAGTTGAACAAAACAGAGCATTTATTGAAATAACTGTCAACTTAAACTATTATAATTATAAATGTTTGTTCAAATCAAAAAATTTGTAACACTGATGAATAACTAACTGAGAAAAAAGAATGTTAATATGACACGCACGCATAGCGTGCAAAAAATGCTAGTTTTTTTTAAAAGGACTCTCTCCGTCGCAGAATTGTCTGAACACTTTCCTTTTATGTTTGTCCCACATTAGTTTAACACTTCCGTTTTTGGCATAGTCCCACTATTACTAAATTATTTGTTTTACACTCCTTTGACCCACAATCTACCTTTATCAAAGGTTACCCAACTTTCTCACTCCTTCAATAAAAAGTACCCCACCAACTCCTATCACATTTACTTTTTAATAAAATAACATGTGATAACCATAGTAGAACTTATATCTTAAACTACATATCCAACAAGTGTTCAAGTCACCAAGCTAAGCTTAATCTAGTGGTTGGGATTATGCCTTTCAACCTTGAGGTTGGGAGTTCAATTCCCACTACGGGCACTTTGAAGGTAGGGATTTCCCTTACCCTCCCCCCTTACTCTCAGAGTTTCTAGCCCGTTAACACGGGTCGGGTTGACCTGTGCGAGGTTCCGGTTCGGTAAGGCAATTCACCTTATGTCCTTACCAATAAAAAAATAAATAAAGCATTCAAATCTTTTTGAGACAGAGGAAGTAAAATGAAGGGGGCTCGCTTGAAGGGGGGATAAGCGGAATTGCTCAAATGAGTCCCATGAGGTTTGATCCCTAAAACTTTGGGTCACGAGGTGGAAAGTGATGTCACGCACTACTCCACCATCTTAACCTCCTTTTCCTTACCAGTTGCTATCCGAACAAAGTGTTAACATAGCCACACTCGAATATGCAATGGTTACCGAAGTCTCTCTTCAAAATAGCCTTTTTTCTCAATTAAATTGTTAAATTAGTTATTTTAAAACATGAAACTCTTCTACTGGACTTATAGTATTGATTAGTAAAAAGGCTTAAGTTTTCATATGACTTAGGTTATTTAACGTAAGAAAAACCCGTTTTGAGACTTCCAGAAAGAAAAAAGAGACTTCAAAAGTTGAAACTATATGAGATAATCAAAAGTTGTAATATTTTAAAGCAAACTAACCATAGTTGAAATAGAGTTGATAAACGGATCGTGTCGGGTTAATCGGTAAAACGAATTGAATACTCTCAACTAATCGTCTCAACCCTAACCCAACTAATCAACGATAACTCAACCCTAACCCGACCCATTTAATAAACGGGTTGTGTCGTGTCAACTCGCTTACTTAATCGGGTTGAAAACCTTAACCCAACCTGCTAATTTCGTATCTTGTTTGGGTCAAGTTGTCAATTTTTACCCCCTCTTGGAACCGATGGGGTAACCCCCGGAACGTGACATCATATTTCCGGGCAACTGTACTGGACTACTGGTACAATCTTCCCGCTAAAACTGTAGTGAAACCCTAGCTTTGCTACAAAATCCTTTTCAACAAAATCTCATATCTCTCAGCATCAGACAAGAAAATTAACATTCATTCTCTCTCTACTATCTAGATGATGAATACCACTGCGAATTTACCACTTCCAGATGCATTCATCAAATTCCTCAACGAAAATGGATTAGACCCTTCAATCTACACTTCTAGCGATTCTCTCCCGCGTTATATTAGGTATTCCATATTCAAAATTTTCTTTGTTTTTTTCAATTCTGAATGACATGGATTACCTTATAATTAGTGCGAGTTAATCTTAATTTGATCGTATGTATATTTGATTAAAACAGACTGAAGCCTGGTTGTGAGGCGGATCTTGATGAAATTGAAGCTGAATTTAAGTGCAAATTAAATGAACTGTGTTGGTTGAGAAGTTTTTATTCTCTCCCACCCCATCTTCATATTGCCAATTCCAAGGCTTACCAGGTTGGCAAGGTAACAGCTAAACCTTTGTGTTACGCATTATGTTTATAGCAGTTAGTATTACCTCTTAGTTCTTACATAACATTTACACAAAATCTCATATAAGACGGACTTATAATAGTTCGAGTTCAAATTAATTGAACATGTGATGGTTTGTGAAAACTCGCCGTCCCTCTTTTAGGCTCTATTCTCATCACATTATGTTCGAGTATTTTTAGTAAATTAGTTTAAATAAGTTGAATTCCTATGGCCAATAGGTTTAAATAGGTTAATTTCAGGTCTAATAAGTTTAGATAAGGGGTAAATTAAGGTCCCGAAAAATAAGGTCCAATGAGTTTAGACTTTAGATAAACTAATATAAATTCAGATAAATACACAGTATATAAGTGAAATTCAGATGAAGAGAGCACACAATTAGTTGATAATACCATTTACTTTCTTGCTCCACACATTGCACAACATGTTGCACTTATCCCGCTTTTAGGATCCGTTTGGTTTGATGGAAAAAATATTTTCCGTTGGAAGAAGCAAATGAATATTAGTTTTCCTTTGTTTGGTTTTGATGGAAAATAAGAAGAGAAATATGAAGATATTGGGAATGAGAGAGTGGAGGAAAATGGTTCTCCTTCAAATTCTGGAGGAAAATGTTTACAAAGGGATGGAAAACTCTTTTCCATCTTAGTTTTCCTTTTTAAATCCCTTGTCCAATCAAACAACGGAAAATGGGAAAAATCGTTTCCTTAATAAAGTTTTTCCTCCATAACAAACGGAGTCTTAATGCATTAAAAATTCTGTTGCTGTTGCAATAATTGTTTCATCCTTTCATTACAACACCAAAATGTTCTTAATCATACATAAGATACATTTGGCTCTTTTGTTTCCACATGTGTTTTTGTACATTCAATGAATTCGGTTTAGATATCATCCCTTGCTGGTTGTTGCACAAGCATTCGAAAGCATGCGTTTCTCTTTCAGGTTTATGGGATTGATGCTGCTTCAGGGGCTGCTGTCCATTCTTTGAACATCGTACCAGGAGACCATATCCTTGATCTTTGTGCTGCTCCTGGTAACCACATTTGTCTTTCACTATTACAATCGTGTACTTTGTTGGATAACATTGGAAGCTGATTGGAGACAATGACTTGCTAGTTTGCTACTCTAGTAGCATCATAGCCGTATAACACTGTAACCTGCTTGTAATATCAGTTTTAATCGTCTAAAATTTAGTCAAGGTAGTTCATAAGTATAAATCACGTCATCCTTCTAGAGCATCTTTTGGATAATTTCTTAGATGTCTTGCTTATGTGTTTCTTTGAGTTGAAACTTAGTGAAGGTTCAGCATGTAATTGAACCACTTGTTTGCGTCAATTATGTGAGGTTGGCTTGTAGGTTTATCATGTATGGATAGCTTGGTTAGAAATGCTTAACGTCTTATTTAAATTTGGAGTCGCAAACATTTAAATCTTATTTTGCGCTTCAGCGTATGCTAGAGTGGCTTTGATGAACTACTAGCCTTTGTTTCATTATGGGCTCAAAGAAGTGAATGATATTTTTTTTGCCATCTGCTAGTCTATGTTAGTGTTGGAGGATTTATGTTCAATACACATCTGTAAGAGTGATTGCTCAAACCTCTCTTTATTGTCTTTTGTTGGCAGGTGCAAAGCTTTGTATGATATTGGATCTTCTTGGTGATTCTGGTTCTGTTACTGGTGTTGATGTTGCAAGACATCGTCTAGCAGCTTGCAGAACTATGGTGCAGAAATACTCCCTGGGTGATCGTTGTCGACTCTTAGTTGCTGATGGAACATCATTCTCTTTGGTCCCCGCACCAGTTTCTGCGGCTTCTAAATTATGTTAGTGTAGGAACGTGATGCTTGCAATTTTATTTATTATACAAGTGGTGAATGGCTGTGGGCAGTGGTGTTTGAATAGTTTTTTTTTGTACTCAGGTAATGAATCTACACTGGAAAAGAAGGTAGATGTATTCATGGAGTGGACTTCTAAGCGGCCTTGGAAGGAAAGGAAACGTGCAGCAAAAGCAAGGGCAGCTAGTCCGTTACAGTTAACCCTACAGGTGTCTGAACCAGAACTGATATTTTATGGGCAGCATTCTGGAGTCATTGGCTGTACGAGAGATGAACTATTTCAGACTGTTAATGATGATGAGCTCTGTACATGTGGTTATGACAAGGTTATCGTGCTGTCCTGTTCTGGTCCCATTTTTGGTTGGTCGGCTTCTTTAGTTGCTTTTATGTGTTCTGTATGGGCTTCTCTGTGATGATTGTTATATCATTCATAATCCATATACGAGTCTACAACCCATGTGCTCTGTATGAGCTTAACCTTACAGTTGTGAAATGCTCGTTTAGCCTTATTTCAATATTTCGAAAGAGGCTGTTATTTAGATGCTTAATTGGAAGGACTACCGACTGGCCTACTACTTTATAGAAAATAAGAAGTGAAGAACAGTGTAGTGAACTTTTTGTCCGTTGGAACCCTAAAGTTGGAGAGTTGCCCATATGAAATTCTGTCAACTTCGTGTTGACTTCTCTTGTCTTGTGTTTTTGAAGGCAATTTATCAACATTAAAGGAAGACATTCATTCTTAGTTTCATCTTATATGGTTTATTTGGTAGTTTGATTTCCGTCTGTCTCATAGTCTTGAATCGCCCTACATGTTTAACATCATCAACCTAGCAAGCTTCTTTTGTGTTTGCTATCTTGGATTTACGCATTTTGTTTTTCATATCATCTATATTTATTTGCGTTTACTTTTTTAGATTTGCGTCTTTCTCGATGTATGGGAATTTAGAAGCCGCACATAGTTTTCTTTACCCCATCATTAGAATAATCATAAATCTTGTTGAGTCCTGGCTCTTTGCCGGTTCTTCTTTCTCAAAGCTTTTTTTTTTATATTACCAGGTCCTCGTGGATGCAGAGTGCACTCATGACGGATCAATTAAACATGTTCAGAAATTTGAAAGTTGGGGCTGGCAAACACTTCAGCGTCGGGTACTGGATGCAGAGAGAACTGATGACCTGACAAATCTCCAAGTAATGACTGTATAATTAAAATTCTATTTTCGCTTAATGGTGTTGACTAGGCTTAGGAAATGCCGTGTGTATCAACTATCAAATATGTTGGTCACTGTGTTCAAGGACATGGCGTTAGATTATCATATATTCATATTTTCCATTTGGTTGCGTAGGGTTTTATGAAGTGTTGGGACATGTACGATTTTATGTTATAGTCAGGTTCAAATTTCAATACATAACAGTTAATTCAGCATTTATGACTTTAAGAATTGCTTCCTTTTAATCTTGAGATTCAAATCTATATTTGTGAGGATGATTCTTGGGAGGAACAGCCAAACAAGTAATGCTTGAGCCCAGGACCCACGCTTCCCACCATGGTAAAAATTTGGTAACTCCCTTGATAACTCAATTTCACCCCTGAACTTGAGTGGCCTTGGTGCCTTTAAACCTTTTGTTGTTAGTGTGGGTAGTGGGATTAGGGTACCTAAGGTTTGAATGAGATCACTTGATTATGGTACTGTATACAATAGTATTAGAAGTTTGGGAGAATTTCTTTTCATGTCTCTCTCTTTTTCTGCTATGATTTCATTTGGTTAGTTGTTAGGCAGCTTGAAGTGAAGGTCTGAGTCCTGCGACCATGAAGTAAATTATACTATTACAAGCAGGTTATATTGGATATCAGTTTAATGCCAAGTGGTAAAATGTGGTATAGAAACTGAATTGCTGAAGCCTTGTCTTAGGGCTTGTTCTGCCCATTGATTTATTGTTGCTGAGAATGGCGGAAGTTTTAACTATATCATTTTTTTGCCTGCATTCATTATGTTGAGATCTATTGCTTTTACCCCCTTTGTTTAATACTTCCCTACTCGCTCTTCCCAGTTTCGACTTCTGAGTAATGGTTTTCGATTGCTCAAAGCTGGGGGATCCCTTATTTACAGCACTTGCAGGTATGATTGTCGAGCACACTCCAAATTTTATGTAGATATTTGTGCATTATAACCTGATACCTTTCTTCTTGTGGTGTAGCTTGACCATTGCTCAAAACGAAGAAGTTGTTGAGAGGTTCCTTTTGGATAATTCATCTGCTGGTGAGTACCTATTTCTACCATCCAGATATGTGCATGTACTTGTAAGTTTAAACTCATGCTTGTTTGGAGACAAACAGGCAGGCAAGCTACTATGCAGTCTTATCCAACTTGGAAAAGAAATTGAGTCAGAAATGCGTTACATAAAGTCTGGTGTTTTGTAGATCTAATTTTTTTATTAACTGATGCATGGTTCCCAAATCTTTTAATTTATGATAATGAAAAGGCTTAATAGAAGAGTAAATGTTTCTCACGTTGCTCCATCTAAACAGTTCGTGTATAAAACAATTGTTTGGCATGATTGGAAGAGTCTATTAGTGCTTTGTGTAAATGTCAATAATATACTTTGTTTCTTTTCAAAAAATGGTTTAAATGCAAAGTCTTGTTATCCACGCAGAGTTGCAAGAAATAGATGATTCCCAGGCTTGGCCGTGCAAGAGTGGTCGGGTACCTAAGACGCTGAGATTTGATCCTGTAACATCCCAAACTAGCGGGTTATTTGTGGCCAAATTCACGAAGCTCCGAACCTAACTAGGTGGTGGTTCCTTAAGGTAAAACATGAGAATTGAGGCAGGTATAGACATGTGATTGATGTGATTAAAGGAACATGGGAAATCCCATGAGAAATTTATATTCTTCTACAGTCGTAATCACTCTTTGTTTTAGAATGAAAAGACCTGGTCACAGATTTTATTCTCAACCAAAGGATCAGTTTGTGGTTTGAGTCTTTCGACTCAAACCTTCCTCTCCTCCTCTAAAAGGATGGCTTGTGTTGGCATTCCTCTGTGCATGTCAATCTAGATTTAAGTTTCTATGTCATCTTCCAAAAAAGAATTTTGTCTTGAAGAATCCGTCGGTCTATCAGGTGGTGTCAGTGTACTAAGGGGACTCCTTGAGTTGGGGTGCATGCGGGAACGTTTTGCATAGCTTTTAGTGTTTGGATTAAGTTAAATTGCTACTCGCTCCAAACTTAGCTTTTTAGGTCAGTGTTTGCAAGAGTTACTAAAGGTACCCTCAAGGGTAGTATTTGAGTAATTTAGTTACTTTACTACTTGAACCAGCTAGGCAGCTTGTTGTGGCAAAAGACTAACAACATTTAACAACTTCTAGCGGAAAAGTGACAACTTCTAACAGCTAACAACTTGTAGTTGAAAAGTGACAACTTCTAGTTGAAAAGTGATAACTTCTACAAACTACAATAGCTGACAGCTTGTAGAAAACAATGACAAGTGATGTTTGGTTCTGGTACTCAACAATTTTGAAGTAAATGTGTGGCACAACTCTTAAGAGTGGGTATAGCCAGCGGGGTTTTATTGGAATGATGCAGGGATTCTTATATGAATATAAATTAGGCATTGGGAGTTTTTGATGGATTTTGCTATTGTCTGGTCATACAAACTACAAAGTGAATATACGTGCCTTAAAATGATTGTGGATGCTCTCTATTTCTTGAAGGACGTGAGCTTTTGTAAAGATCATGTAAAAAATGCAGTTCTTTCTTTGAAAAAAAAAAAGAATGCTATACTTTGTTTGGGAACCTTTAGGCTATATTCTCTTCAACTTATTTTTATTGTAGTTAACTTATTTTCACGAACTTAACTTATCTTGCCGAACTTAACTTAATTTCCTAATACTTATATTTTGTTGAACTTTACTTTTTCTTTTTGTTGAACATGTATAATATGAAACAAATTAAATAATATTAACAATAAAAATATAAACTTTATTAGCAAAATAATGATATGATGACAATAATAATATTCTTATAATTATTATTAGAAAAGTAGTATTAGTAATAATAAGATGATTATAACAACATACAACAACTCCATAATAACAACACTGACAGAATCGAGTATATTACTCCATCTATCCTAGAAAAATCTGAACAATTGTTGAGACACGTAGTTTAAGGTGATAAGTTGTAGTGTAATTATTAAATGTTATTTTATTAACATATGTAGTTGTGATAGGAGTTGGTGGAGTATTTTTTAACGAAGGAGAGAGAAAGCTAGGTAGTTTTCTATTGATAAAGTTAGAGTGGGCTAAAAGGTTGTAAGAAAAGAGATACTCCTTTTTAATTTTATTGTTACAATTTACTTTGGGGGAGAACTAAGGAAATTGTTCAAAAAATAAGGAAGTACAAAAAATAATGTATGAGAGAGGAAAATAGGGTAGATGGAAAGGTTTAGGTGGATTAATTAAATGGGTGGTAGAGTATTTAAGGTACAAAAATAGAGGAACTGTAACAATTATCGGCTTATTATAAAACTATTTTTTAGGCTCGGGCTACGCCCCGAGTAATGACATTTTCATTTATTAATATTTTACTTTGAAATGTTAACACTAAATATGACTTGGTTTAGTGGAAAGGTTTAGGTGGATTAATTAAATGGGTGGTGGAGTATTTAAGGTACAAAAATAGAGGAACTGTAACAATTATCGGCTTATTAATAAAACTATTTTTTAGGCTCGGGCTACGCCCCGAGTAATGACATTTTCATTTATTAATATTTCACTTTGAAATGTTAACACTAAATATGACTTGGTTTAGTAGTTAAAACATTAATTTATGAGCTTGAAGTCACAAAATCAAATCTTATATGATGCATTTTCTAATTTTTTTATATGTGAATTATATGGATTCAAAAATCCTAATGAGAAGCGTCACGTGTCACCGTTTCTTGTTTGAACGCCTTTTAATATATTAAGATAGATAGACAGAGTATTTAAGTTGAGGAAATAGAGGAGTATTTGCTTTTTGCTTTATTGGCTGTGAGGTCATAGAAGGCTAGGTACGTTTATGCGGAACTCCAGTTGCGAAACCAAAAATATTATACGCGGAACTATATTCAGATACAAAAGAGCAAGACGTTCTAGCTTATGTTGCTACTTGCTAATGAGTCAGGTGACTTGTTGGTGGCGTGGCCTACTGGCCTTCATATTCCTTGTGAAACTTTTGGAGTCCCCTGCATTTTTCTCTACTTTGCATTAATGATATGAGTTTGACTAAAACTTAAATACCATCCTCTATATAAAAAAAAAAAAAACTTTAATACTATCCTATCTTCAAAAAGCTAAACTTTATCTTATTGTATGGTTTACTGGCTTGCGTACCCGAAAAAAAGAAAAAAGAAAATAGGAAAGAAGTTTTTCTTACATAAATGCGTCCGTAAAGATTAAAATAAGAATTATAAGAGGTTTTACCTTACCATCCAATTGTTTTCAGACTTGAGGACCTTATGTAAAAGAACAAGTAACTTAGGCCTTTCCATTATTGTTTTTGTTTTTAATATTTTTTTAGCAGTAGGTAAGATGGGGCGCCATACCGAACCGACACCTCGCTCAGGTTAAACCAATTAGGTTTGCAGGTCCGACTTTGGGAGGGGAGGGGACAGAAGGGAAACCTTATCCCCAAAGTGTTCCAATGGGTTGATCCCATGATCTCATGTCACGGCGCCAAATCTTTACTCACTGCAGCCGCTCGCTCTTGGTTGTTTTTGTTTCTAATTGTCCAAAAGCTAGAAATATCAAAACAAAAAATGAATCTATTTCCAATATTTTGTTGTTAGATTAGAAAATAAACGTGATTAGTATGAGTTTGAGTGTTTTTAAATTTCATTATATATCTTATGATTTGCAAAATCTTAGAACAAAAAAAAGGAAAACCAGTATTGCGACCAAATGGGCCCTTTTATTTTTTTTGTCCACATAAGAAGATAGAAAAAAATGATTATAATTTAGATTAACAATACTCACTTATTGTGCAAATTTTTAGGTGTTCCCGACAGCACATATCTAGAACTATGTGCTTCCACAAGCACATCTTTTTGCACGTTCATCATATATTTCCTCAAATGAGCAATATCTAAAATGTGCAAATATGAAATGTGCAAAAAATGTGAGAGGGAGCACCTAGATAGAGTATGGAGGCTCTGCAGTTATTGCTTAAGATGATCTCCTTCCTTTTCATCCAAATCCACACTTGATCCAAATTTGTAAGGAAGCAGATTTGATGGTGGGTATCAACTTCTAATGATTGTTAATGCATAATTTTTTTACTTGAATTTTATTGAACTGAAATTATTTTTACTGATTGAAACTCATTTTGAACGAATAAATACTTTTTTTTTTGAGGGGGAACGAATAAATACTTACTAAGCTGACTTTAAAAGATTAGAACTGATTTTCACTTATTCATGTTGTAATGTTGTATAAATTACTATATTTTATTGATGAAAATGATATTTTTTGAATAAGAGTGAATTTTTATTTACTGATGAAAATATATTTTTTATTTAATTGAAGAGATTAGGCAACTGCACCTACAATTGCTAGCAATGCTTAGTAGCCAATATGTTAAACATGCAATAAGTCGAGCATCGTCCGTGTCAATAACTATTCCCGTTTGATGTAAAAAAAAAAAAGGATTCCTCCTGTAAATAGTTCGAAAAACACAGGGCATTTCTGGAGTTATTTTAAAGCCTATAAGTGCATGGATATCAACTTTGAGTTCCAATAGAAAAAGAAAAAAAAAATGGCAATATATACCACCTTGTCCAGTGCTGTTAGTTTCTTCTATTCTCTAACACTTCGCAAACTCTTCAAAATTCCAATATATATCCATAGAAAAAAACAGCAATCCCATTAATCCTTTTCAACTTAAGCTTCAAAGAAACCCTTCTATTGTTGGATTACTATCACATGAGCTATTCTCTAGTAGTGATGATGATAAGACCTTGATCTTTAACGTGGAAGAAACATTGTTGAAATCATCTTCTTTGTTTCCTTACTTTATGCTCGTCGCGTTTGAAGCCGGAAGTCTTATAAGGGCATTGCTACTTCTTATTATGTACCCTTTTATATGCTTGTTTAGCAGAGAAATGGGGTTGAAGATAATGGTAATGGTTTGCTTCTTTGGGATTAAGAAAGATGGTTTCATGGTGGGAAGGGCAGTTTTGCCGAAGTTTTTTCTTGAAGATGTTGGGTTAGAAGGGTTTGAAGTTGTGAAAAAGTGTAAGAGAAAAGTGGGTGTGAGCGACTTGCCTCATGTGATGATCGAAAGTTTTGTAAGTGATTATTTAGAGGTTCACTATGTTGTTGGAAAGGAGTTAAAGGTATATGGTGGATATTTTACTGGTTTAATGGAAGATAATAGAGAGATAGATGTGATTGATCTTGAGAACATTTTGGGAGAGGGTGAAATTATGGTTTCCACAGTTTTTGGAATCAATGGCACCAAAGCATCCATAAAACATCCATTCTTCTCTTTATGTAAGGTAAGCTTTTGGATATATATTTACCCTAATCCCTTTTTCCCCTATTCTGTAATCAACTATTCTCATCATTTCATCCAAAAATTTCTATCATTTCTAGTTTCATGTTCAGGGGCGGTTAAAAAATATCACTGTGTAATGAAAATAAAATTAGCCCTTTTATTAATGGACTAAAAGTAAAAGTACATATATTATAAAATGAGAGGAAATTAGTACCCCTGTTTAGCCGTTTTCTTTTGTTGTTCCTATTTGTAATCTTTTTGTGAGAGGAAATTAGTCAAAGTAGGAAGAACTTTCGAAAACGGATGGAGTAATAATTTTATATTATAAAATGATGACATAATCACATATAAAACATCATATTTCCACAATAAAAAATATCTAAATTTAATTGAGGAGTCCAATAACAACAATGAAAATCACATTTGTAACAATAAGTCAATAACTACAAATATAAAAAAGTAGTATTTGGGGCTCTAGATTTTCAGAAGTCCTTAGCGGTTACCTATGTCGCACATGCTTAATGCCACCCTTGTTCATTTTAAGTGGTAAGTGATCAGTTCCATGCATTTATGAATTGGACTCATTTGAAACTCGAGCAGATGTATAGCATTAAGTGTAAAATAGAAATTGCTTTGGATTAATGGTAGTGTAATAGTTTTAACATCAGTTAATGCCAGAGCTTCTGAGTTCAGATCATAGCATGCTCGATATTAGAAGATGTGGAGATACAATGGCAATTTATGTAATGTTAGGCACCAGGTGAAGAGGTAGTGTGAAGTAGTATAGAGATCATAGATTGATGATAAACATATTGTAGTCTAATGTTATTTAAAAGATGCTTTATATTGCCAATGGATATTATTTTCTTTAATGTTTTTTTCTTTCTATTTCTAGTGTAACTGATTTTCCCAAATAAAAATACAATAGCAAGTTTATATATTTCTAACTATCAAATAATTAGATAGATATAAAAACCTTTTTCTTTGAATATATTGCAGGAAATTCATTTAACAAGTGAAGAAATGAAGAGAAAATGGCATTCTCTTCCAAGTGAAAGCTACCCAAAACCCTTGATATTTCATGATGGAAGGTTGGCTCTCAGACCAACACCAATGTCCACTTTAGCCCTATTTCTGTGGCTACCTTTTGGAATTGTTCTTTCCATTCTTAGAGTTCTTATTGCTGTATCCCTTCCCCATAAAATAGCTACTCCAATTCTATATTTCAGTGGTGCAAGGCTTATATCCTCTACAGCAAACCCCACCATCCTTTCAACAACTTCAAACTCAAAATCCTCATCATCCAGGGGTCAACTATATGCTTGCAACCATCGGACATTGTTGGACCCAGTTTACCTCTCCCATGCTCTTCAGAAACCACTTACTGTAGTCACCTACAGCCTGAGTAGGGTATCAGAGATCTTAGCGCCAATCAAAACTGTCCAATTGACACGAAACCGTGATAAAGATGCGATCATGATGGAGAAGCTCCTAAATCAAGGGAACCTGGTTGTTCTTCCTGAAGGTACCACTTGTAGGGAACCATATCTCTTAAGGTTTAGTCCCTTGTTTGTTGAGATGAATGATCAAATCATCCCTGTGGCGATAGACTGTCATGTAACCATGTTTTATGGAACTACTGCTAGTGGTCTTAAATGCTTAGACCCTATTTTCTTTCTCATGAACCCTCGCCCTAGCTACACTGTCCAATTACTCGAAGCCGTCTCCAGCTTGTCCATGTGTCGAGATATAAGCCAGTCGGCGTTTGATGTGGCCAATCATGTCCAGAGAGAGATTGGAGGGGCTCTTAACTTTCAGTGCACCAAACTTACTAGGAAGGATAAGTATTTAACTTTGGCTGGTAATAATGGAGTTGTGTAGCTTAGTTAGAGCTAGCATGTACTTACTACCAATATCATTACTAGGAATTAGGATAAATTCTCTTACTTTTCTTGTAAAAAATTTTAAACTCAAAGTTATGTGTGAATGTATATATATTCCCTCCCGTATTAGTCCATTTTTTAAAGTTTATGTATAAGGTACAACGAAAAATTAGAAAAGAGTCCTTACTCTCCAATCGTCACATTCCCATGTACCAAGTGATCTTTTGATTGAACATATGAGCTATAAAGTTATATTTTATTGAAAGTTAATTTTCACATGTGATTACATTTTATATAACATAATTTCACTTTTAAAAAAAGAATCCCTCGCTTTTATCCCATAGTAATCAATAATAACTATCGTACTGAAAAACCTCACCTCTCTTATCCCTTTCTCTCTACAAAAAAAACCTTAGCCGCCTCTTTTTACAAGGGGTTGCCATCAACCAATTTTGGTGATGTTAACCAATAACTTATTTATGTTTTTCTCTCTTTATTATGAGATTTGTTTGTCTCATCTATTGGTGAGTTTTCTTTCCTGTTTTAGGAGTTTCAAGATTTTTGGTTTTTTAGATTATGTAATATTGATTTGTTAGCATTGTTAGTTAGTTGCTTGAAGAATTAAAGAATTAGTTACACTATATATAGTTCTTTTAAAAGCCTGTAATATCGATTCAGAATATTAATCAAACATTTGTCTGTCTATCTTTTTCTCTCTACTCTTCTATCTCTAGTTTTTATCTCTTGTTTCTCTTTTGTCTTCGATTCTGTCTTTTGTTTCCATTCCTATCCTCCATTGTTGTTAAAATCCCGATCCGGATCTTACGATCGTACGATTCTACGATCCAGAAGGACCTCACTGATCCCGATCCTACGTAGGATCTTAATTTTGTAGGATCTTTCAATCCTACCCAACCACAAAAAATCACATGGTAGGATCTTAATACGATTCTACGATCCTACGACTCTACGATCTGATCATATCGTTAAAAAAATCACAATGTAATTTCACATATTATATTTCTCGTATTAGATTTTGGTTGTATGTTACTTCAATCTTATAGTATTGAAAAATTATCACCATTTGCTATTGAAATAAGTCATTATTAATATGTGTAAATTTTTTACATGAGGTTCTCACCATATTCTAGCATAATTATCTCTATTTTACCGAATTGTAAGTTCTTATGATCCTACGATCTGATCCCACCGATTCGATCCTACCAACCCCTACGATCCAAAGTAGGATCTCGATCCTGATAACATTGCTATCCTCCTCCTCCTTTTTAAGTTTCAATAATCTAAGTTCATGTAACATTGTCACGCAATTGTATAAAGGTTATCAATTATTCATCTGCAATATGTTGAGTCAATACAAGAGGTATCTTCTCAAATTTATGGAACGACGGATCCATTCTTGCAAAGTTGTATGAAGACAACGAACCGAAAATATGTTGAATTGTCAAACTATGCTTTAGGGTTCTTAGTTTTTTCACGGTAGATTTTGGTTTGGCTTTGTTAGATTTGTTTTCGTTGTTGTTGTTCATCAATTTTAGATGTCGTATGGCTTTCGTTAATGAAAATTAGTTCCTCTTGGGACTTCTTTCGACAAAAAAAAAAGACAATATTCCACTTTACACAATAATAAAAGGGTTTTTCTATGGGGTATCTCTGTGTTTTTTAAAATTCTACGTTATATCCATCATGTTATTTTGTTCTACATAATACCCTTCAACTTTTTAATATTCCTCTATCTCCGTTAAGTCAACGTTAAGTTGACTGTTAGGTTCTTCATTTCCCAACAGTTGAAGGGAAGATTTCCCACCAAAATTTGATCTACAGGTTCATTGCCGCTTCTTTAAATATGAGGTTTTCATAAAATATTAAAACATTCATCAGGTTTCAAATAATAGTGGAGTTGGTGTGGGCCATTATGTCTTCAGTCTTCGCATTAACGATCCTAATGAATAAGAAATAATAGGGGTACCATGTAGAAAATTTAAAAAATTGGAGGATACTATGTAGTACAAAAAAAAAAGAGATACAACGTAAAAATTTAAAAAACTTAGGGTACGCCTAGAGCTGGCAAATTGGTCGGGTCAGGTCAAGTTCATGTCGAGTATACAAGTTGGAGGGTTGGCTCTCCCTAACCCTAACTCGACTCGTTTACTTAAATGTGTAAAGAACCTTTGACACAACCCTATCCGTTTATTAAACGTGCCGGGTTCGGGTTGACCCGTTTACCACTTCTATCACATATATATGATATTTTCAATTCAATTCAAAAAGTTTCAAAACCAAAACGAATTATTGTGATAGTTAGATTAAAATTAAATATTGTATTAAAAAAATCATATAAACTAATTCAACAATGTCATAATGGAGCTAAAAACAGAAGAAGGATAGACTTTGAACATATACTATTCATTAAAATAAACGAGTTGTTGTGTCGAGTTCGGATTTACGAGTTCAACCCCAATCCAACCCATTATTAAACGGGTCATGTTGAATCAACCAATTTATTTAAATGGATCGAAGTCTTAACCCAAATCCACTAGTTTTATGCCGAATTGTCGAGTCGTGTCACCTTTTGCAACCTCCTGGTACCGATGGAGTAAAAAAAAACATACCCTTTACGGGACAAAGGGGCCAACACAACGTTACAGTCAAGGAAGAAGGGAAAGAGAGAAGGCGGTAATCCTTAACAATGGAGCAAATTCCGAAACCTTCCAATTTGAGATGGAAAATACTTCGCCAAGCCCTTCTTACTCGTCCTCCCTCCCAATCTAGTCTCTCTCATTTCTCTCTCTCTAAATATCGTCGTAGTATTATTGTAGTAGTAGTTTAAATTCTTACTTACAATTTCTTTGGAAAACATTTGCAGATGAATCACAATCTCAATCACAAGAAATCATCAATCACATTTCCAGAAAAGGAAAAGGAAATCAAAGCTTTAATTTGATTCCATGTCAACTTCACCCAATTTCCAGCACCAATTCTGATGTTGAGGGTTTAACAAGGGATGTTTGTTATTCTTACTCTTTACCCACTTCAAATCCTACTCATAATCTCCTTCTTTTGTGAGTTTCATTTCTTCCCACCTTTAAATTTTGCTCTATAGTTGTACCAATATATTGTTTGATGCTAATTTTTTAAAAATTGTATATGAATACAATGTTAATGCTGTTAGATATGAAGGAATTGTGTTTAAGTAGTGGTTAATTAGAGTACCCACTTATTGTGACATTTCCATGTAAGGGAAGTGACTCACTTAATAAAAAACGGAGGAAGTATGAAGTAGTATATAGGCCTATGCAATTGCGAAATCAAACCCATTAAGAAATTTGTACTAATTTGCAGATGTTTTCATGTATACCATTAGATGCTAGATTTAAAATGAATTGATTCAATTGATACTTTACAGGATAACAAACATAAAATGGTTGATGAGTAGTGGTGATTAGTGATTACATTGAACTTAATCCGTCGTAGTCAATGCGTAAATGGTTGCTCATTAGTCACGAGTTGTGAGGCTAACCATGTCATGTAACTTGTATGAGTGTAATAATTTTTGCATATTGATTTGGCAGTCAAAGGAGAGACAACTGTGCTAGTATCAGTGATTTTGAAATCTGCAACAAGTATGACATTGACAACACTGGCCTAGTATGTAAGTCATCGTAGTCATTAATGATCTTGTTTATTTTTTGTTAAATTGTGTTTGCCTTCTCAACTGACAGTCATGCCTGAGGCTAATTGTAGATTTTGTACATGAAGAGGTGGACACATGTTTGAAGATGAGAGATTAAAGAAATATGTTGTTAATGATAGATTTTGCCCGTGTTTGATAAGGTATTTTGCTGTTGTATGACAAGAACACACTAATTTCCAGGATGAGATGGTCAATATACCTATTGCTCGCTATGGTTAGGAATGTCATGAATTGGAATTGACATGTATTAACAAGAACCCTGTGACTCTGTAACCTTCCCTAGATTCCATGCAACTTGCTGTAGATCTTGTTAATATTTTTTTGATAATGTCCTTCGACAAATGGTTTTCTGCCAGCTTCTTAATTTTTTTTTTGGCCTTTTATGTAGTCAAATAGCCAAAATTATGTTTGGTAAATGACTTTGTAGTCAGTTTCAGCCAATTGGTTTTTATTCAAAAGTTGGTTGTTTAGCATAGTAATACCAAACAACCACCTTATACCAAACATTTTTATGAACATCTAAAAGTTACCAGCTGACTCAGACAACCAATACAAAGTACAAACAACTTGTCAAATTAGCCAAGTGAAACAACCAGCAGCTAATTGCCTAACCTGGCCAATATTCTCAGTTCCTCAAAGCTAATGCACTTTACTGCGATATAGAGCAACAACATTGAAAACGTGAAGCAGTTATCTGGTAAGCCTAAAAATATTGGAGTTTGCTATAGGCCTCTAGTTATGTATATGCCATTATCTCTTTCAGCGTGTATCTATGAAACTTGTACTTTCCATATTGGTCTCTTTGGTTGTATCTGCATGATAATGTTTGCATTTTATGAAGTCTGGTTGTATTTGCTTGTTAATGTTTGTACTTTTATGTTAATTTTGCCTTGTATATGTTGTAGTTGTATTTAAATGCTTGTCAAACTTGTGTAACATTGTCCTTTAGGTCCATGGCCTTCTGAGGAGGTCCTTGCATATTATTGCTTGTCACATGCAGACATGTTCAGGTATGTAAAGTCTTTCTTCCCCTCCCATAGATTACTGTTTTGCAGATAAAATTATATTTGGTGGCAGCTAAACATACTCTAGGCTCCCTATATATGTAATTTGTTATCTTTTGTTCTTTTCAGGTCAAAATCAGTTATTGAATTAGGCGCAGGATACGGATTAGCAGGCCTAATTATTGCTGATATCTCCGAGGCATCTGAAGTTATGATAACAGATGGGAATCCACAAGTAGTCGAATGTATCCTTTTGATAAGCTTATTCATAGCATCAACTGTTACTTTCTATTATAGCCAGTAGGTTCATTTATTTAGTTCCTCCGCTTGATTAGTTTGTTTTTCATATGTCGTGAGATATGTACTGGATTTCTTTGATCAGGGCTAATCTTAGAATGTAATTCAACGCACTCAGAATATTTATAATTTATGCATTAATACTTAATAGTGTCAGGTGATTTTTGATGCTTATTGAGTAGCAGGCAGTGTTTATCCATGAGGCAGGAGTGTGTTTTGCGGTATGATCATCCTTGTTTCTATTTAATCCAGTTCTACTGGAAAAAACTCCAAGAGGTGGTTACGAAGTCATAACCTTTTACATTTGGATGCCTCTTCGGCTGCATATGGCGACCCTATACCCTGCATCAGGTAGGAGCCTATTTGGAGGCATTTGGATAATGTTTGTGTTGATAGTTTGTATTTGGATGCTTTATAAAAGCATCGATGTTTAAGTGATTTAAGTTTGTAACAAATTGGTACGTTTTAGTTCATTGGCATTCTAGTTCTGTTGGTGGTCCGTCACTGAGAAAGTATGAAGGAAACAAAGGCAAATCAAAGTAGAGGAATATGAAGATATGCTGTATTCTAATTGGGCAAGGTAAGCGTACTCAATACCACATATATAACTATTTCCAATCAGGGTGGGGCTTTTGCATATGTTTCCCTGTGTTGGCAAGGAACTAAAATGAACATGGAAAATGTAAAATAACCAAAGGTGAAGGAAGTCATAATAGAAGTCATTTGAGTCTGGAAGTTGGTTTTTTCTCTAATTTCTTTACTTTCTTTTGCATCATCGCAATTGATAGAATATCGTGAAATTAACTTCCAATTTTTGAAAAGAAGCCTATTTTCCAGTCACTAATGAACCATATGGAGAAACTGGCAAACACCAATCTTCTCTGAGCTCGATTTTATGGACACACATGACACCCCCCCCAAAAAAGTTCCAATATTGGTAGAGTTGGCAGTCTCTGGCAAGAGACACTTGAACAACCCGAATTCAATTCCTATTTTGAGAATTGTAATAATACAATTGTGTTCTAGTCTCTTCATATATAACCAGCACCGGTTAGCTCATAATTAGGAAAATTTTATGAAAATGCCTGATCATCTTAGTCTATGATACATATAGCTATCTGGGTTTCTAATTTACCGGCTACTGCTTCTGTGCTCTGTTTTAGGGTGTGACCTGCATGGGCTTTCCATATGCAAATTCCTTTCTTTTTCTTCCAAAATTTAACCTACTGATATATGAAAAGTTTTATACTACTTATTATCTTTAAAACTAGAAGCCTTAACAAGCAGATATTCAGCGAAGCACTGCTGCCAATCCTGGAGCTTTTGGGAATACAATTGTAAAGCCTAAAGTATTGCACTGGAATCAAGAAGAGATTGTGACATTATCCCATAAATTTGACTACCTTATTGCAAGTGACTGGTATGTAATTCTCGTCTGCTTTCCTTTGAGGTCCATCGATAAGATACACCATTTGCTGTTTGGTTCCTTTTCTGTGAAGAAGTTTGTGATCTGGTATGGGTCTGTCAACCATATAAGTGGATAGAAGTGGATCAAGTTTCACATCCTTTTTTGAGAGTAGTGCATATTTATTCTCTCGCAGCCTTGATGTTGGTCCATTGATGTTATTTAGCAGTTTAAGTATGGGTTCCTTTTGTTGAGGCACACCATACAAATTGGTTAATACCTGGACCTTACTTTTTCTTAACTGAAATTATTGAATATAGGCTGTGATTTTGTGATTTGGCTGATAAATCTAACTGTATTGAGTTTCTATATGACTAGTAACATTTTCTTGGCTAGGTGCCATCACCTGTGAAAAATGAATCTTGATATGCTACAATTACACATGCTTCTGCACTTGCAACAATCCAATGGTAATTTTCTAGTCGGTCCCTCATTGCATTAATTATGTATTTGTGTGTGGGTTTTCCTGGCAGTACATTCTTCAAGGAATTCCATAAAGACCTAGTTCGAACTGTGAAGTTATTGCTGAAAGATTCAGGCCCCTCTGAAGCTATATTCTTCAGCCCCAAGAGGGGCGACTCATTGGACAAATTTCTGGAGGAGATTACAGAGGGTGGCTTGCGTTACTGCATATTAGAAAAATATGATGAGAGAGTATGGACGCGTCATGAAGAACTCATGAAGGGCGATCAGTCGTGGCCCAACTATGAGGCCGATCACTGCTATCCCTTATTGCTCAAAGTTTCACGGTGAAGTCTTAGAAACATCTCTGATTTGATCAATTTGTTCGTGTTCTCTTTGCTAAGTGTTTATTAAAGATCTGTTGCATGTTCTTTGGTAGTATTAGTTATCCTCTTTTCTTGGTAGTTGGTCTTTGTGGGAGTTTTGCTAATAATAGTAAGTGATGCCTTTTGAAGTTGCAGTTGCAGTTGTGACTGAGATCTGGAAATTAAATATATGTCACTCTGGCTGTTTATTATACTCGTTAAGCATCTCTCAGATGCCATACACCACTACTTTGTTAAGGCCGTCCCTAAACACCCTCCTAAAGTTTGCCAATAGGTCAGGAGAGCAAACATTATTTTTTTCATCTGCCTTTCCATTTTAATATTGTGATACCTCAAAACTTTTGACTTCTTGGAATTCCTTATCTTCAACATAAAAAAAATTTGCACACTAGAAGCCTTTGAATATGTCCGTCCATTACGAAAAAGTGATCCTCGACCAGATATAATGTTAGAATAATGTCAAATAAAAGAATTTAAGTGGCATTCTTTTTCTTTTCTTTTTTCCTTTTTGGTGGCATTCATACTGCATGAACTATAACCTTTGGGATTTCCATTAATTTCACAAAAGAATTTCAGGTAAACCCATCTGGCCTAATTCCTAGGATGCATTTTTACAGTTTCTACAATTTTACGCTTTTATCAGAAGTATGTAACTTGCAAGATTCTTTGTTTTATTAATTCTGGGATAGTTATCTTTCAAGTTGAAAGCAAAATACAGTGAAGATGATGCTCTCCTACTCCCACCTAAAAAAGAAGAATTTTTTTTTTCTCTATCTTCATGGGAAAAGTTAGGCTGTCTGATTCCCTCTTTTTAGCTATTAATCTTGGTGGTGTCTACATGCATATCAAGTTGGTAAAGAACCAGCTTAGTTCAGCTGGACGAGCATCTTCCTATGGAAGCTTTGGAAGCAATTTAGAGTCATTTGTTTCAGCTCCCACCTTTTGTTTTCTACTACATTTCTGTATACTTTTTGACTCTTTTTACCCCTTTTGCTTTTCAATCATCCTTCAAGACAGCTACATAATTTTATCCTTGCTCTTACACTAACCTCTTGGTTATGCATGCACCTTCAATAATCAATACGAGTCGTTATTTATCTATCTTTTCTTGTTTCCCATTATAACCAGAGGTCGACAGCCATCAGCAGGTCCATACTGGGGGGTGGTGGTGGCCTTTTACTTTCAACTATTCTTCCCTGGACTCTCTTTGGAGACGTACAATAAAATAATCCTGCCTCGGAAATAATCACCTTTATGTTCGAGGCTTCGAGCTGTTTAAGATGGATTATTAGGGTCGATATAATGCTTGTTATTTTCTTTGGACGCCTTTGGCTGTCATTAGTGGTAATGTGAAATTAGATAAGAGATGGTTATTCCGCGGTTACCATAAGCAAATAAGCAAGCTGGATACACGAGGATTTTTATTTGAAATTCTCCAAACGTAATGATTATCTCGGATAGTTTCCTTTTTTAAGTGAACAGTTAATGTGTAGGAGTTTCAGTTGAAGAAATTTTAAAGACATTAAAGTTCAAGCAAGCACGTAAAAGCATAAAACATGATGTGTTTTTGAGTGATGTGCATAATTCATCAGTATGATTGACTTTGAATATTCTGATTCCGAGTCTTATGGTTGCATCGTTGGTAGTGGGAAGGAAAAGAGCCTTTTGTACTGGGATATTATGCTAATTTCAGCTATTTTGGCAGGAAATGACTATTGCGTTGAAGATTATTGGGACGATTTTAGTTGGGTAATCAGGGGGTTTGAAGGCTTTCCAGCAGATTAGAGCTGTCTGCTTCAAAAGAATGTTGTCATTGGAACACATATTTTTACGTATGCCTTCCCAAATCTTTACGACTGGAGCATTATTAATCAGTATTACTGTGATTGGAATTGGATCCTTTGAAAAAGAGCTGAAAATGAAATTTAGTGTAAACAGGAATGGAAAGATCTTGCTTTTGCTATGACGCTACTTAATTTGCCTCAACCTATGTTGTTATCACTTATCAGTAGTTGGGTGATAAGATTCCTTCACTTATAAGTAAAAATGACACTGGCACACCCACGGGACACGGCCCAACACGTACAGTAATGTGCTTGCCTTGAGAACTGAGGTCCTGCTATGCTGTGCTTTTCCGGTGCTCGGTTGGGTCGTGCTATGTTGTGCTTTTCCAGTGCTCGGTTGGGTCGTGCCTCTAGTCCGCCCAGCTCTGTGCCATCTAGCTATAAGCATAACAGAATCGTCAATTCCCTATCCTTTCACAACCTGCTTGTAGTAAGTTAAGAGTACTGTTTGTGAAATTTGCAACAAACGTCCCATGCCCATAGGCCATAGTGCTAATAAAGTTTCATCTTTGTGATTCTCTTTTTCAGAAAATTGAGATATGTAAAGTTTTTTCACGATGATGAAAATATTCATGAGATTTATTTACCACATTAGCGTTCTAATTACTACGTCAGGACTCAGGAATACCCAACCCTAATTTTTCACTTGAATACATAGCTCATCAGTCATCACATCCTGGTCAAGCCGAGAAGTTATGTTTTGTAAACCTCTATTTTCTTTTGTTTAATTTTTCAATGAACAGTGAACTTGATATTTAGCTGAAAGAAGATCCACAATACGTAATTATAAGGTGGATAGATTAAGAAAAAGATAATAACATTAGTAACCAATTTGTCATGTCTTTGATGTTACTATAAGTGATCAGATTTAGAAAGGAAAAGAAAATAAAACTGTTCCTCTTAAAGGAACCAATAAAGTAATCCGTCATTTTAATTGATTGACAGACCTAGCTACTTCATTTCACTCGACCAATTTCGGACTTAAAATGAGACTTTGATCCTTGTGGGCTTGTGGCCTTGTCCCTTGGAATTGAATTATATTTATAACTTTGGAATACCATTACATATTTACATTAGTTATTACTTCACTTCTTTTAATTCTTTCTTTTTGGATATTGAATTAGATTTATCCGTATGATTGTAAATTTATAGAAACTTTCAATATGAAGTTATGTTTCATTTGAAGTGTAACAACTATTTGGTGGAATTTGGAAAGTGCAATCTATTTCATTGGAAGTGTAAGAATAGGTATGTAGATTCCTTCATTTCGTGGGAACTAGGAGTTCTCTTTGTCATACTTCCTATACGTTTCTTCTTCCATGTTATTACATAGTATTAACTAAACAACCACGAACATAAAATCTATGTTAATTTTTTTTAAGGTAAGATAAATACGAAATTGAGAATCCTACTTTGCAAGGGACAAGAATCGAACCCTTATCACAAGAGTGGAAGGAGGGCCTCCAACCAACTAAGCCAACCTTGAATTTAATTGTCACGTTAGTGATTGAAACTATACTTCTTGCCATATGCATAAACCACAAAGTGATCATTTTATTCACTACCACAAATTGAAACTATAATTTCAGATTATCAAACCCATGACCAAATTATGAAAAAGGATGGCACAGTTAGAGATTCTGAATCTTGCCAAGTAAGAAAACTTCATTCCCAATGAAGGTGGGTAGTAGACAGATCAATCTGGAATTGAGAAAAGTATTATCTTCCTTTTCTATTATTGATCCATAAAACTTTTTAGGTTACAAAGAATGGGAGCAATCGTACATTTCTCAAAATAGATCTATTTTATCTTTTTAACATCCTCACTTTTCTTCCCCCTAAAGCATCTCATCTAGGACGAATCAATAGGCAGCAAAATGGGATCTACTAAGTTCCTCAAATCACATTAAAAAGAAAAAAAAAGGCAAACATTTTTACAATCAAAGACTAAATATTTTACATCAAACAACATAAATTCTGAATCTCTAGTGTCATCTGCATCCTTTACCTAAAATCTTCATAGCTCTAATCCATTCAGTATATCATAGGAAATACTATCTTGTATCGAGAATGCCGTATTGTAAAAATCGCTCTTGACGGTCCCTTTTAAGTCAAAAAGGTACTAATATAGACGAGATTTGAGCCGAAATCTGTACACTCGTTATCGTCTGCCAAAGACTGTAGTGACTAAATTAGTTGTCATCCACGTGAATATACTTCTTTATAACCTTGAAGGCATCCCAATGATATAAAGGTGATCTTCTTTCTTCATCTCTACTACAAGTTGAGAGACGTGGCCAACGAGGTAATGACAATGAACAGCAATGCTAATTGTAATCCGAAGGAAGGATGTCTTGTATTTGAAGAGTCTCCAGAGGCTAATTTGGCTAACCATGACCCATCTGACATCAATGACCCTGAACCCGAACCTGAACCCGTATCTGAGGACTCTGTACTCGTACCCGTACCCGTACCCAACCCGGACCCGGCTGTTCCTCCAATGTTGCTTGTTGAAGTATCCGTTGACGATTTTTGACTGCACAAAAAAAAGTAATTTTATTAGCTGAAGTGTCCTTTCTATGCCGTAAAAACATGTAAGTAGATAGTTAAACAAAGAATAGTAACTACTAACTAGTCCAAAAAAAAACAAAAAAAAAAAACTATTAGTAACTTTTTTTTTTAATTCAACAAGGAGAATAATTGTACTGTATATTTTAAAGCTTTTTTTTACAACTCAGAAGAATATGTTGGATGACTAATTTACCGATAAAAACAAAATAAATCTACCGTATCTCAGATTATGCTCTTGAAAAAAAGGCCTAAAAAAAAGCTGATAAGAAACAGTTGCACAAAAATATTTGTGCTTAATGTTAGAAGTACTGTATAAAACTAAAACAAACATATAGTTTTAGATACTTAATCTTTACATATCTAGGCTTTTCAATATATATACTGTTTCTAAAATTAAAAGAAAGTAAAACACAAGAAGGAAAAAAAATAGCAAAAAATTATCAAGAGCATTGAAATACTATTAAAAATGATGAGCTATAATGAAAATGAGGCGGTAGTACCTTGGAGAAGAGGGACAAAAGGTAATGGTATAATCCCCACCACTGCAAGTAAAGGTGCTACTTGCATCATCATATGCGTAACTATACGCTCTCGGACACGCGCTCTTAAACGCTTGTGAATACGCCGACGGCTTACATTTGTCTGGTGTTCCAAACTCCCCGCTACAACAATATTCCGGGGTCCCAAATGCCTCACACGCGCTTCTACACGCGCCGCCGCCTTCCGCCTTCAGCTCATTAGGGCACCGTAGGTTCAAGTCCACCACGCACCCGGTGGACTGACACCCGCCTGACCCCCCGGTTGATTCCACGATCATTGGGAGGTTGTACCCGTCTACTAGGCTTACGTCGTAGAAGTCTTGTCCACCACTACCGTTAAGGGTGAACTCTGCTAAGGTGGCGGGTGGTGTCGCCCCGCTACCATTGCACTCTATTGTACCGGACCCGCAGTCTCCTGTACTGCATGATCCTTGACCTGCACTATCAAAAGTGCACCCAGACCTGCCCCAGAACCGACCTGACCAACCCGCTGGAGCCTGAAAGGTTCGAGTTCCACCATGTTGGAGCTCGAACCCCGTGCTATCTAGCTTAGGGCTACTAGCTCCGGCTAGTAACCCTGGCCAAACTGTATAGTCACATTTGTTGACAAATGTGAACGTGGTACCCAAGACATAAACACCACTCAACATATATAATACTACTACCAATAACATTTTTGTGTACAACTTGAAGAGATTCATCTTGTCTTGTTAAACAAAAGAATGAACTCTAGTAGTAATATGAATCAAAGAAAATGAATATGAATATATGATATAGGAAATGGAAATATGTGGTATATATGGTTGCTAAAGTTTACAAGGAATATGGAATAAAACGAAATGGACCTTCCTAATATGGAATAATGGAGAGAGAAAATGAGGAAAATGTTGGGGGAAGTGAAGGGGGAATCTTAATGATAATGGGTTGGGTGGTTTATATATATATAGAGCAAGGAGATTGGTGCAACAGTGATAGACCGCCTCATGTGGGGCATCACCGCCCTAATCAAAAGTGTCTTATTTTATTTATTGCCAGTTAATTAAAAATTTGATTAACTTAAAGATTAAAGGAATAACTATGATTGTTGTTTACTACTAGTAGTATTAAATAAGTAAATGTCAAAGTAGAATAATTCAGGTTTCAACCATATCCTAGCCCCCCTCTCTCTTTCGCTCTCAAATCCTAGCCTCTCCTACCCCTTCTTCATCAGTTATGGGCTGTCATGGATGATTTCATCATGGTAAGCCCCTTTTCCCCTTTTATTTTCAGTTTTTAGTTCATTTTCTTATTTTGTTTAATAAATTAGTCTCTCTTTATGAGTTTTTTTTCAAACCCTGTTATGGGGTTTTTAGTTTCTGTTTTGGAAATCTCCTTCTCCCCTATGGGAGTTGTGAGTATGATTTTTTTGTTTTTAGGTATGAGAAAATATTCTCATTATGAAGTTCGAGACTCAACATGAAGGTATTGGAATCTCGGATGCGTTCAACATGACTCGATCAAGAATGTTCTTCCCAAGCTATATCAGAATGATAGACTTCATCATCAATAGCTGCTTGATTCAAAGAATCTGAGGCTTATTTGTATTCTTCGATCCTGGTTCATTGTAGTTTCTTCGAAGACGAATTTGATTTACCATTGTTTAATTGTATCTTGTTTTTCTTTAATACCTATTGTAGATGCCGTTTGACCTTCAATTAATGAAATTTCTCTTAAAAAAAAAAAAAGTAAATGTCAAAGTTGTGTAGTGTATGGTCAGAGATAGAGGATCGCAGTATCGCACCAAGAAAAAGGAAGGCAGAAATTTATTTAATTCTAAAGAGTAAAATAAAATAAGTAAAAGATATGAGTACGGTGTCAGAAAATTTAGTAAAACTACTACGTAAATTGGCCACCTGCCTACCACGAGTACTTATGACGTGGCATCCCATTGGCTTGTTCTGTTTCGTCTTACACAATTTGGCTACAATTTACACGCAAGTATTTCACTTCTCCACCCTTTGAGCTTCTTCAAGCATCTTTCTAACTCTCTCTTGTTTGCTTCCTCTTCTTTTCCTTTAAAAATTTGTTGCACTTTTTCTCTTTGGATTTTCAACTAGTCAGTGTAGATATGCAAATTGTAAGATATATATACATGTAGAATTTTATTTCATGATAATTTCTAAAGCAAGATAGAAGGATAAGAGACCATTGTCAAAATTTGAATTATCTAGAATGTGTTTGATCAAGTCAAACTTTTAGTAAAGATGAAAATAATAGTGAATGGTAAAGTTGTTAAAAGTTCTATAATGTGAAAATGGGTCTAGACTACTGGCTATTCAAGAAGGAGGATAAGAGTTTGACCACATACAAGTCTAAATAAGATTTCATCCCGAAATTAATTGACAATAGAATTAATAGCACTTCAGGCTCATAAGGTTGTTATGTTCGCTCTCCTCTGCTCCAATTACCTCACATCTGCTACTATAAATAAGAAGTTAAAATGATGTTTTAAGGTCACTTTAAGGTGTTGAAGAAACTCAATCGGATTCCCATCTGTTCATTAAAAGTTTTTTACATTGTTGTTTCAGGTCCAAATCGAGTAGTTAGTTTGGATATTCGTATTTACATCAACTTTGTCAACTCTAATTATAGGTTAGGTTAGGATGGGCATAATTGTGGGTCTATTTTTTTTACTAGATTCGAACCCAACAAATTGAGGAGAAGAAGAATTTTCAAGCTTAAGGCTAAAAAGGTTGGAAAAAAAACCAGACAATATATGTTTATCAACTCTATTAATTATATACTACTTCTATTACAGTATAGCAAGCTTCTACACTAGAGATACGGACCAAAATGTGCGTCACTATAATTATGTTTTCATATAGGAGTGATAACAAAAAAACTGCTTTATCTGTTCCTAAAATATTGCTGTAATTTCTATTTTTAGTTTGTCTTTGAAAGATTGTCTCATTTCCTTTTAAGATGATATGGTCTTTACAATCTTTCTCTACTTTATGCCTACCCCAAATGATAAAGGACAAAACTACTTACTAATATAATGCAAGGATGAAGAGAGTATATAGTAGGAGTAACACTGTATTAGTACCCACATAATCACCACAAGTCATGCTGTTATTGGATTTTGGAACATCTTTTGTGAAAAAGTTTGAGATTTTCTCCTAGACATGATATTTTAATATTCTAATGCAACATATGTATTTATAATAGGAAAAATTGATTCTAATAATCCAACTTTTTGGCCATTCGCTCAAAATAATCCAACCTTTGAATTATTATTTAATAATCCAACCTTTGACCTCATTTAATTTTTAATGCACCTAACAGGTAATTTACCTAGAGAAGCAGGTAACTGTCTTACGTGGCATATTACCGTTGCTTTTAGGTTCCACCCTTATTTAACTCTCTCTCTCTCCCCTGAATCTTCTTCTTCCTCCAATTTCTCTATTTTTCCCCCATTGTAAAATCTTCTCCCCTGATTTTTCTCTTTTTTTTTTTTTTTGCATCTTCGTCCACCATTCTGCGAAATTGAAGGAAGGTGGAATATGCGGAGGCCAACATCTGGTTCTGGGTGTTCCTCACATACAAGGGGTGCAAGAGTGAAGTGTAGATGTGGAAGAGATGCTGTAGTGCGTACTGTGAAGAATGGAACTAACATTGGAATGAAGTTTTATGGTTGCCCTTTATGGCCTGTAAGTTAATTTTCCTTTCCTGAAATTTCAAAACTTTCCCCTTATTTCAAATTATCCCCAAAATTTTACCATATGTGATTGTGATGGCAGGACACTAAGTGCGATTTTATGAAGTGGATAATTGACAACAATGAAGATGATGACTTGCGTTATCAATTACTTCAGAAGGAAAACACCATAAGTGAACTTGAGCATGAGAAAAAGTTGTTGGAACAGAAAATCAAGAAACTTAAGTTGCAAAGGGAGATGAAAAGTGATCTTTGTGAAATGCGTATGGAGTTGATGAATAGTTCAAGGAAGGAGAAAAATCTGACATTTATGTTGGTTTTATCTTGGCTTATATTTGCAATTGTTGTAGTCTATAATAAGTAGACAATGAAAGAACTTTAAATTACCATGTAAGCAATGTACTCTAGTTTGATTATGAAAGCAATGAAAGAAGTTAGCTTATTTCAATTAGGGTCTGATTATGGAATTGAAATATATATGATAATGAAACCTTTATTTAGCATGAAAGCAAAGTATATTACAACTGATATGATTCATTGCGTACTGTGTAGTACTAAGCAACAAGAAAACCAGTTCATCATTCAAAAGCTAGCAGCAAAGTACATTACAACGCATAGTTCTTCCTAAGATCTACAATTTGACTAAGACATAAAGTAAGCTAATTTGAAGATCCATTAAGTATCCAATATGCATCAGACTTGGCTTGATTGTGTGGCAGGAGCCCCATCACATGGAATGTAATTCCCTACCCCAACTGGCACCTGAAAATAGGGAAAAAAACAACAAAATAAAGTTATTATGTGAGCAAGACCATACACACAATTTGAGGAAATACTAGTAAAAAACGAATGCAACAGTTAGTGTAGAACCAATGCAACAGCAGCCAATATAGCCTAGGACAGTTATAAAATTAGAGCAGTTAGTGTAGTATAAAATTAGAGCAGTTAGTGTAGTTATTAAGATAGTGAGAGTGAAGAATGATACCTGATGCTCATCACTTATAATAGCAACACCACTGCCATCCCCAAGCTCCAAGCACCTCTGTATGTGCACCATAAACCATTCCCAGGACAGATTGTTCTCACTCTCAACTATTGCCCATGCAATAGGATACATTTGATCATTTCCGTCCCTGCCAACTGCACATAGCAACTGCCCCCCTAAGAAGGTCTTCAAAAAACATCCATCCACACAGATTACCCTCCTGCACCCTACTCTCCAACCCTTCTGCAACCCTTCAAAGCAAGTAAACAGCCTCTGAAATACAAGAGGGAACTGTTTATGGTTTGGGTCTGTGACTAAGTCCAGTGTAGTACAAGGACTACCAGCCTTCAAAGCCTCCAAATAACCACCAACTTTCTGGTAATGTTCATACATTGACCCATGGAGAAGCTTATGAGCTGCATACTTAGTTTTGTAGGTAAAGTCTTTTTTCACAACCACCTTGAATGCCCTTCTAACAGTTTCTATAATTTCTTTGCCAGGTCAGTGAGGTCTAGCTTTGAACACCTCAAGAAATTTCCTTGCCACCCAAGTTGACTTAAGTTGCCTATTTTTCTTCATATTTCTATGACAACTATGTTCAGTGTCGGCTCTTTTCACAACTAGGGTAGCTCTCCTAGAGTCCCATGAAGCATACAAATAAAAGGAACACCCTTCAGTACACTTAACACCTAATCTCTGTTGTCTAGACTTGTCACTGATTACAATGCTCACATTTCTCCCCTGTAAAATCCCATATTTAGCAACAACTTGTTTGAATGAGTCCCTGTTGGCAAATCTTTGTCCAACTTTCCATTTGAATACACTAAAGTCAGTGACTAAAGTCAGTGTTCTCACTCACTAGTATACCTGACCTTCTTTTTCTCCCACCTAACTCTTCATCTCCACTCTCAGGTGGGGTGTGAATGTCTTCATCACTGTCCTCATAAATGCTATTATATCCATCAATATTTTCTTCCCTAGCAGTCCCACAACCAATAAGCTTTCCTTCAGCTGCCTCTCTTTGCAACTGTTGAGCTAATTCAACAAATTTTAGATTTGCAACCTTCACTCTATCCCTAGCTGTCCAATATTCATCATCACTATTATCTGATTCAAAGTTTGCAGACTCAAGCTCAAATTTTCACCCTCTACCTCAAAATCATCCTCCAAATGTACATCCTCCTCTTCTAAATCAGTCAACTCATCATCATCATCACTACTTTTCTCCCCCACAACTGATCTACATTTGTGCTTCCCTAGATTCTCTAGTTCAAAATTAGGATCATCAGAATCACTTCCATCACTTAAATCACTTAGCAGCTCATCCCAGGTTAGTGGATTTTCAGGCCTAGGATCTTCCCATTCATATGCATCTAGGAAAGAAGGGTCTGTGGTGTGAGATTGGTTTTTTTGTGAATCAGATTTACTTTTAGATTTGTCTATCTGTGGAACTGGATTAGATTTAGAGGGGTTTGTCTGTGAAAGAGTTTTAGAAACAGCAGGAGTTTTGGCTTTAGGAGGATTTGTTGCTTTAGGAGGTACTGTTTTAGGAGGGCTTGTATGTGAAAGAGTTTTTGAAACAGCAAGAATTTTAGCTTTAGGAGGATGTTTAGCTGTGGGAGGCACTGTTTTGGTTGCTGGTGTGGTTTTAAGAGGGGAGTTATTGAGCTGTTGTGAGGTACTGCTATCCAACAAAGGATTAGATTTGCTTTTATTGACTGAACTAGGGTTTGAGTGTGTGGATGATGTGGCAGCATCTTTTTTTGTGGGACCAGTTTTTTGTGGGGCCCTCCTTGGTTTCAGCTTTTCCCTATACCCCAAACCAAGTACAGGTTCTGTTGGATTCTCCTGTAAATTAGGAAACTTATCTCCATGTAAAACATATATTTGTACACACCTATTGTTCATTGCCACTTTAGCCAACTCCACAACATCTTTATCTTCCACAATCCTCACAAGACCATTGACCAACCTTCTACCTGGGACCAAATAGTACAGTGCTCCCACTTTCTCATAATCCCCACACTTCTTAGCTAGCTCAACTAAGTCCCACCAACAAACTAAATCAGGGTCTGTATTAAAAGTCCTACCTTTTCCTCCCTCATACACTAAGTCTCCATTAGCTTCATTCTTAAAAACTCCACCATGCCAGAACATCAAGGTAATACCAGCATCCATTCTAACCTACCAACGTAAGGACAAAATAAAGAAGCAAAAAATAAAGAACACAAATAAGATCACAAAAAAAAACCAACAAAAACCAACAATTTCAAAACAAGAAAGGAAAAAAACCGCAACTTTAACTGGATATTAGCCCTAAAATTGAAAACCCACAAATTGACCACCAACATTATCATTATACGCAATTTCAGTCATCAACACAGTAATTAACATCAATACAATAATCCACCACAATTCGCATCTTCAGAAATCTAGGGTTTAGCCTTAAATTTCAGATTTTTCACAAAATTGAAGAACATTATAAATGGGGTTACAAGAATTACCGAAAAATGTGATTTTCGGGTTTGGAATTGAACTTCCTTTCTTCTGTTGCTCCAGATTCCACTTCACCAATGTCGCTGTGTAATTCGCTTCAGTTGAAGGTGCAAAAATGGAAGAAATCCCACTCTGAATCTGACAGAGATGGAAGACACAGAGAGAGAGAGAGGAGTTAGAGAGTCCTGACTATGGTGGTTGAGCATTTTGGGAGGAAAATTAAAACCCATGGGTCAACATTACAAACGTTGATATTTCTTCCGGTTTCCAGTCACTTAGGTGCATTAAAAATTAAATGAGGTCAAAGGTTGGATTATTAAATAATAATCCAAAGATTGGATTATTTTGAGCGAATGGCCAAAAGGTTGGATTATTAGAATCAATTTTTCCTTTATAATATGATAACAAAAACTAACGATCAACTTTATCTAAATCGCTTGATCCAAAATTAATTAAAGAACTTTTAAATAGGTGGACGAATTTATTCAAAGGGAAGGACTAAAATTGTCAAAAAAAAAAAAATTTGTTAAGCAGTCCACTCCTTTCCCTCCAGTTTCCCATCCATGAACAGATTGTTCGTTAAAAGTAGGTAAGAGTGTATGGCCACAATATGACCTTGCATGTCGGAGGTACGTACACCTATAACGGATATACACGTGACTACTTGAGCTGCATTATTTGTTCTGAAAGAACTTGGCTGTGAGATCGTCTCAACTCTTACGGGAGCTGGTCTCAACTCTCAACACAACTGACATAGATTTTGCCAAGTTCATGTATTTGCTAATCCCTCCGTCCCATAATATAATACTTACATTTCTTTTTGAGTGTCCCAAATTATTGTGCCTATTTTCATTTTTATCAATTCATTTGGACTAAATTATCCTTCATTCCTACATAAATTTTTTAAAATAACCCTACTTTTTTTTCAAATTATGTGCCCCTATTTGTTACTTTACATCATTCCAAGAAATATTTTTTTTGCTTTTTGATTTTAATTTAAAGGAAAAGAAAATAAAGAACTAGTTTCAAGACAAAAGTGTCAAAAAAGCACTTCCTTAAATATTTTTTTTGGAAATCCTATTAATCTTTCAATTTTCCTTAATCTTCGTAAAAAATGAGAAGTGAGCACTATATTATGGGACGGAGGGAATATTAGTTTAGGTATATTTGTTGATAAGAAAGTATATATATAAATTGAAATGACGGAACCGGTCCCAACCAAGTTATTTTAATTGCACTCTCTCGTAGATAGCTCCACATCAGTTTATGCATAATTACTGTTAATTTATGTATATTTGCTTATAACAAAACATATATAAACAGAACTGATAGAACACTAGTACAGAATCAACGATTTGCGTCGGATGCCAGACCCCCATTTGCGTCGAACATGTTTCCGACGCTACAGGTCTCGACGCAAATTAAGGAGAGATGATCTGCGTCGGATTAGGACTTAACGCAGATATTAAGCTATTTGCGTCGGACTTAAGCAATGTCCGACGCACATGAGCGTTGAGCCACAGCACTAGCAACACCATTTGCGTCGCATGTTGGACTATGTGCGACGCAATTCAGCCACTTTTATTAAAAAAAAAAAGTGAATTTGCGTCGGATTGGGAGTTATATCCAACACAAACTGGTCATTTTTATTTTAAAAAAAAATAGAAACTCATTATATTTATTGTATGCCAAACAGCGTTTGATATTGTCAAAATTATATCACCCAATGAACAACAAAAATCCCAAAAAGATCTGTTTCACATCATAAAAAACACATGAAATTCGAATAAATTACATGAAATATATTTACGCGAACCAGAGAGCAATCAACGAGTAAAATACAATTACATAATCAATTCTAATTTGGTTTCAAACTTTTCAAACCCTAGATGAAACCCCAATTTGCAAACCCTAGCCGCTGCCTCTTAATTTAATTTGAAGCAGAATCACCAAAATATCAAAAAAAGAAATCAAACCTAAAGTTTCTATGTCATTTCACAATAATCTAACAATAACAGAACCAACACTAGTGGAAAAAAGTTCAACCGCTGCGGTCAAAACCGGGCTTACCGCTGCGGTTTTGGGCCGCAGCGGTTGGACACGCAGCGGTAGCCAAATTTTAACTGCTGCGGTTCCGAACCGCATCAGTTAATCATTTACCGCTGCGGTTTTTACCCAAAACCGCAGCGGTTAATCTATTAACTGCTGCGGTTTTGACCCAAAACCGCAGCGGTTGACCACCCCAAAAACCAAAAATTTTTTTTTTTTTTTTTTTGTATTTTTTCATTATTAATCAATAATATATATCAATACTCAGTTTATTAAGCATATTATGCTCGACTGAAGCACAAGAATCCTTTACAATGTCTATTAATGTAGCTCAACTTAGCATCCCAATAAAGATTCCTTTACAATGTCTATCAATGTAGCTCAACTTAGCATCCTAATAAAAGAATCCTTTAAAATGTCTATCAATGTAGCTCAATCAACGAGCCAAACGTCCTCCTCAAGCTTGGAGTCTTTGACTGTGTACAAGAGAACAAACATAAGTCACTTTCACAGCAAGGGGTGGACTCTGTTCAAATTTCTCCACATATTCAGCAAACAGTTTAATCAGTTAACTCCAATACAGAACAAACACAAAATTTCAAAGAGCAATTGCTGAAAGAGGAGAGGAGAAATGGGCGATAACTAATATAATTGCTGAAATCGCAACTAAAAAGTACCAAAAAGACCACCAACACACGGCGGCAAAACGCCGGCAGCACCGCGCGGCGTGGTGTTGGAGAGCAGCGATGATGCAAAGTATAGGAGAGAGGAACACCAACTGTGGGCTTGAGGCTGTCGGAGGTCTAGTGAGGCAGCACACAGGCCACGAACAGGGGAGGAACACCGACAAATATGGAGGAGAGAGCAGCGCTTTCAGCGGCTAACGGTAGGGGTCTTCCGCGAGCTGAAGAAGGATGGCGAAGTTGGGGAGGAGTTGGTTGAGAGAAATGTCGGTGAGAGAAGTTAAGGTGAGAGAAGTTGGGTGGGAGACGAAAAACTTATTAAATGAAGGCTTGGAGAATTTGAGAAGTTTTTATATGTAAAACGATTTGCGTCGAACAACCAGTTACATGCGACGCAAGTGAGAACTTTTTCTAAAAATTTGGCTTTTAGCTTTGTTGTATGCAAAAAAGTAGTTTGCGTCGGATGGGAGTCCAGGTTCGTCGCAAATGTAGTCAATCTGCGTTGTTTGTCCTATGGTTCGATGCAAATCAACAGACTCAGCAGTTGACCATTTGCGTCGGACCCAAAAGACAAACCGACGCAAATTACCAGACGTGAACATCTGCGTCACATGCCTGGGCCCATCCGATGCAAATCCTAGCATCCATAAGTCGTTGACTTCATTCATTTGCGTCGCATACTCCCGCGAAACCGATGCAAATTATTCTCCCAGGCATTTGCTGTGAGGATTTGCGTCGAATGCTTAATACTGTCAGACGCAAATGATGCAGTTTAAACCATTTGCGTTGATTTTTCCCGTGTTCGACGCAAACAAGGGGACGCAAATCGTCATTTTTCCACTAGTGAAACCTAGCTTAGTAACCGAGACAGTCTCATCCAAGACCTCTTTTATATGGTCACATTAAAACCTGATAAGTTTTTTTTGGGAATGTTACACCTAAGATGATACTTCATAGAGATGAAAAGTACAACTTCCTATCATATTTCTTGGGCTAGTGCCAAAGAGTAATTAATTAATATACTTGGAGAGAAATTTATGTTTTCTTTTCTTCTTTGAATAATTTAGTAATGTGATATAAATGGCACAATTCAGTCCCAATTATTAGTAACATAATCACTTATTCAACGAAGAATACTAAATCTAAATGAATAAGCAAAATTATGTGAAAATTCGTAGAAATTAATACGAATTTTAGATTACCTGAAAATCGGCCCATAGCTAGTTTCTAGCAGGGATGTTCATAATGACCCGATCCGCGATCCGATCCAAAAAAATCGGATATTCGATCCCTTTTTTGGATTCGGATATGGATCAAGAATTTTTTATATTTTCCAATATTTGAAATATCCGATTTTTCATCAAGTTATATGATTTCATGTAACAAGAAAGAAAAGAAAACCAGAGATACATTAAACTGCTTTCGAGTTTCGGCTGCTCAGTTTCTCTCTCCTTCGCACTTCTCTGTTCTCTCAGTTAGAGCTCTCCTCTTCTCTTAGTCACCACCGATCGACGACCACCGATTGCGACGCCAATCCCTCGGCCTCTCGCCAGGTCCGCCGCAAAGGGCTTTAGTCTCTTAGCCACTTCCTTCAATCTGCTCTGCTCGAGATTTTCTTCTTTGTTCGGCGAGTAAAATAATGAAGTAATTTTGGGGATAAATCACTAGTTTCCGTATTTTTGGGATAGAATGAGGTAAGTTTTGGGATATCGAATTAATGCCTCTGAAATGTTGTTGTATTTTTTAAATCTCGAGTTTCTGGTTGAGTTTGACGAATATTTTTCGTTTAGAATAAATTTCCCGAAAAGTTAATCATAGGTTCTTCTCTCTATCCGAACAACAGGCTAGCATTTTTCATGACGAATTTGTTGCGTTGATATTACATTTTTTATAGAATTTTCATGGCAAATTTGTTGTGTTGGATTTTACTGCATTTTCCAACAATGAATTTTTGGTCTGATTTTGTTGCGGCAGATTTGTCTTTCAAGACGAGTAAAAAGCAGCAAATTTGTTTAATTTTTTTGATGGTTTGATCTGGTGTACAAAACGAGTAAAATTGACAATCTAAAATTTCGGATATCCGGTGATCCGATCCGAAAATAGGGTATCTGATTTTTCGGATCGGATTCAGATTGCAATTTTGCCTATCCGAAACTTCGGATCGGATTGGTCAATCCGAAATGAACAACCCTAGTTTCTAGGTCACAAGCGTATTTATTGGTACTCTCTCTGCTCCATATTAATCGATGATATAGTTTGACCGGCACTGAGTTTTAGGAGCCTTATTTGACTAATTTACTTTATTGTTTAGTGGAGTATTTTATTACTTCCTTTGTTTTTGGCGATGCAATATATGATTCTTTAACCCGCTTACCAAAAATGCAAATGTTGCATCTAAAAAAGTAGATGTAGTATTATAACTAGTTTAATAAGGAGCCTCAACTTTCTGAAGTAAGAGTAGGCGGTGATTTTTTTAATTATAATTTAGGTTTCCATGAAGAGAGATATAGTATAAAATTGGTGGGACCATGCCATTTTAAAAAGAGTATCAAATAATTTAGGACGCATGGAAATAGAAAGTACAGTATATCAATTAATATAGGACAAAAGTAGTATTAAGTTTTTTTCTGGAAGAGAAATTTCATTAATTGAAGGTCAAACGTCATCTACAATAGGTATTAAAGAAAAACAAAATACAATCAAACAAGATCAAATCAAACTCGTCTTCGATGAAACTACAATGAACCAGATCGACAAAGTAGAGCAGGCCCCTTGTATTTGCTTAATCTTGCAGCTAGTATTGGAACCGTCTATCATTTTGACATAGTTTGGAGAAGAACATTATTGATCTAATAATAACGTTGACCGCATCCCAACTTCCAATACCTTCATGTTGATAGTCTTGAACTTCAAGTGGGTGGTAACAATTTCCCATACATACTAATAAGTAAACAAGACTCATAACTCCCATAGGGGAGAAGGAGACCTCCATAACAGAGACAAAAATCTCCATAACGGGTCTCGAAAAACTCTCATAAAGAGAGACTAATTTATTCAACAAAATAAGAAAATAAACTAAAAGCTGAAAACAAAAGGCGGAAAGGGGCTTACCATGGATGAGAACACCATGGCAACTCCTCACAAATGCAGAGGGGAAAAAGGAAAAAATGGGCGGCGAGAGCGAAAAGGGGAGATACGGGTTTTTTTTTCACGTATGGTCCCTTTATATTAAGTAGTATTAAGTTAAGACATAGGCTTTATAGTCTGGCTATTTATAATATAATAAAAGATTGACCATGGCAAACATATATAAAATGTTTTTTGGTTCTTTTTTGTGAAAAATTGAAAAGGCAAAAAAATCTCTAAAAAGAATGATGAAATTTATTTGTTTGATAGAAACAAGAAAAGTTAGATATTCTAAGGAAGATATATACTTTCCAAAAATTCAAAGAAATTGCTTATCTAATTTGCATTTAAGTAGATCTCATGCATCTTATAATCAAGGATTTTTTGTCAGATTCGCATTTTATCTCTTTTTTTTTTGTAACATTTCCCTTTATTTTGAATTTATTGTTTCACTATTTTCCCATTTTTAATCTTTGTGGGTATGAATATTTACAATGCTGTGAGCTTTGTGGGAGTGATTTTTTAGGATGTTGAGTGATAACGAGGGATTTTGGGGATTTTTGGGTTTTCATTGTATTTAACTCTTGGTATAGGGAGGAATGAAGGATATAGAAAAGAGAAAAGAAAAAAAAAAGAATAGCACGGGTCATAGGAGGAAGAAGAACAGGTGTATAATTCACTTTTCAAAAGGGGGGCAAATAATGAGAATGAAGGATACCAGGAGTTGGTTAGAAACTTTCTCTCCCGATTCCGGGAGATTCCATGATCGATTCTCATCTCTCGCTCTGGCCGCTCTAAATCCAAAAAAAGGGTGGCAAATAATGGAAAGTAAGGCCCTGTGCTTTTGGACGAATTAATAGAAATTCAGTTCAGACAAATCCGGTTCAGTTCGGTTTAGTTTAATTCAGACAAATTCCTCTACAGGTTTCGGTTCGGGCCTGTTCAATTCAATTTAGTTCAGTTCGTCCAAAATAATAGTGCTTATACGCTTGAAAGTTGGTTGGATTCCGGTCAAAAGGTGCCCTTTTTTTAAAAAAAAAACCATTCCTAAAAAGTGTTATTTCACAAAAAACAACATAAAAGTGCTATTTTACAAAAAGAAAAAAAAAGACAAAAAGTGCTATATGACAAAAACCCTATAGTCAATAAGATATATTTAGATTTTTTCAGAAGACATGAACTTACTAAAGATCTTTCACAATGATCAGTCGATGAGTACATTCTCAATTGAAATCTCCAAATTTGTAAAATTTGCGCATTTAAATATGCACATTTGAAGGTTCTAAATAAACAATGAGTAAAAAAATATAGTCTTGATGAGTGTACCATGCACATGATAGACGTGAGTGTGCGATATGTATAATTCAACACACGTGTATAACAATCACATTTTCACTAATATAATTCCCGAGATTTCAAAATGTGAGCAGCAAAGAACGATCTTGCTTAGAAATTACTCCTGAGTTGGAGATTCAAAACGCGCTAATTAGTGATTAAGTGACAATTGGCGGTAGATTATTTTGTGGATAAGCTAATTGAGTGAAGTAATAATAGTAATCTAATGTTGGTGACCAATTGTCGGCTGTTATACAACGACTCGCAACGAAATTCCCTAGTGGGAAGATTTGGTGTGAAATTCGTGATTTGCTGATTAGGCGTCCAGGTCTCTACAGTCTACACAAAACACATCAACATATTTGAGAGGCTTTGGAAGTAGCCAAGATTCAAACCCCCACTCTAAAACAATTTGATCCTCGGTTGAAAGTTAGTAAGATTTTGTTACAAAGGTGTTTGATATGCTACCGAAAGATGTCAATTATTCCTTAAATTAGTGTTCTTCCTACATTGGTAGTTGCATACTAATGATTAGGCTAAAATTCTTTGATTCATGCATGCAAAATAATGAGAATATATGCTACCTTTATAATTCTGTGCTCAAACTTGAGCATAATATGACTGATTTTGTTTTTTACAAGTTCATGAATTTTACTCATAAAAAAGATTCTAAATTTAAGATATCTCTTAAAAATAGATTAATTATGATGCATCAAGATCTTCCTTTTTTTTTAATAAAGGAAAGAAAAACTAGGGTGGGTCCCAACTCTTGGACCACCCTAAAGCATCCTTATGGATGATAATGGAAAACCAGTATCAGGAGAGTCAAACTAATAAGTGAGATTTGTGGTAGAGTGACCACGATGAGCCATCCAATCCGCCGCACTGTTCACTTCCCGAAGCACATGGTTGATCCGCACCTGCTCGAAAAACCTTAAATCTTCACCTGCATCAAGATCTTCCATTGAGATCCTTTAAAGCAATTTGAACATAATTTGGTAGTATCAATTTTTTTCCATTACAATATTTTGCTATTTTCAACATTTCAGTCGCTATATATAGTAGCTAGGATTTTTCTATAAGTTAAAATGAAAACTATGATGTACTCCCTCTGTTTTTTTATCATTCTCACTTTCCTGTGCACGTCTCCCAATGCACGTCTTTTAACTTAAATATCTTTCATTATATATATTAATAAAAATTATAACATAAAGTACTAATTGAGACAAATCAAACAAGACCTCATATGAATTTTTTTTTTTTTATAAAATGAGAAAAATTAAGAAGATTCACTCTAAGTATCAATAATGTCAAAATGAGAAAGATAAAAAACACAGGGAGTCTACTAAAGAAAATTATAATCTCCTGCGACTATATGATTTGATTTGCTCACATTGCAGATTAAATATAAATATGTTTTAAAGTTGATTAGGTGGTGTGTAGTTCGAGGTAGGAGTGTTCATAATTATCCGATCCGTGACCCGATCGATCCGATTTTTCGGATATCCGATCCTCTTTTTTAGTTTTTAGATATTTCAAATAATATATCCGAAAATTTCCGGGTCGGATGCGGATAAGAATTTTTCATTTTCGTATATCCAAAACATGAAAATTTTCGGATATCAGATCTGAAATATCCGTTTTCAAAGCCAGATATCCGAAATATCTGATGATCCAATCCGAAACTTATTTTATGAACTTTTCCATTGAAAATTTCAATTTTTTTTAGTTTTCGGATATCCGAAGATCCGATCCGAAATTTCAGATAACCGATCTAATCCGAAATTTTTCGGATCGGATTCGGACAACATTTTTCCCGATCCGAAATGAACACAGGGGTGTTCATTTCGGATAACCAAAGTTTTCGGATCGGGAAAAACGCGACCCGAATACGATCTGAAAAAATCCGATATTCGAAATTTCGGATCGGATATCCGAATACTAAAAAATTGAATTTTTCAAAGGAAAAGTTCATGAAATAAATTTCGGATCGGATCATCGGATATTTCAGATATCCGCCCTTAAACGGATATTTTCGGATATTCGGATCGGATATCCAAAAAAATCCCCATGTTTCGGATAAAATTTCCGATCCGAAATTTCTGAAAACAAAAAAGTCGGACCAGATATCCGAAAAACCGGATCGCATCGATCGGATCACGGCTCGGCCAGATCGGATATTTATGAACACTCCTAGTATTTACATAACTCATCTATAGATACTTCTTATAATAAGTGTGGTCAAGACATGAAATCTTCCATGTCACTACTCACTAGTCACTACTCACTACTCACTACTCAACCCCCCCCTCAAGCTCACATGGTCCGTCTCATCCTCGCCCACCCCGCTTCTGCTTCATCCCATACACTCCTAAGTCCTATCTATTGAAAAACATATTAAATATTAGTAATTTTATTATAAAAATATACTTTATATTATCAATAACGTACCTTATTTTGCAAATTGTACGTAAGATTGTAATATGGGCCACATTATTCCCCATTGACCCATAATATGAAGAGTAAAGACTAGAGATATCTAAAACTAACTCTTGAATTTTGGGAGGACGGTTGAACCCGATGATGAGGCGGGTATGAAACGGGAGTGGGTACAAGGGAGTGGTGGGGCGGGGACAATTTTTATGTACCTGTTGGAGCGGGGATGGATTTGAAAATTTCTCCCACCAAGGTGGTGAGGTAGAGATGGTGATAGAATTTTTAGGTGAATGTAGATGTTGATGGACCATCCTCCGTACCCGCCCCTGTCCAATTAACATCGATCCCTAAACATCAATCCTCAAATCACTCCACAAACCTCTAACTTTAAACACAATGCAATACTAACAACCTACAACTTCACTTTGTGTTAAAATTCCAAACTAATAGAATATATTCTTTATCCCAAACTCGTATAATAATGTACCTATAACTTGTACCACTTTTTCAAAACGTCCATATCAATTAGAGTCGTGGTGTTTATTATTTCAAGAGATTAAAGATATTGTTAATGCTTGTTGGCAGCAATTAGTTATAGGATCTCCAATGTTTGTTTTGAGTCGAAAACTTCAACGGATTAAAAATGAATGTCAACAATGGTGCCTTTCTCACAAAAAATTCCATGGCATTAATTGGAAAAACATTTGCCATGATCTGGGAAGCCTTGGGCGTGAGATAAATTCATTGGATTCTGCTCACACTTATATACAAGCAACTAGGAATGCTCTTCCTACAATGATTATGGGACTCCAATACTTGAAGCAAAGACTCAAAAATGCATGGTACATGATTGGTGATTCTCCGGGTCCTTTATTATACTCTAAAATTAAGCAAAGGAAGTCTGTTAAAACAATTTCAATGCTTCAAGATCAGGATGGAAGGTGGATGACAAATAGTGATATGATTGCATATCATGTTAAGGTATTCTTTCAAAGCATTTATAGCTCGTCAAGCTCTACATACCTTTTCTGATCAAGAAACTGACTTGGTTTTGAGAGAACTAGATCTTCCTGAACTTAGTAGTAATGATGTTGATATGCTTCAAGCACCTTTTACTGAAACTGAAATTAAAGAAGCTATGTTTTCAATGGGTAAGGATAAATCTCCAGGGCCTGATGGCATTACAACTGAATTCTTCACAACTCATTGGAACATTATTGGTCATGATGTGACCCTGGCTGTTCAAGCTTTCCTTTCTTTAGGTTTTGTATTGAAAGAGTGGAATAATTCTCTCCTTGTTATGCTTCATAAAGTCTCTCCTCCTACTCAGGCATCACAGCTTCGTCCAATAAGCTTGTGTAACTCTATCTATAAATGTATTGCTAAGTGTCTTTCTTTGCGCCTTAAACGTGTGCTTCCTTGTATAATCAAAGACTTTCAGCATGCATTTGTGCCAGGAAGGAGTATGGCAGATAATGTTCTAATATCTCATGAGTTACTTCATTTCATCAATCAAAGGAAGAAAGAGAATTCCTTTCTTGCCGCAGTTAAAATTGACATGAGTAAGGCGTATGATAGAGTTCATTGGAATTTTATTCTTAAGATTCTACAAGGTTTCCGTTTTCCCCTATTTGGAGAATTTGGATTTGGCAATGTATGTCAACTGTTTCCTACAAAGTAATCTTCAATGGCGAACTTTCTAGTAGTTTTAAGCCAATGTGTGGACTTCGTCGAGGGTGATCCCATTTCTCCATATCTTTTCCTCTTTTGCATGGATATCTTCTCAAGAATGCTTGAGTCCGGCTGAAGATTTACGTCTATTTCAAGGAATTAAAGTTACAAGGCGAAGTCCACGCAATTTCTCATTTATTTTTTGGGGATGATGCTCTAGTTTTCTTCAAAGCATCACATTCATCTTGTCATTCCCTAAAGCGAGTTTGTTGATAGGTTTTGTATTTGCTCGGGACAACAACTCAACCTTCAGAAATCTTTTGTGAAATTCAGTCCTAATACTCACACTCAAAGTATGGAAGATTTTAAAGGCATTCTTCAAATGTCTCTTGCCGAGAACATGGGTTCTCACTTAGGGGTGCCTATTGATATTTCTGGCCCAAAGGTTCCTGCTTTTCAATTTCTCATTAATAAAATCTCCAAGAAACTAAATAGTTGGAATACTCTGCGACTATCTCAAGCTACTAAGGTCATCTTATTGAATACAATAGTGGTTGCTATGATTTCTCACATTCTTCTTTGTCATGACTATTCCAATTACTACGACAAACAAAATTGATTCAATGATGATTTCTTACTTATGGGGTTCAGCTAATAGTAAAGGAATCCACTTGGGTTAAGAAGCAAGTGACGACCCCCGCCTAGAGGAATGGGTGGACTTGGTGTGAGAGCTATTCATCTTATAAATCAAGCGTTACTTATGAAGCAAGGTTGGAAAATTATTTCCCAACCTAATTATTTGATTGCTAGGGTCTTGAATGTGGATATTAAACCCTCCTTATCGAGTAGATCCCTTACAACAAAATTTCCTGCCAATAAATCATGGGGATGGAAAGGAATGTTCCAGGCTATGAAATTTCTCTTTCAAGGGTGTGTATGGAAAGTGGGTAATGGCCGCTCAATTAAAGCTTTTACCCAAAGATGGGTGAATAACTCCAATCCGATAGCAGCCTCACATGTTACTTTAAGACAAGCTTCTTCTATGCACGTCCATGAGTTCATTGATCCACATCAACATGTTTGGAAAACCTCCCTAGTAAGGAATTTCTTTACTTTCTCAGATGCTCAAAAAATTCTAGCTATGGAGTTACCCTCTACTAATGAAGATGATTTTATTTATTGGGCTCATCATTGCTCTGGAAGTTACACTACGAAAACTGGGTATCCTTTCTAATGATGCAGCAAAATTATACTATTCCTCAAGATATCCTTAGCAAGTTTTATAAAATTTTATGGCATCTCCCTATCATTCCTAAATGGAAGTTTTTCTTATGGAAACTTTTATATGATCGGTTGCCTACGCGTCAACAACTATATGCTAGAACGCTCTCACTTTCAGAATTTTGTGATTTGTGTGGTTCTTCTCCAGAAACAGCAAACCACATTTTTAGACTTTGTCCTGTTGCTCAAACTGTTTGGCGTAACGACTTTCCCTTTGTCATTCAAAGTGCTAGTAATAATCCTATGACTTGTTCACAATGAATTATTCACAATATCCTACTTTTCAATAGTAAGGATGGTCTTGCAAGTATCTGAATCCATCGTTTTATCTCCATTTTATGGAGTATCTAGATTCATCGCAATGAAAGGATTTTCAGAGGCTCTTCTGCTCAACCTCAAAGCATTATCATAAATGTCTACCACCTGCATATATATCATTCTGATATTTATCCGCAGGTAGCCTCAATGAACCTTCGTTTTTTGCACCCTCCAGAGCATAGCTTCAATCATCCGTCTGGTTTCTTAACAGCTAACTTAGGACAAAGCAAGCTTGGGTGTCCTCAATTTACAATCCAAATCGATGGTGCTTGGGACAAGAAATCCAAGAAAATGGGTATGGCATGGGTTTTGAATGAAAATACTCAACAGCTATGTAAGGGAGGAGGAAGTTTTGGGTTAGCGCAAGATGCTTTACAAGCAGAAGCTTTGGCCTGCTTGAATGGCCTGAAGTGGGCTCGAAATCAGAACTTTTCAAATGTTCTCTTACAGACTGATTCGACTAACCTGGTTGCTATGTTGCACGGTAACTTGAACACCAGTATGCATCTAGTTTGGACGATGAATGAGATTAAACATCATGCTTCGGAGATGAATTGGTGTATGATAGTGAAAATTGATCGGCAAAGGGTACAAGCAGCACACAATTTAGCTAAATTTTATTTTCTAAATTTGCTAAACTGTTTCCTTTAAATTTGTATTCTCTCATTGTCAAAAAAAAAAAAACTTGTACCACCACTACAATGACAAAATTTATGACCAAAATGTAACCAAAATTTGATATGGCAAAATTGACATGCACTCAATTACCCAATCTAAAATGGCCGACCAAAGATCCGTTTTGACCCAAAAACAATAACCCGAAGTGAACTGAAACCCGAACGCCGACACAAAATAAACTATTAAATAAAATACATACCTGAAGATAACCAATACCGAATATACCCAACTTGAAATTGATCCGAATAATGATGACATGAACTCGACCCGAAGATTGTCAACCCAGAAATAACCCATACCAGAATATAGCAACGTAATGATGTGCACATCTCCTAGAGTCACTCGTGCAATTTACTTGTCGCAAATAAAACTTAAGAAGCTACTCGATTGATTTTTTTTATTCTTTTTATGTGGAATCTTTTTGAGAATGAGAAAAATCAAAGTAGGAAAAACATATTAAGATGGGGGAAAAAGTAAATAGTAACATATTACGATAGATGATCGCTTTATTATTTACTAGTGACTATTTTTTTTAACATGTCGAAGATCAAAGCACCTGTGATTTTGGTGCAAGTTGTGAACCTATGTTACTCTGATTCGATATTTGTATTTAACACAAGTATGTTCAAGTGTTTAATTCGACTATTTTGTGAAATTTTTTTTACGGTTATTTCACCAAATACCCCTGACAAATCACGAAATTCACCATATACCCACAATATTTCAGATATCCACCATATACCCCTGACTTTTTAAAACTCTTCACCGCCTACCCTTTTTGGTAACGGACGTTAAGTGGCCGTTTGCGTTATTTAAAATTTTGCCAATATTCACCCCTAACCCTAACCCCGACCCCTAATCCCCTAAACCCTAACCCTAATCCAAACCCCTAACCCTAACCCTAACCCACCCCCCCCCCTTCCCAGTACGAGCCCCCACCCCCCCCCCCTCCTCCACCGCAGCCCAGCCCCCCACCCCCTCCTCCTCCCCTCCAACGCCGCAGCCCCCCACCCTTCCCTTGCCACCCCTGCCCCTCCCCCTCGATTTCCTCATCCCCCCCCCCTCCCCTTAGAATTCCCCACCTCTCCCCCCACCCCCGCAGCCGCAGCCCACCCCCCCCCCCCCTCGGGCCCCTGCATCCCTCTTCCCTCTCTCGAATTATTTGATCGAATCAAAGAATATTACTTCCCGATTCCCGCACCTCGATTCGTGAATAATCAAACAACCTCGAACCGCTTTTGCTATGGCGGCGGCTGCAACTTCTAGTTCTAGTTCTACTTCTACTTCATCGCCGCCGGTGAAGAAGATCAAGAAAGTTTCAAGGTCGAAGAACTTTGTTGGTCTTTGGAGAAATCGAAGGGGAGGAATCGCCTAAGAAATTTCTTTGTCTTCGTCGGAAGTTGTTGATGTTATTGTTGAAGGAGATGTTGCGAATTGTTCGAAAAGTGAGGTGATTACTAGAAATAAATCGGATTTTCCGGCGAATTGGTCGCCGGGGAAATCGAATGGGAGGAGTAAGTGGCCGAGGATATCGAAGGGGGGTGGGGGCCGAGAGGAGGAGGAGGGAAGGGGTAGGGGCTAACGGCGTAAGGGGGAGGGGGAAGGGGGTAGGGGCAGGGGGAGGGGAGGGGGGGGAGGGTGGGGGGCTGCGGTGGTGGAGGGGAGGGGGGAGGGGTGGTGGGTTAGGATTAGGATTTAGGGTTTTAGGATTAGGGTTTAGGGTTTAAGGGTTAGGGGTTAGAGGTTAGGGTTAGGGGTTAATAATGACAAAATTGTAAATAACGCTAACGGCAAGTTAACATCCGTTAGAAAATGGGCATTTGGTGAACGTGTTCGGAAAGTCAGGGGCATATGGTGAATATTTGAAACATTGAGGGTATATGGTGAATTTCGTTATTTGTGATGGGGTATATGGTGAAAAAACCATTTTTTTATGATTTTTGACCAAATTAAAGTGTTCAAGTTTCCCACCCGCGCATGAAAGGGAATAAAAAGTCTTTGAGTAACATCATCGATAGGAACTTCAGGTTGGGAAAAGAGACACCATTCGTCGACCTAAAACGCCTGACAACTGACAGGCAGCAACACAATTTCACTGCCTTGTACTAAGAAACACATCACATGCGTCGCTAAATTTTCAAAAATTGACACCCACGTGATCCTAATTAGATCCCACGTTTCATGCTTATTATGCTGTATTTCTTTTATCTTTAATTTTTAAGTTATATGAGTGATAAATTGTACTCGCTCCGGTTTTTTAATTGCTATGTAATTTGCACAAGATTTTAGACAATGTCATTTTCAAACTTTTTAGATGTACTTTTTGACCAATTTAATCTCTATTCTATATGTCAACTCCTGAGTTTTTGGTGTCCACCCTTAATTACTTAAATACTCCCCACCCTTAACAAATATTACAACTCTTACGGTCTTGGAGGGTTAGAGGGGTGAGTAACAATGAATGGTGGATGGGTGGTCAGCGGTGGTATTTTAGGGAGATCTTGATAGCTTCGAGTGTGGTGGCGTTAGACATGAGGGCAGACGATTTAAGAGAGAGCAAGTATGAGAGAGCTGGTGTAAGAGAGGAGGTATGGGATTTCTCATATGAGAGAGGACGAAATTCTAGGATTTGGTAGAACTTAGAAGCATATATAGTTGTCAATGTACTACTAGATGTACAATTATTTATCAATTGCGATTTTGTAGTATGATGGATCATGAGTTAGATGCCACATGGTTGCTTGGTTTGATGCAAGCTCTTATTGCTTTGATATACATACCATTTTGTTGGAAAAGAGAGCGAGAATGGCTTGGGCTCTAATAGTTAAAGTTTGTGTTTAGTTGCTACCATTTTGTGAAGAACTGGCGGTTGACAAATTTATTACATGCCTATATCTCTATTATATATTGAAATTATACTATCGACCTAATTGTGAGTATTATAAAGCTAATAAACTTAGTGTAACTATGTATAAAATTTGATCGCCACTTCACTAATAAACACCATAAAAATGTTTTTCTTTAACAAAACTTGGTACATAATTTCTCTTACAAAATATACTTTACTTGACCAAAATCATTGAATATATTTTTCAATATCAATTAAATTGCATAAATAGAGATAGATATATGAAGTAGAGTAAAATATTGAATCAAATAATTTGCAACAATCTATTCGATATTACGTTACTTAAATTGCATCAAAAGAAGCATATCATCCCTTAAACACTAGAGATTTCATTTACTATCTCTTTGTTATTATATTGTTACATTATGAATATATTTTTCCTTAGATAAACTTTGTAAATAATTTTTCTAAAAATTAATACTAGATGTAATTACGCAACTAATTAAATTCCAATAATGATTTCGCACGCATCGCGTGCATATAAGGCTAGTGTAAAATAAGGGAGTAAACGTGAAAAAAGAATACTTTTTGATAGAAAAAGTAAAAACAAACGAAAACATTATTAGGTGGGCCAAGTCTCCAAATAAGGAAAATTTAAATAATTTAGCGAATTAAAAAGTAAACAACCATATAAGGGAAATGTAGCAATTAAAAAAACGGAGGGAGTAGTAATTAAGGGGTATTATAAGAAAAGAACCGCAAAATCCTATCGATTGACAGCCGGAAATTAGACTCTACCATGCTTGTACTAAAATGATCCTATATAATGCATACGAATCAAAATACATAAAAATAAATATAAGCACATATGTAAAATATGGCAAAATAAAAGAACATCGAGTTCATCAAAATGTACATTTAGCGTTTGGTCTTATTTTTTAAACATTGTGTCTTAGGTGAAAATAATATATTATGTTGCAACGCTGATTATTATAGGTCAATTGCAAATACACATTTGACCTTAATGTTGAACATTGTGTCTTATGCAAAAGTATGTATGTTGTATTGCTGATTACAACAATGTTGTTTATTTTGGTAAAAATAAGAACAAAACGTTGTTTGAAAATGAACATTTTAAATAATTTAAACGAGCATCAGATTTGATCGTATCATAAAAAATTGGACGTCAGTGAAGTGGACAAAACAAGTTGAAAGAACCATTGTGTTCATTGAAATATGGATTTGGTATTAGTTCTTGAACATTGTGTCTTAGGGCATGTTCTTTTCGGCATAAAACAACCGAATCGAACGAACGGCGGGTCGAATTCAACGAATCGGCGGGTGGCCGGGCGAATTAAATTATAACTAATTAATAGTAATGATTATCATTTAGGACCGAACCAATCGGCGGAATCGACTGAACCGAACCGAACCGAATCCCCGGCTTATTTTCGGCTCGGTTCACCCGGTTCGGTCGCATCGGTTCAATTCGGGCTTCCTAAATGATAATCATTACTATTAATTAGTTATAATTTAATTCGGTTCGGTTCGGTTGATTCGGTTCGATTCGCTTCATTTGTAGTTTTATGCCGAAGATAACAGACCCATAGCCTCTTAGGTAAAACAACATATGTTGCAACATTAATTAAAATTATAAATGCACTGTTGATGCTAGTTTTGAACATTGTATCTCAAGTAAAAGAACATTTTAGAGTAGAATACCTTTATTAAAATTAAAGACATTCTTTATTATTTTTAACTTAATGTCATTTTATTAACATTATGTTCAATTGTGTTCCAGTCTTATATCTCGCACAAACTTTTTTTCTTCTTCTTATTTTCCGTGTTTTGATCCTTGCGCACCTTTCTTATGATGCAAGTGTGTGCACCATCTACTTATTGACCGACATCGATCCACATTTAAAATTAGGTAATATAACTAATTATTTATTTTTAGCGGGTTGTGTAACTATCCGAGGATATGGTAAACCGAGTCTGTATATGAGTTGAGCTTAGTTTCCTAAAAAGGTACTTGAAACGCAGTCCTTTTGCTTTTCGAACTCCCCCCCCATAAAATTCTTAATTTTCTCACTCCTATTAGTCTCATCAGGTTTCTTAAGTTAAATTTCTTAGTTTATATTCCATAACCGTGTACTTATTTAAATTACCTGTTTTCAGATAAAAAAAATACCAGTTACATATAATGTTATATTGATTTTAAGGATGTTGGCCATGACATTGTAAACAAATGGTGCTTATCAAAAATACATTAATAAATCATCAAATTACATCAAAATTTGATAAGGAAAATTAAGTCTAGAAAAATAAGATTGGAATACTTATAAGATATTTTGATGTTTCTTTCCTAATAAAAAGAATGTTTTGATGTACTTAATTATAAGAACCAGTGACCCTATATGCTTTTTTTTTTTTTTTTTCCTAATGAGGGGCTAAGCCACAAGCTAAGTGACCCTAGATGTGATAATACTAGGTAGAGTTTCCAAAAAGCAAGAAAGAAAACAAAAAAGTAGGGTAATAGGAATCGAAGTGAGTCCCATAAGATCTTCTGGTGAAATCCTGAAAATCTAAACATTAGCCAAATATAGATTTTGGTCCGTGGTTAGTACCAGAAGTAGGGCCGAGATGTGGCCATATGCTGCTCCATACAGTCATACATGATATTGATATGTGATACATACGATAGTACAACAACACATCATGTGAGAAATAGTAGGGACTTTAAGCTTAAAGTTATGGGCAGGCATTGGCAATTCGCAAAGCAGTCGATGTTACCACATGGGTTGATAAATATCTCATCTATCGTCGACCTCATTCATTTTTACACAGTTGGACTTATGATGCTATCTTTATAGTTTATACTATTTCGTTTCCTCCTTTATGTGCGAATAAAAAGACCCGACAGTCTGGCTCTATTTGATTTTTTTTATAATAAGAGTTTGGCTATTCGAGCGACATTTTAATGGAGAACAAGTATATATAGACATCTATCGAACTATGATTTAGGTCATGTTATTTTGAGTATAAATTCAGTTCAGTTTAGTTAAAAAAGACGGACTTTAATAGGAAACAAATAGGTATATTGATATATATCTACAATTTAATGAAGAATAACTAGGTATTTTAAACACATATTTTTAGAGTGAGTTTTAATTTCTCTAATTTTGAATTGAACTTATTAGAAAACAAGCTATGAAGTTGGCGACCCTACAATAGTGAAAGTAATTTCTTCCATACCTATCAACTAGATAAATTAATTATGATCTTTCCAACGGAATTTTGTCAATTATTGCTATTTCAATATGTCAAGTAATTAAAGTGGAGGAAGTATATTATAATGCCGTTTTCGGACCAAAAATTGCGCAGATAAGGGTAGAAAAAATAAATATAAAATGCTTGGACAGGTACTCAGGTAGTATACAAGTTTCATATTTATGGAAAGACTATTAAAGATAGAGTGTTTTTTTTAGGTGAAATACATAGTGTTTGAAAAGATCAGTAATTTACAACTTTTTTTTTCTAAGAGTCTAAGACAACAAGTTACGAAATACGTAGATTCTTTTCAATTGAAAATTTTATATAGATGCCCTTTTAAAAATAAATTTTATATAGATGCGAGAAGTGATGGGCTTACGATTGAAATATTTACTTAATTATCGGGACTGATACACTTTCTGACATCATAATATCATATTGGGTATAGAAGTTGCTTTCTTTGGCAAAATGCATGTCATCAGTGCACCAAATAAGAAAAAAAATGCATGGGGGATTGTTAAACATCGCCCCAAATTACTTAAAATCGCCCCAACTCCCCTCTAAAAGTACCATTATACCCTTGCTATATTTTTTTGATTTTTACTCCAACTTAACTCCTCTAATTCATATTCTCTCTCATCTTCACCATCACCACCGACGATCAACACCGACTATCACCACTGACGAGTACAAAATTCCGACGAGTTAAATTTTTTTTAACGAATTCCATGGGGCTAACGTGTGGCCCGCACGTTGGCCACCATGGACACAACGTCTGGCCTCGGACGTTGTGTCCATGGGGCTAACGTGTGGCCCGGACGTCCCGGCTCGGAAATGTTATCCATAATCATGATTACGAATATGTGTGTATATATGTGTGTGTATACATATATATGTGTGTGTGTGTGTGTGTGTGTGTGTGTGTGTGTGTGTGTGTGTGTATATGTTTAAGTTCATATGGGAACCATTTCTTATGGTGAAGCTGTGAACTACTCATTTTTCCTCATTTTACGAAGATTTTGATTATTTCACAATGTTTCTGCTCATTTTATGTTTTACTTATTTTATGTTTTTGGTCATTTACCATTTTTATGCTCATTTCGCAACGTTTTTGCTCATTTTACGTTTATTCTCATTTTACGTTTTTCTCCTTTAACATTTTTGTTCATTTTACGTTTTTAATAATTTAATGTTTTCTGCTCATTTTAAGTGGTTCTCACGGTTCTCACCATAAGAATGTTCTCACTAGAACCCAACTATATATATATATATATATATAGTTATATATGTATATATATATATATATATATATATATATATATATATATATATACATATATATATATATACATATATATATATATACATATATATATATATACATATATATATATATATATATATATATATATGTATATATATTTCCTGTTTACAGGAATTGGGATTCAATTTGTAATTGATTTAACAATGTGCATATTGCAAAGTACTTACGTAATGAACTTGTGGGCACCATGTTATAAATCCAGAAATTGCTCAATCCCATATTTTCTTCGATCTTCATATTCTTATTGATAGAGATGCCACAACTTATTTTGTATGGAACACTTGGTAGCAAGTTTGTGTTCAATACTCATTTAAAACCTGAGTGCTTCTATGGGAATATCAACTTTTTTTTGGATGATCTAGGGCCTAAATTGGTTCTATGTTCAATATATGGTTTAACTTAATATATATAAAAAATGCGTTCATAGAATCAAAATGGTGTCGCAGTTATTTGAAAACAAGAAAATGTAGGAACATATAGATGCATATAGCGGAATTTCAGGAAACAATTTCCTAACATCTATCATAGGATCGCAAACATAATCAAACACATGAATCATTCAATAGGGATTACATATCAAACCTTTGTAGCGTGATTTCCCTGTTGTATGCAAGCTTTGAAGATCTGAGAGCCCCAAGTGTTGCTCCTCTAATCAGTCCACGAGTGTTAGGATTTTATTTTAATACCGCAAGTGTACAGTGTTGTAGCACATACGGGTCGAACTCAGGGAGGTGCAAGATTAAACACTACTTGATTTTAGATTACGAAATAGTTACACAATCTAAATATGAAGAATAGTCTATAAACTAAAGGCTAAACTAATGACAATATATGGCAAATTATATGAATATGACAATTAAAACACTAGAATTAAGTATCACCACTAATATGAATTGATCAAAATATAACTCACATCCCAGTCATTCAATTATAGCTTAGGCGAGATTGACATTCCCTTATGACTCAGCAATAAAAGCACAGCTGCGAATCGAAACTAAATGCTCGGTCATTCCTCAAAACCTAGAACTCACTTTCGTGATAGCAAAAGGCCTAACTAACATACATGTCTCCTATTTTCATGGCTTACACACATGATTAGAAGCATTAAGAACCAATGTCGAATAATTCCCAATTCTAGTTCTCGCCTATTTTCATGGGAGAATTCAAATCAATAACAAGATTATCTAAATTATTAAGACCCAACTTTCGTTGATGAACTCAATTAATAAAATAACAATTTAACATCAAATAAATATTCCTAATCTCAACTCCAACTTTCATTGATAATATAAAACTAGGGCTAAATCAAGATATAAAATTGACAATAAAAACAATCTCATCAAATCCTAAACATATAATTCAATAACATGGGAATTAGAGAAGAATTTACATGATCAATCCATACTAGGGAATAGGGATCAACTTAATCCTAGATAAAAAGACTACTCATTAATCATGGCAAAAAGAGCAATAAACATAATAGAAAACATAATTAAAAATATAATAAAGAGAAGTGGAGAGAATAAAACTTGATTGAATTGAAGATGAATATGAAATCTTGAATCTTGAATCTCCAAAGTAGCAAATAGAAACAAACTAGGGCATAAACTAGAGAGGAAAAATAAAGTGATATTAGAAAAGTGAGTAATAGATGTCCTCCTCTTAACTCCTAATACTAGTAGGAAACCAAAATTACAAGATAAATAATCCAAATAAATCATTAAGTGGCCGAAATGATCAAAACCGCGTGCGCGTAAGAAGTTTTTGGCAAACTGGCTCAAATTGCGAAGCCCATATCTCTCAGAATACAACTCGCCTTGAGCCGTGCAACCTATCGTTGGAAAGCTATTCAAGTCTACTTTCCAATGCCGCTGGAATAAACCCAATATCAGCATCGAGTCAAAAGTTATGGATAAAAGAGTGAACATGACTCGATTCCCACAATTCTTTCAATGAATTCGAACTCCAATTTAGCTCCAATTTGCACTCAAATACATCCAAAATGATCCTTATCAATGTAGCTTACTTCAAATTTCTCCTTAGTACTCGAGATTGTCCAATAATACTCCAATTATGTTCTCGATACCTGAAATTCATCAAAAAATACCAAAAACGCACAAGAGGAGTAATATTTCGAAGATTAAGTAATAGCATGCAATTATGAATTACAATGCATCTAAATGCTCCTAGAATGCAACCTCAATGCAACTAAAACCTATATAAAAATACGACTCATCAACGAGCACCAATTGAACACCAACGTCTGCTAGAACGGAAGAGAATAAATTCTCTTGCTTTTAATGGTATAGGTGCCGGTTTAGAGTCATAGGCTAGTTAGGAGAACTAATTCTCCTCCTATTCCCCTTAGGACCAGCCTAACCCTAATCCTAAATGAATTTGGATTGCTTTATTCAACTTGTGTTACAATGTGTGACCTCATAGGATTAATATATTTTAGTTATATGCCCAATCAATATTGTCCTATTAATCAATTTATTCTCTAGCAAGAAAATATGATTACTAAAATAATTAACTTTACGGTTTTTTCACCAAGTACCCCCGAGTTTTCGAAAAATTCACGTGGTACCCTCCATGTTTTCAAAATTCACCAGGTACCCCTAAGTTTCATAATAATTCACGTGGAACCCTCAAATACCCTTAATGACTAACGGTGTTAACCGCTGTTAGTCATTAACCCTAATTTTTTATTTTAAACCCTAATTAACCTCTAATCCTAACCCTAAACCTAAACCCTAAACCTAACCCTAACCCTAAACCCTAAATCTAACCCTAACCACCCCTCCCCCACCCTCCCCACCACCCCGCAGCCTCTCCCCCCATCCCCCGCAACCCACCCCCCCCGCAGGCCCCACCCCTCCCCCACCTCGTCGATACCCCATCCCCACCTCCACCCCCACCTCCACCCCGCAGCCAGTCTCCCCTCCTCGTCGATTTCCCCACCCCCCTCTCCCGTCGATTTGTGCGCCCATTTTCCCACCCCCCGTCGATTGCGGACCCATCCCCCCACCCCCGTGGATTGCGGAATTCACAACCGGGCCGCAGACGTGAATCGGGCCGACGACGCGAACTAGGCCAGGGCGGATTTGGGGGCGTGAATCCGACGAGGCGGGGGAGGGGGGATTCGATAGGGGGTGGGGGGGGGAGGGTGGGGGTGGGGACGGGGTGTCGATGGGGTGGAGGAGGGGGTGGGGCTGCGGGGGTGGGGAGGGGTGGGGCTGCGGGGCTTGGAAGGGGGTGTCGACGGGGTGGGGGAGGGAGGGGGAGGGGGTGCGGGGGGTGGGGGGAGGGGTGGGGCTGGGGGGGGGGAGGCTGGCGGGGGTGGTGGAAGGGTGGGGGAGGGGTGGTTAGGGTTAGGTTTAGGGGTTAGGATTAGGGTTTGGATTAGAGGCTAATTAGGGTTTAAAACAAAAAATTCGGATTAATGACTAACGGCGGTTAACGTCGTTAGTCATTAAGGGTATTTAAGGGTACCACATGAATTATTATGAAACTTAGGGGTACCCGTGTAATTTGAAAAGTTGGAGGGTACCAAGTGAATTTTTTGAAAACTCTGGGGTACTTGGTGAAAAAACCGTTAACTTTATTATCTTCATAATATTATTCCTATTTATATTTAGTAATTGTCGGGATGTCTAAAGACATGTTCCTTCAGAAAAGTCATCATCAAAGATGTGTTTTAAGGGGGAAAATCATGGTTACAGACTTAGACAACTAAAGATGTTGAAACTCTATAATTCTGTAAATAATGAAGAGAATGAAATATAATATCGATCGGAAAGAGGAAGGATAGAAAAGGAATTATTTAGAATAACGAAATAATTGAACAAGTCAGCCAAATGAATGCTAGAGAAGAAAATATAAAAGGAAGAGGGAAGGAATAGAAAAGGAAAAAAGAAAAAGGAAATGACATAAGGAACAAATAACAAGCTAGCCCAAAGAATCGAAAAGTAAGAAATAGCGATGCTGAAAATGTTGATGCAGTTTGCAAGATGAAACCACGGCCTAAAAATCTATTGTAACACCTGACCCATACGGAGTCGAGTATATCATCACCAATGCGCATCCAAGGCCAACAACTGTCCTAAGTAACCAGCACAAGTTCTTCCGGTGCATTTTGTTTTACTCTTGCACACCCTGAGAAACTTCCCAGGAGATCACCCATCCCAAGACTACTCCTAGCCAAGCACGCTTAACTTCGGAGTAACTTAGGAAATGAGCTCCCTAATAAGGGAGAACATCCTGTTAGTATGAGTAGCATGCTAATTCTCTTTAAGTCAATCATAGGGGTATTATTGCACCCCCACTTAAAGACAGCAACGCCCTCGTTGCACCGAAAGACTCCACGTATTCGGCCCAACGACACGTGGGTAGCCCCGGACCAGAAACTAGTCACATATTCGATCGGAGTCGGTGATATAGCCCCGAGTCCACCCCAACTAGGCAACTAATCTTGGATTAATTATCTATATGATCGGCACGCGGTCGCGGGGTTGCTTCCGATACCATTTATAACACTTTGAAATACGGAGTTGAGTCTATCGTCACCAATGCGCATCCATGGCCAACAACTGTCCTCAATAACCAACACAAATTCTTTCGGCGCTTATTGTCCTCACTCATGCTCACTTTGAGAAACTTCATAGAAGGTCACCCATCTCAAGACTACTCCCAAGTCCCAGCCAAGCACGCTTAACTTTGGAGTAATTTAGGAAATGTTTTCCCTAAAGAAAGATGCATCTTGTTAGTATGAGTAGCCTGATGAATCCATTTAAAGTAATCATGAGGGTATTACATTATCGTCAGTGAGACACAAATGAGGAAACCACTAGAGCAGTGGACGATTGAGTGGATTTTATGTGCTTCGATTTTCTTAAAACTACTAAAATAAGTAAACTTTTATATAAAAAAATTGGTGAACGTGCCACCCAAGCACTAATATAGATCCGCCCCTAAATATGTATTCACATGCAGTCCCCCCAACAAAAAGAATGATAGTAATTTAACAGCCCTCTAATAATGAGTTTGGCTAGTGATGGTAACCTTTAACAAATGTATACAGATCAACCCACACAACGTGCCAGAAAAAAAATCAATTTGTACACACCTTATCAAAAAATTCATACTGCATATCAACTAGAAAACTACTAATAACAAAATGCTTTTTCTTTAACTTATCTAATGTTGACCCCTACCCTCTATCTATTCAATTTAGCAATTAGCAAACACCCTTTCAACGTCCAAAATATTTGTTGTAAGGAGCTAGCCAGCATGGCCGATGTGTAAAATGGCGTGTAAAGTGAGAGTAGATAAGATCCTGTTTTGTAAAGCTTTATGCTTTGTAGTAAGCATACCATCATTCTCTCCTTTTGCCATATTTTGCATGCCCTTATCTCTGCATTCTCTTAAGTCTTACCTCCCCTTTATTAAAGATTTGCGTCACCCTCAACTTGGCGCTTATAAATTAACCCAAAATCCATCAATTTTGATTGGAGAGGGGGGGAAGAAGGTAAAAGAAAACCATATACTACATATCTTTCTTTAAAAAGGTCATGAATTTTGTTGAAAGTTTCTTTTGTTTCTTAATCATTTTGTTTTCCTACGCCCAAAAAAGAGGGGTAGTTGCATGGATTTTATCTAACGGACAATGAAAAAGGAAGGCAACAGAAAAAAAGTATTAGGTAGGTCAAATTTACAACCAATGACATATACAAATGAGCTACCTAGGCGTCCATGCAACTTGATGCAAGCCGTAACTTAGATGCATAGATATATATAGCATGATGATGCATGTCCATGTAATACCTTTAATTTTGCCTTATCATGAAATAGATGCTGCTATGCATGTGGCTGTGCTTTTTGTCTTGCAGTTGCATGCATTCATATTCAATTAATTATACCTAAGCATGTTGTTTTTGACAATAGCAGGTGATATTCTACTAATTAGTAGGTTTAATCCTTTGGCCGACAATTTCTTGTTTTGTCATAAGTCTTGCCCCAACTTTTTGTCTAGATTTAGTTTGTTAATAACGTAGAATATACTCGATAAGAGGAGAGGTAAATTGAATAAGTTAACGTTACATAATGAAACAAAACTAATTGATCATGACATCTTAAGACCAATAACTATTGATCATGTACGTTTTAGATCTAATAACTTTGGACAATAGTTCTCTTTGATACAACTAAAAATTGTGGTAGTGGCCTGGTACAAAAAAAATCAGCTTAATTTTACAAGAAAAATCTCATGCTAACATTCTTGCTGATGATGAAAATTCATCCATTAACAACTACTATGTTTATCTTAATACAGTTATGTTACCATTCAATTGCACCTTTCAAAATGTGATGATAAATAATTTTTGTGAAGAAAAAAGATGCAGTTTGGGAGTGGAAAAGTATTATTATTGACCTTTAATTTGGATTTTGATGACGGCAAGACACACACAAAAAAAGGACGTATGAGGTTGTGCAAGTTTAGTAGAGATGACAAGACAAACAGTTTTTTCAAAAATTTAGTCTTATAATCTAATTAATGTTTTGTTAACATTAATCTAGCTTATTTTTATGAATGTTATCTCCTAAGAAAAATCAATACGAGGTGTCTAGAAGATAAGACACTAGTGTTGAGGATGTCGATTGTCGAGTATGATCGTGACTCTCACTTGAAGGACAGGTTTATTGAAAACTTTCCGGTAGGCTAATATGACTTTTAATAAGAGTCATGAATAAGTTAGCCTACCATTGACTTGATTATTGTCATGCTACGAAAGTTAAAATTGTCTTATCCAATTAGCTTGCCTAGGTTTGGCAGATGACAAAACATACAGTATGATCGATGCATGAATTAAATGAGGTCGACTGCGCAGTCCTTTGAGGAGCCTTTAAGTTTCTTTTTGTTAGCTAGCTAGCTAGCTAGCTTAATTTAATTATGTTATCCTCCTGTTATTCATCCTATAATAAGAAATTGCAAACTACATGAGTGCTGATGCACACAGATCAAGTTTTGGATTGAATATGTAGAATTAGAGCGAGATATATACAGGGGCGAAGCCAGGATTTTTTAGTTGCGGGGTCGATGGCTATTCTTTTGTCTTCAGGGATCGAACAATATAATGACCGATATAAAGGGGGTGTAAATTACCCGATCTAACTTGCGAGATATTCGAGCTCAGTTTTGTATTGCATTAATATTAGTGCACTACCCATATTTTTCCACTTTTCATGATAATCTCTAGGTCATATAACTTTTTTTAATGGTGTCTATCTAACACACATTTAGTGTTAAAATAAAATCGATGGGAACAGTGCATCAAATATCAATGCAATCATCTTATAACTTCTAAAATATAGGGGGCATCTAGGGAATGCTAGTGAAAACAATTTTTATATCTTTAGTTAAGCTTGATTTACTTATACCACATCTAATGTGTAAAGGTTGTGATAGATATGAAAGTTCATGGAGCAATGTGGCTCTTATATTTACATATCTCTATATTTTGAATCCTGATACTTATAAATTAAATTGACAAGATTCTTCTCTCTGTTCCTCATCTTACAAAGAGTTCAAAATTTCCTAGGCTTAAGAGCTCCAAAGGAAAGACATGAAGTTGAAAATGGAAATGCAAGTTTGAAACCTTTAGCTTTCCCCTACAGTTGGTACCCTCTTAGACTAAGAACTCAAAGTATCAGAAGAATAAAGGTAAAAGAAGCAAATGTAATTAATACGTCAACAGCTTGATACTTTTTCTCCTTGAATTGGTAATTTTCAAATATTAAAACTAGATACTTTTTATCAAGTTTTGATCCCATGACCTCATGTTAAAAAGTTATTTTACCAACCTACTTTACCACTCAAGCAAGATCATTAATATGATATAACAACCAATTTAATGTTAAAAACCTGCAGGGGCCACTCTTGTAATACATGGGCCGAGAGGGTGGGCCACAGGGGTCGAGCCCCTGCCAGTCCCCCTGTAGCTTCGCCCCTGGATATATATCTTCGTAATTTCATTCTATTCACTTTTATTTTCTCTCTTAATTTCACCACCATCATTATCCTACATTCCTACCACCAACACCAAGTTGTCATTGGCCACCATCAGTGGCGGAGCCATCTAGGGGCATGCATGGGGGTGCACGTGCACTCCCAAATTTAAAAAAATCATCAAAAGAGAACTTTGCGCGGCACACGCAGATCTTGCGTGGCACGCACAGATCAAGCACGACACGCACTGATCAAGCGCGGCACGCACAGGTCTGCGCGGCACGCAATAACCTTGCCCTCCTCGTTCTGTTCTTTTTATTGTAGGTTTATCTACTGAAAACTAAACTTGGATTTCATGATGCTTTCAATTATAAACAAGAGCAGGACCTTGATGCGACTCTTAGAAGGTAAATATAACATAATTACATAATATGGCATAAGGACTTAGATTTTATTTTATTTTATTTTGAAAATTTTAAAATTTGTGCTTATATCTGACATGAATATTAGTGTAACACATAACCTTTGATCTAAATAATATCCTTTTTTTCTTTTTATTTTTTTTTAACTTTATCTAACTATCTAATAAAAGCTTTTTTTGAAAAATATTATTTTTTGCCGAATCCATACCGTACTCGCTTCTCGGTGCTACACTACAATTGTGCACTCGCGAATTTGAACCCCTGATTCCGCCACGGGCTCTTACATAATTAACTTACTACAAGTATATATCACAAACGATTTAGCATTATGTAACTACAGATATAAATATAATTATGTCGTGCATTGTGACATTTAGTCGCCCTTATTTACTTTACAAAGACTCTCAATATAATTACAAAACTTTAGTCAATCTAAATGGTGTACGTTTAGACCAATATTGATTATAGAGGATCTAACATAGTGAAAGTTAATGTTGCGAACCAACACATTACACATTGCTTCCTTTTGATTCAATTTAGAAGAAAAGAGTTTGACTCATGCATTTTTATGTTTTTTTTTTGTGGGAACATGCATTGTACATATTAAACCTACATCATATGATCAGGTGCAAAATCTTGACTTCGTTGACAAATTAAACCTAGCTATCCAAAACAATAGTAATTGAAAAAAAAAGTTAAAGAAAAAAGTTAGAACTCCACTAGCTAGCAATTAAGGATAAGCCGATAAGGTGAACCTTCCTGCTTAACAGCTTAAGGTCATTCCGTTTCCAGCTACATTCAATTACAATTTACAAGTAGAGAAAAATTAACTTTTTAGAAAACTGCATGTTGCCGCCATCTTTATTACGTGTTGCTTGCTTGTAAAAGTTATGTCATTATCTCCTTATTTTTTCTGGCTGTCAACCTACAGTTAAGCCTTTAATTAGTAATGGTCTACGAGTATATACAGTTTCCTAAAACATTCTAGTTTCTTCATTAAATAGTTAGTGATCGACCATAAATCTGAATAAGATGAAGTTTAAAATTCTTATATTATACTCCCTCCGTCCCATAATATGATAATATAAGTCCCCTTTCCTTCTAAAGTATCCCAAAATATAAGTCCTATTTCTATTTTCAATCAATAATTATGTCCAAAATACCCTCATAAAAATAATTTAATTCCCAAAAAGTCCTTATAATTTCAGCTTTCAATGCACTATTATTAATGATAAAATGGAATCTTTTACCCCATTGAACTAATCTACACATTAAACCATGCAACATTAATGTTCAGTTTTTATTTGTTGTTAAAAAGAAAAAAACAATATAGGTGTTTCCCAATAAAAATGAATCTTTTTATTCAAATAAAACAAGATTTCATTCTACCTTAATTCCCGTGTAAAAACAAAATCAGGAATTATATCATGGGACGGAGGGAGTATAAACAATAGAGTACAAAGTAACATGTATTCAGTTACCTTGTTTGAATATGTACTGTGATGAGAATTAGATGAACTGATTTTAACTTAAACAGCCTCGATGCAAATTTAAATATGACAAAAATGGATTGATTATCATATAAGTTACTCGTACGTAATTGATATATAAACACATGCATATGGTTTGATTAGACTTGAAGTTGGATTGCATTACTCATTACTCATTACTCATTACTCGAATATAAATGGACCTGAGTTGACTTGAAGTTGAAACATGATCCAAACAATCCGTTTACTACCTAAATAGTACTTAAATGGTAGATAACTTAAAATATATACACCCTCCGTTTTTATATAGATGCTCCATTTTAACTTGTAAATTTGCCAATTTAAAATTTTGACAATAACATTAATATCTGCAATTATTCAAAACTAAAAAATTAAAAAAAATTAATATTTTAAAAATATTCATCGAGAAATTCAACAACAACTTGTATGTTAACATTGGTCTTTATATATATGTAGGAAAATATGATCAAAGTAGAGTTTATGTTCAGTGTAAAAGTCAACATGAAACATCTATTTAACAATAGAGGGAGTATCTGATTAGAAACTTTCTTATATAAGTACTACTTATGGTAGTCCTAGTCCATTTGATTGACTACTAAGAGCTTTGATTTTAAATATTTATTCATACCTTAATAAGTACTATATGAGGAATATTCTACAATTAATCAGGACTTGACAAGAAATCTAACGTGAAGTGATCGATGGATACCGGACCTTTATTATGATCCTAATTTTGTGGAGTAAAGTTGATGATTATATTGGCTTGATTATATTGGCTTCTATGCATATTAAAGCATCTTTTTATTCTTTTACGCAATTCCATAGGAGATAAAAGTGAAATGTGAAATTATGGTATCTATATTTTGCTATGTAAAGAATGGTGTATAGCACATGGATTCGGTTTGTTTGCCTGTTAGCATAGAATATTGCGAAATAAAGTACCGACGAAAAGAAGAATTTCGCAAGAAGAGAACATGGGAACTGACTTGGAAGGAAATTATCCTCGTCATTGATGCTTGATTAGCTAGCTTGGTAATTAATTTACCCTAATTTAGCTCAACATTTATACACTTGCACACAAACCTTTTTTTCCGAATCTTAACCAAAAGTTGGTACAAGCATGGTTATTATTATTTTTAGAATTTAAATTTGTATAGAGTATGAAATATTTGACTTTTTTTTATCGAGAAGTAGGTCAACAACATATGAACTATGACATAAAGTCTATGTTTTACCTGTCAAAAACATACGTATGACATAAAGTGATTATGCTACAAGAAATTTTAAAACTAGCGAGTATAAGTTAATAATTTCATGTCCTTATAAAAAAAATTAAAATTTTAGATCCTTAACAATAAGAAAACTCTAATTTTAGGTCCTTGTTGTGTAGTTAACTCTAATGAACGAGCAATTTCATGCAAAGAGGTTTATTAGATATTCATTACCTGAGCTAATGCAAAAAATACATACGCTAAAACTATTATGCTCCTTTTTTGCCATAATTCTTTTTTGAGGATATATTAAAAGATTGCCCCATATTATAAATCATCATATGAGACTATACTTTACTCTCATAATCACTCTATTTGATGCCATCATTTTTGTCTTTCATGAACTTCACCCAAGCAAAACTTATAAAAGGAACTAAAACACAATGGGGCAAACACGGGAAAGAGAGGGAGTATGACTCATCAAGCTTATGAAGCAAAAATATTGCGTTTTTTCATACACCCCTTGAATAGATAATTAGATATTACGTTACTATGCTATGAGACTACACTTATAAAAGGAACTAAAACACAATGGGGCAAACACGGGAAAGAGAGGGAGTATGACTCCTCAAGCTTATGAAGCAAAAATATTGCGTTTTTTCATACACCCCTTGAATAGATAATTAGATATTGCGTTACTATGCTATGAGACTACGGGCAATACTCTCAAATTCTTATTACACATTTAGATGTAATGTGAGATAGTGATTAATTTAATATAAATGAAAATGGGTCTGGGTAACCCAATAAAGAGGAGGAAAGTTCGCGCCACTTACAAGTCCAAGAAATATTTTATACTGAAATCAATTGACGATAGTATGAGTAACTCCTCTAGCTTACAATGCTGTAATTAATCTCGTATTTCTCCAATGAGAGGATAACTCAAATGTGCACAACAAACAAGGAATTTAACAGATAGTGCATCCAAATATATATTTTGCTCATTTCAAGGGTCTTAACTAGGGATGACAACGAGACGAATCTGGACCTGGTCCATAAGGACCCGAATCCAAATATGTTTTTAAACACTAGATCTAGATCCGACCGGATCCGATCGACAGATCTAGAAAAATAGGACCTAGATCCAGATATTGCGGATCCCACGGATCAGGGTCCAAAACAGATCCATAATAAAGACTATAAGATTGCAATACAATTAAATCCACAAGTTATTCAATACCAAAACAACATTCAGCAACAATATTCCTAGTTAAAAAAAAATCAATAACAATATTCCAAATTCAAAATTAAAATTAAAGTACTAAGGGCTCGTTTGGCATTACTGTCAATTTTCAGTTCTTGATTTTATGAATATAAAAGTCATATGATATAAGGAGTATAATAAACTTTTATTTTATTTTTGAGGGGACTAATGTACTAAACTGATGTCTGGTACTGATCCAGGAAAAGAGATAATGATCAAGGCGGTTGCGCAGACAATTCCTACTTACATGATGAGTATTTTTAAAATTCCTGAAGGCTTAATTGATGAGATTCACTCTTTGTTTGCTAGATTCTGGCGGGGGTCTAATGATTCACATAGAAAACTTCATTGGCATAATTGGGAGTCTCTATGTCTCCCAAAGTCAATGGGAGGTTTGGGTTTTCGAGACCTTAAGAGCTTCAATTCGGCTCAACTAGCTAAACAAGGATGGTGGCTTGTCCATTGTTCGGGGACCCTTTATCATGAGATTCTGAAAGCACGCTATTTTAATAATAGTAGTTTTCTTGAAGCTTGTCGAGGTTTTGATCCCAGCTACTCGTGGAGGAGCATTTGGGGGGCGAAGAGTGTGTTAATGGATGGGGTTAAATGACGGGTTGGTAATGGGGCCCAAATACAAGTTTGGGAGGATGCTTGGCTCCCGGGGCATGGCTCTCATTTGGTCCCTACGCCCACTGCAACTTCGAACACGCACGGAGGTACGGGTCTCTGATTTAATTTGCTTTGAGACTGGTAAGTGGAACATATAGAGATGCTCAAGGCTAATTTTGTTGACGACGAGAGGCGTATTATACGAGGATATCCCACTTGTCCCAACCTTGGAGTAATGATGTGGTGTATTGGTGGCCAAATAAGGACGGGTGTTATTCGGTCAGGTCGGGATCTTGGCTTGCAAGAATGGGATGTATTAGAGCTTGGAAACTTCAACATGGTAGTGAGGAGATAGATAGATGGCGCTATGTTTGGAAGGTGGAGGGGCTACCAAAGCTGCAACACTTACTCTGGCGTGCGTGCAAGGGTAGTTTGGCAGTGAGGGAGAGGTTGAGACACAGGCATATTATATTCTGGATGCAACATGTCCAATAATTTACGGGGTTGATGAAGAGTCAATTATTCATTCCCTCTTTCATTGTACGTATGCTTAGGATATTTGGGCAAGTAGTAATTTAAAAGAGATTGTTGCTCGAGCTCCGCTTTCATCTTTTGCTCGATGTTTTTGAATGGATTGGTGCAAAGGTAAGTAAATCTAAATTTGTAATCTTTGCTAGCCTGTGTTGGGCTGCTCGGTACTCCCGAAATCTTGTTGTGCTTGAAACAACCACCCCTCAACCGTTGTCAATTGCTACGGGCCGATGTGCCGGTAAATGATTATGTGGAGTATGCGCATAAAGTCTTTGTTCCAAGGGTGAGTACTCGATCTCCGATCCTGGTGTTAGTAAATGGAGCCCTCTCAAGCGGGTTTTATTAAGTTTTACGTGGACGCTCATGTAATGGCTGGTGTGAGAATGGGGCTTGGAGTGGTGGCTCGGAACTCGACTGGGCAGGTGGTGGGCATGACAGTCTGTAGGTGATGTGCAAGTTGGGACGCTCCTATGGCCGAAGCTGCTGCGGTGAAGTTCGGGATGTTGGTAGCTGGCAGGCTTGGTTTCAGACAGATTGTGATGGAGAGTGACGCAGAGAATGTTGTGAAGTGTGTTAACAGGGATGTTGATGGTTATGCACCAATTTTTTTGTTTTATAATGTTGTGAGAGTGGCTCGAGTAATTTTTCTTTTTTTTTTTCTATTAATCATGTCAAGAGAACGGGAAACACTGTTGCCCATTTAGTTGCTAGATGAGAGATTGAGATGGATACTGAACATGTATGGTTTGACTCTTTCCCCCAAAGCATTTTAGCTTTGACTGAAATTGATTTAATATAATTTATCACCCGTTTCTCCTAAAAAAAATTGATGTCTGATACTCGTATGATATTCAAAAAAAATAAAGTAAAATCCACAACTAATAAACTAAGAATTGTCCACTCTACCTACTACTAAAAGATACATTCTTGTATTCCAGTACAAATATTCGAAAACATAAACAACACTAGAATAACAAAAAAACTACACCTTTTTGTTCCATGGTGGTGGAGATGTGGTACCGCGGTGGTTGTGGCTGGTGAGAGAGTGGAGCTGGCTAGCCGCGAAAATAAAAGCCGGTGAGAAAGCGCCGATTTAGACAACGCGAGGGAAAAGTTGGGTTGCAAAGAGACGCGGCGATGTGAAAGAGTAACAGAGGTTGGTAGGCAGTCGATGAGGAGAAGTGATCGTCAGGGTGGGGAGGGACCGTTGAATCGATGGAGGAGTGGCAAGAGACGGCGTCGATAGAGGAGATAGAGAGAAGGGGTGGCGTGAAAGTCTAGAAGAGGGGTGAGGGTTCTTATGAGAGTTAGGCGTGAAATGAAATCCTCACTTGTTTGAAGTTGCAACGGGCTAGAGCCCCAGAGTCCAGCCTTGCCCAGCTAGTTTGTTAAAATATAGATTTGCGGATCCGGGTCTTGGGATTAGATCCGGAACCAGATTTAAATTCTGACAGCAGGATTCGGATCAAACCCAAATCCAACGGGTCTGAAATTAATGGATCCATATGTTAAAAAACTAATGTGGGTCTAAGATCAATTGCCATCTCTAGTCTTAACTCTTAAACGAGCAAACAAGTAGAGTGAGAAAGCTTCACATGATGAGATAGTATTGAGGCCTTCGGTGCATAGGCCATAGAGTCCAGGGCCCATGCCCACATCCGACCGGACCATGAGGCCGGGACGACGAGGACGTTGGTAGCACTGGAGAGAAGAGAGAATCCAGCGGCAAAGGCAGGGAGTTTAGCGGTGCCGATGCTGGAGACTTTTTTTAATTAAAAAAAATCAAGCTGGAGAAGAGAGAGAATCCAGTGCCGGTGCTTTTCCTCCATTGTTTTTTCTTTTTTAATTAATAATCAAGCTGTAAAAACTTTTTGAGGTGATAATGTTTCTTCAATTTTGGTAGTGACATCAAGTTCCAAGTAATTTATGTAGAGCATATGTAATTTCAGGCTTTCTACCAAACAAAAATATGTAATTCCAGGTTCTTCCTCCAGGGAATGAGCTTGTAAAAGTGGTCCAAGACTTTTGGATAAAACACAACAAGATAGCAGTTTACGAAGAGAAGTTAAACCTTGAAAAAAAGGAAAGCCATACTTCTTTGTTATATAGGTTGCATAATTAACTTAAATTTAGTCATACTTATATACTATATAGTTATATTAATCATATTCAGCTTGAAATCTGACCATTAAGATTACTTTTTTGGTTTTAATAAAAAGGATTTTTTGATTTTTACCACCTTATAAATAGCCCGATTTACACTTTACCACCTTTTGTTTTTTTTTTCAATTTTACCACCTTTTAGTTTCCAACTCGCTAAAAATCACCACATGAACTCAGTTCCGGTGAAGAATCCGGCAAGGGGGGGCCCACATAACTGATTTAAGTTTTGTTTCCCCCCATTTTTTCCCAAGAGCCTCGATTTTTCATATCCTCTTTAATTAAACCCCAACTTTGCTTCCAAATTTCTCTAAAATCCCAAAATTCTTTGATGGAAACCTAAATCAAGTTAGGGTTTACCATTTTCTGGGAATTTCGACCTCAATCAAAGGAAAAATTGGAGAATCCGCAACTGCTAAAGGTATGATTTCTCATCCCAATTTCGTATTTAGGGTTCTTTATAAAATTTGGGCATTTCTTAATTATTGATTTATTTGATAAATTGGGCCCAAATTGGGGCATCTATGGTCTTATTCATCATCATGCTTGCTCTGGTTCTCATTTATCTTCATTATTATAGGCACATAATGTCTCAAACTTCTTCTCAACACAAGCAAAAGTGCAACTGTGGAATTCCTACTGCTAGACTGAAATCATGGACCACTGACAACCCAGGGCGAAGATTTATGACTTGCAAGTTGTGGGAACAAGGAACAAATAGAAGGGGGTGTGGTTATTTTAGGTGGATTGATGATGATCAGACAGAATGGCAGAGAGATGTGATAAATCAGTTGGTCTTGGACAAGAAACTGATGCAAACTGAAGCCAATGCACACAAGAATGAAGTTGATAATTTGTGTGGACAAAGGAGCTGCTTGCTCAATGAGAATGATACATTGAAGGTCAAGTGCAAGGCATTGAGAGCTGAACTGAAGAAGGTTCAGAAAGAAAGGGGAGGGGGAATTGTCAGTGTAGGTAGAGGTAGTTCATGCACACAGGGGATTGTAATAGGAATGTGTACCCTATTTCTTGTTGTTGTATTTGTTGTATTTCTGTTTTAGGTAAGTAAGATTGAATTAAGGATGGTTAAGGTTGTGGTTAAGGTTGGTTAATGGTGGTTGTAATGGCACTATCATTATACAACAATGTTATTTTGCAATGGAATTCAACTTGTTGCCTTAAGTTTTGTCTCCTTTGATGATTAATTGCAATATTCAATAAAAAAAGCAAGTTCTTGAAACAAAATCTCATTCATTGCATACGAAGTCAAGTACAGGAAGCCTAACTAATGTAAATTGTTCACCACTTAAAGTAACTTAACCAAATTGTTCAAGGCATAAACTGACATTAGTAATGTTTTTCAAGGCATAAACCCTAACTAACAGCTCCTAAAAACCTAATCATTCTTCTTCTTCTTAGTAGGCAGCTTCTGCCTTGTGGGTGGTCGAGTTGAAGCCCTAGTAATGGTTGAGGAGCTTGCTTGTTGAGAAGGGTGTTGTGTAGTTGGATTTGGTTGGCTTGAAGTACCTTCACCACTGGGATTTAGCTACACAAAATAGGGTTTATGTTAGTAAATTGGCACAATTAAGTTAGATTAGGAACAATATAGGGGAAGAAGAATACCTTTCTCACCCTTGCCTCCTTCTTCTTCCTCTGCTCCTTTACCCATGATGTGTCCAAAGGTGGCCTGCCACATGTTCCCTTTGCAGCAACAGGAACCTTAGGGGCATTTGAACAAGTCTTCTTGTTATGCCCTGGCTGACCACAATGACCACAATTAAGTGTCCTTTTTGGCCTTTTTGGATGCTTGGGATTCTTGTTGCTTCCCTCTTCACCAGCCTCTTTCTTTCTTTTCTTCAAACTAGGTCTATCAGGCATAGCTCTGACTGGAGGTGGTAGTGGTTGAGGCAAATCAACTCTGCGCGTTTCGCCTGAGCATGACTTTCAATGGAGGCCCATATGCTTTGAGGTAGGTCTCCCTACTGTATGCCTCATGGACATAGTCATCTGGGTTCACCCTCTTGTCCAAGATGCAAGCAAATGCATGCACACATGGGATCCCAGTAAAGGTCCCACCGATAGCAAGTGCATCTCCTCGCTTGCAGTCAACAAGCACTTGATCTCCCCTCAATTGAACCTCATATTCATCCCCCCTAGCCACCTGGACAATGCAAGATCTTGCATATTTCTCCAAGCCATTAAAAACCTTCTTCACATAAGGCATGTTCTTACACTCCATCTTCTGGACCTGCTCCCATTTCTCATTATTTCTCTTCATCATGTATCTTCTAAGCCACTCCATTTGGGTTAGGATTGGCTTATCTCTTGCCTCTCTTATGACTCGCATTAAAGGTCTCACACATGTTGTTAGTCAACATGTTGGACTTGCAGTTAGTTGTAAAGGCATGGGCTGACCAGTGCATTAAAGGTCTCACACATGTTGTTAGTCAACATGTTTTTCTTCTGTATTTTTCCTTTTGGCTCTTCCTCAACTGCCTTCCCTTTTCCTTTTCTATCAGTTTCTTTCCCTTTATTCCGCCCCTTTCACAAAGCAATATGCTTTACTCTAGGTGTACTTCTTCTAGAGGGTGTGGGAATGTGTCTTGAAGCATTAAATTCCGCTTCACTAATCACCCATTGGAGAAGTTGGGGAGGACCGACTTATTGCGAAGATTTGGATCTACAAACCTAGGGCTTCTCCTCCTAGTTTGTAGTTTTTCAAGCTTTGGTTTGAGCAGGGTTGTTTGACTGCTTTGTGTGAAAGGTGGATTGTTGCTTTGAGTCAAAGGTGGAGTGTTACTAGAAGAGGCGGCCTTCTCCCTTTGTTCCCTATGGTAATCTCTCAAGATCTCTGAAAATCCAGGAAGTTTGGATCTGTATGGAGGAAAGGTAAGTGGGGGAGGTGCTATCTGGGCCAAGGGTTGGGGGTCACATGTGGAGTACAAGTCCACATTGCCAAATACATCCAAAGTCTCCAAAAGCAAAGGAATGTCCTCCTCATTGACCAACTCTTTTTTACTGGTACTCAAGCTCCTTCCCTTTAGTCTAAACCACATTTTTACTCCACTTGGCACAGGTTGTTTTGCATTATCATAAGCAGCAAATGCAAGGTTCCTAAGCATTCTTATATTAATATCTTTCAACCTGGTCTGGGGGTTCAATGAAATCCACCCACCATCATATGAAATCACCTTCCTACTTTTATAAATTCTGCCAATAAAACTCCCACCCAACCTAATTCTAACATTGGCAATATCATTAAGGGAAACATGTTTTCTCTCACTTTCCATTATAAAATCTTCAAAACAGGGAAAAAACCTAGTGGAATTCAATTAAATAATCATTGCAAATGTCCCAATTTTTAATTTGTTTGTTTCAATGTACTTTATATATGCTTCCAAATGAATCCAATGCCAGTAATTAGACAACTAATTTCAATTTACCTCATTTTATTTTCACATTTCCCAACCCTAATTCTACTTTAATCAAGTAAGTAAGCTTTAAAAAAGGTCAAAAATTAAGCTAGGGTTTGTGTGCTTACCTCAGCTTCCTTGGTTTGGTCCCCTCAACTGATTGAGATAGATGAAGATGCGAATATGTTGGTCCCCACAATTGTTCTCTTGCTGCGAAATTCGAAATAAAGGAGGAGAGAGAGGAGTTGGTGTTCTGTAATTTAGGGTGAAGTGGAGGAGAGAGAGAGAAAAAGATTCTCTGTAAAAATGAAAGAGGAGAGGAGTTGATGATTTTTACAGATAGGTTGTTGGAGGAATTTATCAATAGTAAGGGAGGGAGATTGAAGGTAAGAGAGGAAAAGTAGAATGGGGAAGGAAGAAAGAGAAAGAAATCGGGGAGAGAGAGAGTCAAAAAGGAGGGAAATTTTTTTTAATCCGTAAATGTGGGCCCCCCTCGCCGGATTCTTCACCGGAGCACGAGTTAGGTGGTGATTTTTAGTGAGTTGGCAACTAAAAGGTGGTAAAATTGAAAAAAAAAACAAAAGGTGGTAAAGTGAAAATTGGGTTATTTATAAGGTGGTAAAAATCAAAAAATCCTAATAAAAACTAAAAAGTAACAAAAAATATCGAGCATGCCTTTAATTAATAGTCATGCATCCTAAAATAAACTTTACATGGTCTCTAGTAATTTTATTTCAACTATTATTGTTTGCAATTATTTTTCTAATATAAATTTTAGAAGTACTGTTTAATTTTGACACTACTATTTATTAGTTGGTTTTGATATACGTAGCTGGTAGCTCAAAGGGTTAACAATAAGTGTCAATAGAAATTTATGACAAAATCACGTACTGATTCGGGTCGTTAATGCTTAGTTATTGCTTTATATTATTCCTTCTCCCTTTTTATATATGACCCTAATATGGGCTAAAAAATACTTTTATTGGCCTAAGAGAACACCTATGAGGTATGAACGAACCATTCTCCAAACTGATATAATGGTGTTATCTTTTCACATTTTTATAGTAGTGCCTAAAATGATGCATATATCATTTACTGTAAATTATATATAATCAGATATTGATATGTTGGTTATATTTAAAACCAAAGGTCAAATACAAAGTTTATAGATAAATTTGAAAGGGGATACTATCATTGCGAATTGAAAGCATAAAATTTTTGAATGACGATGTTGAAATAATTTTTTTTTTTATGGAATAGTTAAACTAGAGGACTTGAGGTGGTGACGTTTTGTTCGGAGTGCATTCCTTGAAGGTCTTATTTGATCTCTTATGTGTCTACAAGGGTATAGACGTATAGTTGATGGATATGTTTACAAAAGGTTGGGAAAAACACAGTTTGAATTTTTGTTAAGTTAATTGAGCATTCAAAACTTCATTTCTGAAGGATAAACTTCCTCTATTTCACAAATATATGATTGATATGAAACCAGATAGTAAATTGATCAAAATATCACTCCTGGTAATCTGATAGGTCTATGTCACTCTTGACCATCTAATAATTCAAAAGAATATTTTTCACAAATTTTAACCCTTTAATGAAATTCGACACCTTTCATTAATACTAATAATAAAACAAGTCATAGTGAGAATATAACTCTTCCTTAAGGGTAATAGTAAAACCATGAGATATTAAAACATTAAAATAGATAGTATAAGACAAGATTGTAACACATGGCTTCAATGGAGTCTAAAACTAATTAGACGGATTACTCAAAGAGTACCTCAATGAAGTTAAATGTGTGAATATTTTTTTATTTTTTAATACAAATTTAAATTTTAAAAAATCTTTGTACTTTTAATATAATCTTAACCATTTCAAAAATTTATATTGAAACGAATCAAAAAAATATCGATCAACAATGGTAATATCAAACTTGGGATTTCAGGTATATAAGTATTTCTGCGAAAGGGACCGATCAAGTACTTTATATGATAGAATTTGAGGAAGTTGCTTACATCTTGTCATAGGAAAGATCCTAATGCCGTGGACTTCGTTGAGTTAGGCGCGTAGATTAGATCTTCTAACCAACTGCTTTTGTGATTATAACTTGCTAACTCTATCAATCAATAGATTGTGTGTACCAACGAATATTGTTAGACAGGAAGAAAAAAGAAAAAAAAAAAAGAGAGGGACAACTTATAAAATCAACATATAATACACTGTGAGTCATTGAAACAAAACACATCCAATATATATAATTCACCACTACTACATACTTAACAAATTAAATTATCGAAGGAAAAATATCCAATCCACCATGAACAATCTGATAATGGAAAATAAAAAGAAAAAACACGTAAAAAGACCTAGCAATTACTACTATCATGGAATAATCTGATTATGGAATGGACCATTAGGATCTAGCTGCTTACACAAGGCCAAATAAGTATAGAGAAGCACCCGATTTTTAGCACCCGTACGATGAATATTTGTATGCTTACAGAAATACTTAAGTTGATCCAAAGTACAACATCCTAAAAATTGTCCCAGAAACAAAAACAACCAATTTATAGATCTCTTCTTTTCCGATATCAAAGGCTTGCAACTCTTCTCATGCCCACAATATTTGCACGTTAGAAGCTCATTCCCTACCCATTGCTTAGGTGCACGGTCGTGCCATTCGTCTTGACCCCTAATTATAAACGTTGCGATTTCTCGGAATTTTTCTTCAACATTATAATCTATGCTAAAGATTTTATCACATCTTTTGCATTGTACTTCACCAGATATAGTGTGCATTCCATTGTCTAATAAGTACTTCAACGTGTGGACCGTGGCACGCCGGTCTGTTGCCCAAAGGTACGGGGCTAGGATCGTTTCGGTCTTGGTTAACTTTCGGCTTTCGGATCGGGCTCGTTTAGGCTTTCGTTGAGCACGTTGTGGTTCGGATATGTTGGACAATGTAGGAGGGTTGTTGGTTTTAGATTGTTGGATAATTGGGTTGGAACAAAGAGAGAGTGAGAGATCAATACCGACAGAATTAAGGCCACTAAGTTGCTCTTGTTCTGGGGTACTTCTGTTCTTCCTCTTTCCAGGTGTTTTGCGATTTTCGTCCATGATGATAGTAGAAGACAATTTACTTGATGATGTGCTTCAAAAGATTTTTTTGGGGGTAAATATAGGTTGTTATAATGTTCCGCTTTTGTAGTTATCAAGACTCTGAAATTCAAAATTAGTGAAACTCTTCGGATATCTAGAGATATCGTCTTATCAAAAAGAAATTAAATATATATCCTAATACTGTAATTTTTATCTTAAAGCATTTTGAATTTTAATAATACTTCATAATAATAATTTATAATTGAGAAAAACAACCTTCACAAAATAAGTGATTCTCACCGTATCTATACAAGTACGTTCAAAAAACTATATAAGTACGGTTGATATTTCAATTTCCGAATAAACAGAAAAAGGTACAAGGAAGATGTTATTGTAGATGTTATCTATGTACGTGCATAAATATGGAGAGGATAATATTCAAATATTTGTACAACTCTAAAATAGTAAATAGGAAATCTAGGCTAAATTTACAAGGAATACGAAACTTGGACTCCTAGTTGTACAACGAAAGTAAACAAATATGGAACGTACATACAAATGTAATACAAATTTTTTTTCAAGGGAAAGTGAACATTGATCTGTCAATGTAAACCCTAAAACGTAAACATATATACAACACAAAGAAAGAAATCTAGTGAACTTGGTAGAAAATACTAGCAAGATCACTAAGATTAGGAATCTCCTTGGCCCCGAGCATATGTAATGTAAGCAACTCTATTATGTTAAAATGATTGTTTGGGCCCATTTCTTGGACCAGCCCACCTATGGCAAAGTTACTAAAATACCCCTACCTCTAGGGAAGGCAATCCTCCACCAGCTGGAGCTGACTAAAATACCCTCATTTATTGGAGGTCCCATCCTCTATAAATAGCGGTTGTCTCACCAATCAAAGGGTAAGCAATTCTAAGCTGCAAAACCCAGAGCATCTCTCTCTACATTGATCACTTTCTCTCTCTACCTCAATCACATCTGACTTGAGCGTCGGAGGGGCGATCCCGGGACCACCCCCGGGGTAGGCTAACCTTGTTTTGCAGGTTTCCGGCGTACGGATAACGGAGCTCAGGCGTACCTTCTTGGGGCCCACATCAAATCTCACAACATATTAAAATCCTTAATTTCCCAGCAGAAACAGTTTGGCGCCGTCTGTGGGGATAGTACAAGAAGTTACTTCGCCACCACTCAGCAAGATTCACCTTGTTGCTACTCAGTAAAACTCACCTCATTGTTGCTCAACAATGGCCCCAACCAAGAAGACACACTCCCAAGCCAACCGTTTCGGGAGAGCTCAAGCATCCCATATGCACCTACGGTGCTATCCCTCTATCCCAATGATGATGATTCCACCCCAATGGAGAATCCACTGCGAAGTCGGTCATCTCGCAGCATCGGGTCAGACATAAGTAGCTGACCCTCCACCCGTAACTGCAACAGGCGTCACCTTGATTGCAGCTCATCTTCAACAAACTCTCCAGCAAAGTCTGATGGGTATGGCTTCTACTCGTCACGAAGAGATCATTCGTCCCTCCCGAAATGCTCAGCCTAACCGGCTGGGACCTAAATAAAGGGAAGGATCTTCCAAGGGCAACTCAGCTAGGCAAGCTACTCACGTCTCTTCAAGGTTGTCAAGAAACATGTTATCACTCGGAAGAATTCGTATCGAAGAACACAAACTCATGAATACTGATCCGAAAGAGGGGTGTAATGACTCGGAATTGGAAAACCCCTCCAGAATAAACAGTGGCACTCTCAAGTTTACGGTCCGGCTCAGTCACACATACTCACCAACGGTACCTGCTCATTCAAGGTACCCACTCATCCTTGGCGCCCACTCGGCCAAGGAAATGTGCTCGGCCATAGGTGCCTACTCATCGGAGGCACATACTCACCAACGGTACTGCTCATTCAAGGTACCCACTCATCCTTGGCGCCCACTCGGCCAAGGAAATGTGCCTCGGCCATAGGTGCCTACTCATTAAAGGCACCTACTCACCAACAGTACTGCTCATTCAAGGTACCCACTCATCCTTGGCGCCCACTCGGCCAAGGAAATGTGTTCGGCCATAGGTGCCTACTCATTAAAGGCACCTACTCACCAACGGTACCTGCTCATTCAAGGTACCCACTCATCCTTGGCGCCCACTCGGCCAAGGAAATGTGTTCGGCCATAGGTGCCTACTCATTAAAGGCACCTACTCACCAACGGTACCTGCTCATTCAAGGTACCCACTCATCCTTGGCGCCAACTCGGCCAAGAAAATGTGCTCGGCCATAGGTGCCTACTCATTAAAGGCACCTACTCATCAACGGTACCTACTCATTCAAGGTACCCACTCATCCTTGGCGCCCACTCGGCCAAGGAAATGTGTTCGACCATAGGTGCCTACTCATTAAAGGCACCTACTCATCAACGGTACCTGCTCATTCAAGGTACCCACTCATCCTGGATGCCCACTTGGCCAAGAAATGTACTTGACACTAGAGGAAAAAAAAGCAAGGGCTGCGGTGCAAGGGCTGCGGTTTTTACATTAACCGCATCCCTTAAATTAATGGCTGCGGTCAACTCAAAAACCGCAGCCCTTTATTGATAAAGGGCTGCGGGTTTTGAGATGACCGCAGCCCGTACTATAAAGGGCTGCGGTTTTGGGCTAACCGCAGCCCCTAATAGGCCTAGTTCTACATTGGGCCAAAAATTTCAATTGGGCGAGATTTCCCGAACTCATCAAACCCCCATCCCCCTATTTTCCCTAACGCTCTTCGCTCTCCCCAGTCCCGATTTTCCCCCTCTCACCTCATTAAACCCCCATCCCCCTCTCTCTCTCTCTTCGCATCTCTCCTCACCCTCCGCCGCCGCTCGCTTGCCGGAGCTTCTCTCACCCTGACTCTTCTCTTGCGCTTCCGTCACTCCTTTTGTTCATTCAAACGACAATGTTAGGGTTAGGGTTTCCGACATTTCGCAGAGAAAAAGGAGGAGATGCGAGACAATGTTGACGAATTTTTGATCGACGAAGGTGACACTCCACCACGGCGCGGCACGACGCCTATTCTCGCCGCCGTTGAATCAACACCATCTCCCACATAGAGTTTTACACTATTTCGATTATTGGCTTTATATTTCAAGGGTTAGTCAATTTTATCTTTAATTTCCATGAAATTTCAGTTCTTTTTAGTTAGATTATGGGTTTATTTGCTATTTGTTTTAGATCTTGTGATACTTTTTCGAATTTGCTTGAATTAAGATCTAATTTCTCATGGGTTTTTAAGGGTTTTTTTTGTCCCAATATCTGGTTGTTTATACTATGAATTTTCGGTTGATTTTGTGTGTCGTTGGTGTTCAATTTTCGGTGAGATATTTTATAAAAACATATATAATTTGCAACATCATATTGGAGGAATTTGTTTCCGACGCTGTTGATTAATGTACATTGCATGAAACACACACTAGATTTGCTGCTTAATAATGAGTCACACTCTTTTGAAATTTGAAATTTTATATTCTTTTACCCATGAGGATGGTGGGAATGTCTTTTTGTTCATTGTAACATTTGGTTTTGATAAATGATCAGGCTGATTCAACAGTTCTTATCTGTATCTAATCATTTAAATTTGCTCACTTTGGAGTGGTCTGACGGGGTTTAGTCTACCCAATGTGGATGTCTAAAAGAATTGCTAGTCAAAGTTGCTGACGATACTATTGGCCATGAGTGCTCACAGATTGTCTCGTGCTTCCGATGTAGTATTGTGTGTGGAAAATGCTGCTTGGGATCCAAGGCTATCAACTATGAGCTTATGATATCGAGTCCCTATCTTTTGCAGGCATACCAGATGCGTAATGCGGGAGCTGTCATACACAGCCATGGAATGGAAAGTTGTCTAGTAACGATGATGAATCCAACATTAAAGGAGTTTCGAGTAAGTTGTTCGCGTGTTTAGGTATAGGAACTACTGCTGCTATACTTATATGTTTGTTCTTTGTTGAATCTTGTTTCATTCTCAATTTTCTCTTCAGTATTGCTTGTGATGTGTTTTCAATCTCCTTTGTTGAAACTTTAAGGCGTAATGATATTCTTCACTTGTGTAGTTTATAGGTCATGCAACTGTGCTTTTGGTAAATGCTCTTCTGATTTTGGAAGAACATGAACAATGACTTAGACTGTGTACTGCAACCATAGGCTTTTTTTTTGTACTTTTGTGACAATATTTGTAAGGTCTCTAGGGGAACAGAAGGGAGTGATACAGTTTCTGGACACATCTGAGGTGAGCAGCATACGGTCTATTCTTCTTCTAAGTCTGTAAGCTCTGATTAGCTATTGTTTTAAGTTTCGAAGGGAATTTGATCTTCAGACATGCAAAGATAGCAAAGTGTGAATCACTACTAGTTTAAGGACCTTTTTCCCTTTTTCCTTTTCTTTCTCTCTCTCTCTCTCTTTTATTACTTTTTGACTTTGGCAATATTGATTGACTGTAATGCATCAGTCACCAAATATGACATCAAAACGCATAAAAAATAGAGTTACATGTGAATATAAGAAAGGATAACTAGAATTCTGTCACATGTTCTTCTAATCGTGTGAAAGATTACTAATTAAATTGGTTTGAGTTGCGTTAAGAACTAGCTTTTAGCATAGGATAAATTTTAGCAAGGAAATATGGAAATTAAGTGAAGAAGATGAAGTTTGATCGATGAATAACTGGAAAACAACAATAATTTATAAAATATTCAAGCTTTCGAGAGGCTTGATTCTCTCCCAATAAACAGAGGCGTTGTTCTTCCTCTTTACACCATTGAAGAAAATGTCAAATTCTCAAAACAACCCTTCTGTGATCACTGTCGTTGCTTTGGTAATTTATTTATTTTTTTTTGGTGGATTAATTTTGTTGTTTTTGTGGATTTATGATATGGGTATTTCTTTGTTTTTCACTAATTCTGGTTTCTTGGATTGTTTAACAATCTTTGGGTAAGTGTTTTTGAAATGTTTGTGTGATAATTAATGGTTGTTTTGGTTCCATTCTTGCTCTATTTTAACTAGTTATGGTTCTTGAAGTTGGTTAGATGTTCTTTACTTGGATTCATGTTCCATTCCAAGAACAAGTTCACATATATTAGGGAGTGAGTGTAGACTGTAAAAGTTTGGCGAGTATGCTAGTACCCATGCCCCCCTCCCCGACCCCCTGCACACTCCCCCCCCCCACGCCCCTGCACACTCCCCACCTCCCACGGCCCCCGCACACCCCCCCTCCTCCCCATAGCCCCTGCAAACACCCCCCCTCCCGCCTAGCCCCTGCACACCCCCCTCCCACGGCTAGCCCCTGCACACCCCCACCTCCCACAGTCCCCCACACACACCCCCTCCAACGGCCCCGCACACACACGGTATGCTAGTACCCATGCTTCATGTCCCACGGCCCCCTGCACACCCCCTCCCCCCGACCCCTGCGCACCCACCCCCTCCCCCGGCCACACACACCCCTCCCCACGGCCCCTGCACACACCCCCCCCCCCGGCCCTACCCACACACCCCCTCCGCCCCCCCGCACACACACCCCCCTCCTGACCCCTTGCACACACACCCCCCTCCAACGCCCCTGCACACACACCTCCCCTCCACGCCCCCTGCTGCAAACACCCCCGCACCCTCGCACCCCCTCCCACAACCCCTACACACCCCCCATTCTTATTTTCTTCATTCTTATTTTTTAATGTTGTAATTTGATTTCATTTTGATTTGGAAAATGTGAATACATGTTGATGAATTGGATGATGTTAATGTTCTTTTTCGGTTATTAGATCCGTGCAAGTTCTTTTTCGGTTTGTTTGGTTAATTATTAGATCCGTGCAAGTTCTTCACACCATCTCCAAGCTATTGTTTTTTTTTCCCTCCATGTTGATGTTTTTAGTTCCCGTTCTTCTTGATTTAGGTACAAAGCATGGGGTTTTCTTCTTGGATTTCGGTTGCGAGAGAGAGACATCATAGTGGCTGCCTTGACTATAGGTAAGGAGTTTATACATAACCATAAGACATTGATTTATATTCTTTGATATGTTTAAAGATCACACTTTTAGTTTATACATTGATTTATATTGCTTTGATATGTTGATAATGGATATATCTTTCTTACGTGGAAAGTTCATTTTGTTAATAGCATGATACATGGTTATAATGCTTTTCGGGTGCGTTGCGATGCGAGTATACCATGGCTAATATTATTATTGGAGATGGTGTGAAGAAACCAAAGGGAGACAAGGTTAGAATTCTTTTTCCGATTATGTTTTAGAAATTAGAACCCTTTTATCAGAAGTTGATTGTTCGAGGATGAACCTTATTTATCCCCCTTTTCCCCTTAGTTGAAGATGATTGTTCGAGGAATTAGTATGGGCATTGTAGCCCCTTTGGGATCATGGTCTTTGGTTTTATTGAATTGTTTTAACCTTGATTGTTTGCTTCATGCATAAAGTTGGTGAATATTAGTTAGTTATTGATTTTTGTGGGATTTCTTGGCCTAATATGCATCAAAGTGGTTATTTTAGGACTTTAATTACTTGATCCATGGATAATGAAGTGGTTATAGCTTGATATTTGTGTGATTTATTGGCCTAATAAGCAATTAAGTGAATGTTTTCATGGGTTTTTTGTCCATTGATTCATGCAAAAACATGGTGGTATAATGTAATTGTATGCATTTAGTGTCATCAAATATAATTTGACAAACTATTATAATCATCTAAGTTTGTTGATTCATTTTTAACTACATTTGGGATAAGAAGAGAACATTTTAGGCTATTTTCGACCATTATGAACCTTTTAACACATTTAGGATCATATAATGTAATTTGGCCATATATTTGGCAATAATAATTAGTTTACAAACAATTAGGCTTATATAACATCATTTATTTGTTTCTAAGTACATTTTGAGTAATTAAAAGGCCGTTTTAGGACATTTTCGATTATATAGGAAAAATTTTACGCATTTAGGATCATGTAATATAATTTGATTATACATTTGATAATAATAGTTAGTTTACAAACTATTACGGTCATTTAACTTTATTTTTTATTATTTATTATTTATGATTAGGTTTACTTGCTTTGGATGTATGTTAGGATCATATAATGTATGTATGGTAGTTGAACTTAGATGTAATTATTTTATACCAAAAAATCAATATAAGAATCACTAAAAAGAAAATCTTGACTAGTAATAATTTGGTGGTTGTTCTTTGTCAATGGTGAGAATCATGTTATAGCCTTAAAGGTCCTAATAGCTACTTTGGTGGTGGAGAAAGAGGATAATCTAAGGATGCCGGTTCCTCTTGCTCCATATCCTACACCTCCCAAGACCTTTCACTCCACCACCACCGCGAGAACCCCACCCCACCCCGGCGCCCCCTGCTACCCCCTGCTTGCCCTCCTGCTACACCCCTAGCACAGCCCGGCACCCCCTGCTTCCCTCCCCCTGCCCCCCCCCCAACCCGGCCTCCTGCTGGCGCCCCATTGCCCTGCCCTTACGACCCCATGCTAACCCCCCACCCCACCCCGGCGCCCCCTGCTACCCCCTGCCCCCCCTGCTACACCCTAGCACAGCCCAGCCACCCCCTGCTTCCCCCTCCCCGCCCCCCGCCCCCCTGCGCCCCGCTTTGCCCCGGCCCTGACCCCCTTGCTAGCCATTTGTTTAGCCATTTATTGTTGTATTGTAGTTTGCCATGTACTTACAACATCAACAAATTGAAAGTTGTTCTTGTGGAGTGGGTCCGTCCCGACTACGCTTTGTAGTACTTGCATAGATATAGTTTTGACTCCAAATTATAGCGGTTTTGGTTTTATTTGCCGGGTTCTATCATCTCTAGAAAAGTTGCTTTTGAGGGATTCGGATGCGATCTTGGTGGAGTTGTTGTAATGTCTTCATGGTTGTTCTTTGGTTGGTTATTTTTTGATGGTTGTGATCCTGCTCATATATTGCAATTCGAACATTCGAGGGCGGCCTCGAACTAATGTAATTTAGTTATTATTTTCTCTATATTCGTGTAAAAAACATAATTTATAATGAAAAATGATACTTATATATATATATAATTTGTTGGGAACATTTAGGACAAAAAAATTCAAAAAAAAAAAAATTTTTTTTTTTTATTTTTTTGGGTCACTAAGGGTTGCGGTTTTTGGAAAAACCGCGGCCCTTAGTGGGTTAAGGGCTGCGGTTAAGGGCCAAAACCGCGACCCTTAACTCACCAAGGGCTGCGGTTTTGGCCCTTAACCGGACCCTTAACCCACTAAGGGCTGCGGTTTTCCTTGACCGGCCCTTTAACTGGCGCTAAGGCTGCGGTTAAAAACCGCGACCCTTCCTAAATGTCAAGGGTTGCTAGTCTAATGGGCTGCGGTCAAAAACGCGACCCTTGGGCCCTTTGCATGACCCTTGGGCTTTTTTCCTCTAGTGTGACCATAGGTGCCTACTCATCAGAAGCACCTACTCATCCACGGTACCTCCATCAACTTGGCATGTGCGAGCTACCTCCATCCAAGCACGACCCCCCTTGGTCAAAGAGCGAACTTGGACAAAGAAAATGAACCACACATCAAGGCACCTAACTCGAAGCGATGCATAATCCCGAGTCCCCCTCTCGGGACTAGCGGGGTACCCCCGAACATGGGTCTCTCTCGATTTCCATTTGGACGACCGCCTCGGGAAGGAATGATGCTACCCTATCCGTTCATCCGGCGTGGGGCTAATTAGTGGAACCCCTCGAGTTGGACAAATAAATACTCTCAAAGGAGGAAGGATGGGGCTAATAAGCCTCAGAAGTCCAAAATTTCTCCATCAGCACCTCCTCAGTCATAAGAGGAGCGTCCTACTAACTTGGCCAAAAACGGCTAAGTATCGTTAATTGGCACGTACTCGATATTCGAATAGTGTCATGAAACCTCCTCGGGAAACATGGAGCTCCTAAACTCCCCCGAGTCGAGAAACATATTCATTGGCACCTCCTCAGCATTTTGAGGAGCGTCACTCAAATAGTAAGCCAAAATAAGGCTAAGGACCTCCCTCGACAACTTGAGGCTCATAAGCCCCCAACGTGTCGAGGAGCGTTCCATGACCTCCCTCGGTATCTCGAGGAACGTCACATGACCTCACTCAGCAATTTAACGGGCGTCACTCAAATACTTAGTCAAGTATGGCTAAGTACTCATAGCACCCACTCGGACAGCATGGGGCTCATTAGTCCTCATCCGAGCGGCGTCCTACTCACTCGGTCAAGAGGAGCTCCCCTCCTTGCCGAGTCGCTTCTATACTTGGTCAAGTACGGCCTAGTATCAGCTAGCACCTATTCGGACAGCACGGGCTCATCAGTCCTCATCCGAGTAGCCTCATAACTTACTCGGTCAACAGGAGCTCCCCTCCTTGCCGAGTTGCTTCTATACTTGGTCAAGTATGGCCTAGTATCAGCTAGCACCTATTCGGACAGCCTGGGGCTCATTAGCCCCTCATCCAGAGTAGCCTCATAACTCACTCGGTCAACGGGGCTCCCCTCCTTGCCGAGTCGCTTCTATACTTGGTCAAGTATGGCCTAGTATCGACTAGCACCTATTCGGACGACTGGGGCTCTTTAGCCCCTCATCCGAGTAGCCTCATAACTCACTCGGTCAACAGGGCTCCCTCCTTGCCGAGTTGCTTCTATACTTGGTCAAGTATGTCCTAGTATCGGCTAGCACCTATTCGGACGGACTGGGGCTCATTGGCCCTCATCCGAGTAGCCTCATAACTCACTCGATCACGGGGCTCCCTCCTTGCCCGAGTCGCTTCTATACTTGGTCAAGTACGGCCTAGTATCAGCTAGCACCTATTCGGACAGCACGGGCTCATCAGTCCTCATCCGAGTAGCCTCATAACTCACTCGGTCAACAGGAGCTCCCCTCCTTGCCGGAGTTGCTTCTATACTTGGTCAAGTATGGCCTAGTATCAGCTAGCACCTATTCGGACAGCCTGGGGCTCATTAGCCCCTCATCCGAGTAGCCTCATAACTCACTCGGTCAACAGGAGCTCCCCTCCTTGCCGAGTCGCTTCTATACTTGGTCAAGTATGGCCTAGTATCAGCTAGCACCTATTCGGACAGCCTGGGCTCATTAGCCCCTCATCCGAGTAGCCTCATAACTCACTCGGTCAACAAGAGGCTCCTCCTCCTTGCCGAGTTGCTTCTATACTTGGTCAAGTATGGCCTAGTATCGGCTAGCACCTATTCGGACGACACTGGGGCTCATTAGCCCCTCATCCGAGTAGCCTCATAACTCACTCGGTCAAGAGGAGCTCCCCTCCTTGCCGAGTCGCTTCTATACTTGGTCAAGTACGGCCTAGTATCAGCTAGCACCTATTCGGACAGCACGGGCTCATCAGTCCTCATCCGAGTAGCCTCATAACTTACTCGGTCAACAGGAGCTCCCCTCCTTGCCGAGTTGCTTCTATACTTGGTCAAGTATGGCCTAGTATCGGCCTAGCACCTATTCGGACGACTGGGGCTCATTAGCCCCTCATCCGAGTAGCCTCCTAACTCACTCGGTCAACGGAGCTCCCCTCCTTGCGGAGTCGCTTCTATACTTGGTCAAGTATGGCCTAGTATCAGCTAGCACCTATTCGGACAGCCTGGGGCTCTTTAGCCCCTCATCCGAGTAGCCTCATAACTCACTCGGTCAACAGGAGCTCCCCTCCTTGCCGAGTTGCTTCTATACTTGGTCAAGTATGGCCTAGTATCAGCTAGCACCTATTCGGACAGCACGGGCTCATCAGTCCTCATCCGAGTAGCCTCATAACTTACTCGGTCAACAGGAGCTCCCCTCCTTGCCGAGTTGCTTCTATACTTGGTCAAGTATGGCCTAGTATCAGCTAGCACCTATTCGGACAGCCTGGGGCTCATTAGCCCCTCATCCGAGTAGCCTCATAACTCACTCGGTCAACAGGAGCTCCCCTCCTTGCCGAGTCGCTTCTATACTTGGTCAAGTATGGCCTAGTATCAGCTAGCACCTATTCGGACAGCATGGGCTCATTAGCCCCTCATCCGAGTAGCCTCATAACTTACTCGGTCAACAGGAGCTCCCCTCCTTGCCGAGTCGCTTCTATACTTAGTCAAGAATGGCTAAGTAGTCATGGCACCCGCTCGGACAGCATGGGGCTCATCAGTCCTCATTCGAGCGGCGTCCTACTCCCTCAGTCAGCATGGAGTCCACGTACTCCTCTACCGAGCCACTTTACACTTAGTCAAGTACGACTAAGTGCTCATGGCACCCACTCGGACAGCATGGGCTCATCAGTCCTCATTCGAGCGGCGTCCTACTCCCTCGGTCAGCATGGAGTCCACGTACTCCTCTACCGAGCCACTTTACACTTAGTCAAGTACGACTAAGTGCTCATTGCACCCACTCGGATAGCATGGGCTCATCAGTCCTCATTCGAGCGGCGTCCTACTCCCTCGGTCAGCATGGAGTCCACGTACTCCTCTACCGACCCACTTTACACTTTGTCAAGTATGACTAAGTACTCATGGCACCCACTCGGACAGCATGGGCTCATCAGTCCTCATTCGAGCGGCGTCCTACTCCCTCGGTCAGCATGGAGTCCACGTACTCCTCTACCGAGCCACTTTACACTTAGTCAAGTACGACTAAGTGCTCATGGCACCCACTCGGTCAGCATGAGGCTCATTAGCCTCTCATCCGAGCGGCGTCCGACCCACTCGGCCAGTAGGAGATCCCCTCTTCTTCACCGAGTCGCTCCTCATACTTAGCCAAATTCAAGCTAAGTACGTCATTGGCACCCACTCGGTCAGCATGAGGCTCATTAGCCTCTCATCCGAGTGGCGTCCGACCCACTCGACCAGTAGGAGATCCCCTCTTCTTCACCGAGTCGCTCCTCATACTTAGCCAAATTCAAGCTAAGTACGTCATTGGCACCCACTCGGTCAGCATGGGGCTCATTAGCCCCTCATCCGAGTGGCGTCCGACCCGCTCGGCCAATAGGAGACCCCTCTCTTTGACGAGTTGCTCTTATACTTAGCCAAATTCAAGCTAAGTCTTTCATTGACACCCACTCGGACAGCATGGGGCTCATTAGCCCCACATCCGAGTGGCGTCCGACTCGCTCGGCTCAAGGAGTCAGTCGGCTCAAGGACCTACTCGGCTTGGGCACCCTCTCGGCCACTTGGCCATGGGACCCCGGTTGGCCATCCTCGCGTACCCGATCGGCCAGCATCAACGCATCGGCTCGGCCAACCTCAAAGGCCCGCGGTCGGCCCGCCTCGAGTACCCAGTCGGCCTTTCGACCAAGGCACCTGGCCCGCCCTCTCGACCAAGGTACCTGGTCGGACTCAGCCAGCACAGCTCGAGAGAGCTGCTCGGCCACTCGGCCAATGCACTCGGCCGGCCCCAAAGGCACCCGGTCGGCCAGGGGAGTCGCTTGGCCAGGGCACCCGGTCGGCCAGGGGAGTCACTCGGTCAGGAGAGTCGCTCGGCCACGGCACCCGGTCGGCCGGGAAGTCGCTCGACTGGGCACCCGATCGGCCAGGGGAATCACTCGGCCAGGGAACCCGGTCGGCTAGGGGAGTCGCTCGGCCAGGGCACTCGGTCGGCAGGGGAGTCGCTCGGCCGGGGCACTCGATCGGCCGGGAGTCGCTCGGCCGGGGTACCCGATCGGCTAGGGGAGTCGCTCGGCCAGGGCACTCGATCGGCCAGGGGAGTCGCTCGGCCAGGGGTGCCCGGTCGGCCCGGGAAGTCGCTCGGTCTGGCCACTCGGCCAAGGGAACCGGTCGGCCGGGAGAGTCGCTCGGCCAGGGGCACTCGGTCGGCAGGGGAGTCGCTCGGCCAGGGCACTCGATCGGCCAGGGGAGTCGCTCGGCCAGGGTACCCGGTCGGCCAGGGAAGTCGCTCGGTCGGCTACTCGGCCAAGGGAACCCGGTCGGCCAGGAGAGTCGCTCGGCCAGGGCACTCGGTCGGCAGGGGAGTCGCTCGGCTTGTGTGTGCCACTCCGGACAACCTACAAGGACACTACCGCACTACCCACTCGGGAATTCACAAGCGACCCCTCGGCAGTTCGCGAGATCTCCCTCCTCGGGCTCCGCATACCTTGAAAAAGTTCGGGGGCGTTGCCCCCTAACCCCCACCAGGGCGTTTCACCCCTGGACCCCGACTCGCTGACAGAAGATTTTCTCCACCGCGATCCGGCATGAAAATTCTGTGTCCCACTCAACATCGGCAAAAATGCGAACACTTCATTCCGCCAATCAACCGCACTAAAAATGGCGATTTTCACTCCGATTACTTGGCGTGGGGCTAATTGTTTGGGCCCATTTCTTGGACCAGCCCACCTATGGCAAAGTTACTAAAATACCCCTACCTCTAGGGAAGGCAATCCTCCACCAATTGGAGTGACTAAAATACCCTCATTTATTGGAGGTCCCATCCTCCATAAATAGCGGTTGTCTCACCAATCAAAGGGTAAGCAATTCTAAGCCGCAAACCCAGAAAGCATCTCTCTACATTGATCACTTTCTCTCTCTACCTCAATCATTTACTGACTTGAGCGTCGGAGGGGCGATCCCGGGACCACCCCCGGGGTAGGCTAACCTTGTTTTGCAGGTTTCCGGCGTACGGATAACGGAGCTCAGGCGTACCTTCTTGGGGCCCACATCAAATCTCACAACATATTAAAATCCTTAATTTCCCAGCAGAAACAATGATTATTTTTCATAGGTAAATTTACATAATAGGGTCTAGTTATAATTAATCATATTTTTAGCCATTTTTTCATTTAGAAAACAAATCCACAAATAAATATAGGTGATTATTATTAAGGACAGTGGTATAAATTATCATTATTAGCATCTCAAGTGTGTAACATGCCAAGAAATTTTTGAAGATGAAAGCAACAAGAAAAGTCAAAAGGGATTATAAAATCATTCATATTGGAGAAATTAATCACAACTCACAAGTACTATATAGGACTAATAATACGAGACAAACACTATTCTTTTTCATAATGATACTCTACATGTCTCAAATTACTTCTAACTCTAGATTTTGGCACATTAATTATTCAACATTTTATTTTTGTAGCGTTTCTGTGTTTGTCAATGGGGAGCTTTGCAAAACCTCAAAGGAAGTGACAATAGAAGACTTCTTGTATAATGGATTTGATATACCCGCAAACACAAACAATACTAGTCAAGGAGTAAGTGCCACAATAGTAGACATTACTATATACCCTACATTTAACATGCAAAGAGTCTCCATGGCTCGCGTGGACTTTATGCCATTTGGATTAAACAACCCTGTGGCTCAGATATTTTTGGCGAAATAGAGGGCATCTTGTATGCCAGTTTTGTGACAAGCAATTACAAGCTCTATGATATAATTATTAAGAAGGCTGATATAATCGTATTCTCACAAATTAGGTCTAATCTATTTTCAGCTTAATCTTGAAAAGAATTATGCTTTAGCTATTACATTATTTGGGAGCCAAAATCGGGGTCAAATTAATGTCACTAACTATGTGTTTGGTACTACTCCACATGCTTTTACCATTAGATTTCAAGTTGATGGTCAAGCAACTTCGTTCTCAGTTTTCTACTAATAACATATCAACCAGCACCAAGAGAACATTTCTCAAATTGTTATCTCAAGCTTATTGATTGTCCATACTACTTTTGTATGTGTGAAGTTAAAAAGGCAGATTGATGGTGGATTCACAGCGATATATATGTGGTCTTTGTTTAATTATTAGGAAAAACTAACGCTAGGGGTCACAACTATGGATTGGCATCTTTAATAGGTCCCAAGTATTAATTATTCTATGCAGACCTCACTTAACGAGTTATGGTTTAAGTTGATGGTTTGGTTTGAGTTTTACATTGTTTTACCCTTTGTGATGATGTTTGCAATAAATGATCATTATCATGAAATACACTTCCAAAGTACTTACTTTACTTTGCTTCAAGCGTGCATTATTTTTACTCAAATTCAACTAATCACAACTTGTTAGTTTTAAGCTCAACTTAAATGAATTTATTGGCCTTAAATTTTACTAATTTTAACTAATTGGAACTTACTGTAGTTGTAAATTGAACTCGAGTTAGTCTCAACTCCACTTAATTATCTAAACTCATTAGCTCGAATCCTAACTCGTTAGAACTCATTCGTCCTAAACTTGAACTCATTTGAGCTAATTTTTCTTCAAATAAATGAATTTTTACATGGATAAAACAACGGTTTTTTCACCATATACCCCTCACTAATTTTTTTTTGCACCGTATACCCTCGCAAGTTTCCAAATTCACCATATACCCTCCACGTTTCAAAGAATACATCAAAGTACCCTTTTGACTAACGGTGTTAGACTTCCGTTAGTCATTAACCTTTAATCCCCCCTAACCCTCCTAATTAACTAACCAAAACCTAAGTCAAACCCTAACCCTAATCCCTAATCAATACCCTAACCCCAACCACCACCACCCCCACCCCCCCTTACACCACCACCACCACCCCCACCCCTTACACCACCACACCTCACACCACCACCCCCTTACCCCACAGGGCCAACCCACCCCCACCACCCTTTACCCCACTGCACCGCCACCCCAACAGTCCCCCTCCCTCCCCCTTCCCCCGGCCCCCTCCACGCAAACCCCCCACCACCCCCCACCCACGTAAACCTCCCTTCCCCATTCCCCCGCCAGTCCCGTCGTGCTTGCCGCCCCACCGCCGACGAACTTGCCGCCCACAAACGTAACTCAAACCACGAGCCCCGGAAAATCAAACGGAACTCAAACCGAGCCCCCGAAAATTCGACGCCCCAAAATTCGACGCCCCACCATAATCGAGCCCGAAATTCGACGCCCCACCAAATTCGAGCCCGGAAAATCGAAGCCCCACCAAATCGAGCCCGGAAAATCGAAGCCCCACCAAATTGAGCCCCGGAAAATCGAAGTCCCACCAAATTGAGCCCCGGAAAATCGACGCCCCACCTAATTCGAGCCCCGGAAAAACGAAAATCGATGCCGATGGGGGAGAGGAGCGAAATTCGACTGGGGAAGGGAAATCGAGGGAGGGGATGCGACGACGGGGTGGGGGAGGGGCCGCGGGGAGTGGGGAGGGGGCCGGGGGGAAGGGGGAGGGGGGGCTGCGGGGGAGGGAATGGGGGTAGTGAGGATCGGGGCCGTTGGGGTGGTGGTGCGAGAGGGAAAGGGTGAGGGCCTAAGGGGTGAGGGGAGGGGGGCGCGACCGGCCGTGGAAAGGGAGGGAGGGGGGGGGCTGGGTGGTGGGGCGTGGGTGGCTAGGGGTAAGGGGGGGGGAGGGGTGGTGGTTAGGATGGTTAGGGTTAAGGTTATTAGATTAGGGGGTTTGTTAATTAGGGGGTTAGGGTTAGGGTTTAGCTTAGATTTAGGGTTTGTTAATTAGGGTTAGGGGGATTAGGGAATAATGACTAACGGAAGTCTAACACCGTTAGTCATAAGGGCATGTTGATGTATTTTTTGAAACGTGAGGGGTATATGGTGAATTTGGAAACTTGCGAGGGTATACGGTGCAAAAAAAAATTAATCAGGGGTATATGGTGAAAAAACTAATAAAACAAAGCCTTTCTTTTTTCAAAAAAAAAACAAAAAGGAGAAACTTAAATTAACTTAGAGAGTTAGATACAAGCCCTTCTTTCTCTTTCTCTTTCTCTTTCATCTCTTTTCTTCTTGGCCTCAATTGTAAATCTTCGTAGGGGCTTCCACTGGTGTTCGTACCGGTGGTAAGCCCCAAAAACTCCTTTAATTGCTTCCAATAAGTATATCTCATCCTTAAGATGGTATTTATTTTAGGGTGTTTAATTTGGTTTTTTGTTCGTCTGATGAAAAAGGAAGATCTAACAATCTATATTCTCTGTAAGAATCTAGAAGACCACATAAGTATTTTCACTCAAACGACTATGCATCAGCGGAAATTAAGCCGAATCAGAGCGAACTCACAGATTGTATTGCTTCGGATGAAGTTTTTATTAAAGGCCGTTTTTAATCAAATCTGCGATGTATCTAGTTCTAAGGTGTTATATACTTGTGTTGGAATTTTCGGTTTTTCAGGAATTGATTGTAAGTGTCGTTTGGCTATCTCTTATGAATGAAATCCGTTTTCTTCCTGTAAAAAAAAAAACAAACCAAACCTGACAAAATCACAAAATACAATAACCCAGTTAAAAGCATTAGTCAGTAAAGCACAGAGACCAACCACCAGCCCACATCTAAGAAGAACAACAAAGCCTTTCAATAGTGTGAAGTACTTATGCCTTGATGGCCAATCATAGTGTAATTGGGCTTTGCATTTCATCATTTTAAAACGGAGTTGCGAATACCATATAATCTATCCTTTTATTATGCGTTGTTTATTAACATCAAGTCATCAACCATAAAAGTTGGACTATTGTTTCTGAAGATCACAATCAGATAAATCTCACTAGTGTCCTGTCTGTGTATACAGCTAATGAGCAGTAACGAAGTATCAGTTGTAGCATCAGCAACATCTCATCGAAAAATACTAAACTAGCGAAAACGGTTTACCAAATAATTGTAGCTGCATTCCACAGACATGGTCTGAGTGTCTCACTGCAAATCCGCGACAGCCAAGATCAACATCTTAGACACATCTCAAGTTCAGATGGTGGCATCACCAGGTTTCAAACATTATAGAGTTCTTACAACCACAAAAGCAGAAAACTAGATTAAGCAGACATTCCAGATAGTAGTTATTCAACCAGATAGAGTTCTCAGTATACAAAGAATTGGTGTACCCTGGAAACTTTACTGTGAAACAGACAAACAGCCATCAGCACACCAGGATGCCTACCCATTCATGACTGTGACTACAGGATGGACAATAAACTGCCTGGAAATAGAAAGATAATGACTTGAACAGAAAATCTTCAGCAAAATGCCGATTTCTAAATCGATCAGGAAAGAAGGGGCAACACAAGCCAGAAAGGAGCTTGGTAGAAGGTGAAAACAGGACAAGCTATCAATGGTATTAGGAAAATAACAACTCCACCTGTTTCCAACATCACTCAATAGTCAGTACCACCACAAACAACGTAGAAGTGCCCTTCAATATTTGACCAACACTTAGAAAATATCCAAAGGACTTCACCTCCTCTAGAAGCTAGGGGTGTATCAGCCAAATCGAAGACAGATAATAGAATACCAATGACAAGAATTTATCTAATCTATCCCAAGCTGCTATAAATCCAAAACATTTAGCAACTTGCATCATAAGGCCATCTATAAATCACGTGCACTCCTAACTTCAAGTCAGTGATTAAACTATAGAGCATCCAAGTCCCAATAGAGCATGGAATGAATAAAACGCCCTCAATACCACATGCACCTCAATCTCCAAACCAAAGCCAAAAACTAAAACCACTAAGAAGAACCCATACTGATATAGACCATGGCTAGTTAGACTAGCAAAACTTGAAAAGGACTAGACAGGAAAGGAGTCACCAAAATTTTTACACATAATAAAATACACCACCAAAGTCCACAAAAACACGAAGAATGACTAGTCAAGTGCTAGGGGGGAAACCAGGAAGCAAAGATAGTGACAGAACCTAAGTAAACAGATAAAACTTATCCGAATCTTTCTCCAGAAATCAGACCTTAAATTTTCATCAAAAAAAAGCAGAAATCAGAATCGACAGTATACTGATTGAAGAGAAGGCTTGACGCAAGAATAAAACCCAGATGATATTTTTAAAAATGAAAAATCTAGCAATCAGTCAAAGCATGTTGATGGAATTACAATCAAATTAATAATTTGGATTGCATCAAGTGCAATGTAGGTGCTACAATGGGCAGAAATGAGATGTCTTTATAAGATGACTAATTAAATCCGCAAATAGACTTCAAAAAGTAATTATAGAACATAGACTGAAAATATAATAGAGGTGTCAATACACGTTGAGCAACCAAAGCCAAGAAAATAGAAATTCGGTATAACTAGGTATAATTTAGACTCAATCTAGCTGCCACCAGCTGACAAGATCTATTGTAGCTTGTTAAGAGTAAAGAATCATTCATATAAGAGAAAACACTGCCCGATATAAAGTTCGCATTAAAATTTAAAATATTCAATGGTTCCCAAAATAACTGAAGAGGAAAACTATCAGCTTGAGATACTAATCTTCAAACAAAACGAGAAGAGAGACCGAAAGTACCACGGTTCCTCCAACTCCACAAGCAAATCTTAAGTTCAATCAATATCAGCGCGCATCTAATCATCAATTGTACAATTGAAAAAGGCTCATAAACACCAATTCAAACAACACCCAAGACAGCATATTTATTCAGTTTTGAATCCAAAGAGATAATTTTCCCAAAACAAAACCCTATACAAATACCGAATCAACAATAATTACTTACAACTACATATGATTTGTGTCATGGCAACAATTCAAAAATGCAATCTTCAAAGGAGCAATGTCACGTTGATTATACAATAAAAACACCTTAGAAAACAATCCATAGACCATAAAATTAAAAAATTCACAGTACCATAAATAAGTTAGGGCCAACCATGTATATATACCATCCGCAAACAAACCACAAAACATTAACATCCGTTCAAAACACAAAAATAAAATATTTTCTCCCCGTTCAAAGTTATCATATGTATAACCAACCGAAAACAGAGCGGGAAAAACAAAACACCAATATTTATACTAATCAATACGTACTAATATTTATACGAGCTAAAAACTGTACGTTAAGCTAAAACTCTGTTACCACATTCTCTAGCAAAATGTCCTTGTTCTCCACAGTTATAGCATCCACCACCACCCGAACCCGAACCACCTCCAAATCTCCCTCCAAACCTACCACCACCACCACCACTCTGACGACAATCCCGAGCCAAATGTCCGAACCCACCACAACTATAACAGTTACCACTACCCGCACCAACAACACTGCCGCTACCGTTTCCGCTTCGGCATTCCCGGGCAAAATGCCCGGGCTGACCGCAGCTATAACAGGACCCACCACTGGACCCACCACCACCACCACCACGAAAACTATTAGAATTATCTACGCAGTCACGTGCGAGGTGACCGTATCCGCCGCAATTGTAACATCCGCCGCCATCAGAGGGGTTATCTCTCCGCCACGTGGCTCTACGAGGTGCGGAGGGAGGGAGAATTGGAGAGCCGTTAGGACCAGTGACGTCATCAGCTTTAGGTTTCTTGTTTTCTCCGACGGAGAAAGTGAATTCGACGATTGCGCCTTCTGTGAGAGTACGGTAGCCGTCGGATTTGATATCGGAATGATGAACGAATAGATCTTCACCGCCGTCTTCTGGTTTGATGAAACCGTAACCTTTTGTGTCGCTGAACCAACGTACTTCGCCTCGAGATCGAGATTCTTGCGCCATTGTTGCCGATAATTTAAAACTTTGATTTTATGAGCAAACCCTAGAATTGCGAGGATTTGATTTTGATTTTGTGGGAGGAATGAGAGAGAAGAAAGGATGAAATCGAAGGAGGGGTTTGTTAGAGTATATAAAGGCTAAACCCTAGAGAAGTTTGGTATAGAATGCTCGTGGTTTTTGCTTTTTTGGAGAATTCTTCGGATTTGTTAGATTTTGTTCTTAGTCTCTGTTTTTTTAGGGCTTTTGTTAAGATATGGCTCAGGTTTTGGGCCCATAGAATCTCTATCTTTTGACTGTTTTTTTTCTTCCTTGGTTGTTATGTCGAGTAATTATCTATGCGTGGAGTCTGGATTTATATGGGATTGTAGTTTATTTCTTCCGGCCATAGAGAGAGTCGTAAAGATAAATAATATAGACGGAATTTAATCTCAATTTTTACCGTTTTGATATCACATTATGAGAATTTAACCGGAGAAACTAGTTGGCATCCACATTTTTAGTGTGGGGTTGTGAATGTGAAATAACTTAGCTAATAAAGTTATGTGAGATGGTAATTATGTTTTGAAATTAAATTCGTTTTAAATATGTATATTTTGTATGTTTTTATACATTCTTTTTAAAAAAAAAATTAACTCATCTCAATGATTAAGTGAATCCTGAATCAGTATGTGTAGAATTGAGACATCTTTCATTCACTCGAATCTACAATCAACTACACCTTTCCAAATTATTTGTCCTATAATTAATTTAACACTCTTTTATCAAGTCTGCTCTTTTATTATTTCTAAAGTTGAATATCATATCCACTAATCTACTTCTTTTTCTACTTTTCTTAAAACAATTTGACCTTTTGATTCACTCAATATTATCCCATCTTCGAGATTATCTTCTTAAATCGGTCTGCAATTGTTGGTAAAAACACCCCCACGTGAATCCCCGCATATTATTGACCCTTATTATTAACATGTTTTTTCCCTAGTCCCCCATCCACTTTTGACACCCCTATATTGTTCTTTTGTTTGATTTTCCTGTTCCCCTTTCCATATCCCTTCATATTTTCTTTATATACTTTTGTAATAAATTCTTCAAATGAGCAAAATTATCCTCATTTATAATCACTAATTTCTCTATCTTCTTTCCTCATCTTCTTTACTCTTCTTCTTTATTGTTTTTCTTACCTCCAATTTTCTCTCTCCACCATTATTTCTCTTACCTCCAAATTTCTCTGAAAAAAGGCTAAAAACCAAACTGTTCAGTGGTGAATAGAATGGACAAAAAAACCATTGTTCCCTTAGGTCGAGTTAGACAAAACAAAAATATTCAACTATTTCTCCTATCTTGCACAATTGCACAGATGTGATGCACATCCAACGCCTTAGCTATGCACATCTACCCCCACAATGTTTGCCCATCAACCAAGGATGGCTTAGCTTGGTCTAGTGGTTAAGATTGAGGTGCTGTGAACGATAGGTCACATGTTCGAATCCCCCCTCCCCTTCTTTGTACTTTGTACTGCCTTCGTGGCTCAAATGGATCAAAAAAACAATGTTTGCCCATCCAGAAATTCATTAATTCACAAATCATATAGTCTTTCAATGTGCAATTATAGTCTTTGGAGGTGCAATTACACGTTTTGGACGTGCAAGCATATTTCTTGGATATGCAAGTATAATTTTTGGATATGCAATAGTCTTTGGATGTGCAAATATGCAGTTTGGATGTGCAAACATAGCCTTTGAATGTGCAACTAAATAGAATTTGAGAATTTCAAATGAACAATAAGCAAAAAAAATAGATACACCCAGGTTTACTATAAATTTTCTCGATATAATAAGTTTGGCCCCTTAGTAAAAACATGGCTCCGCCATTGCTTCTTTTTATGTCAACTGAACAAGTCAAAACTTAGTGTGCGGTCAAATATATGCTAAGTTAATCATCTACCAACTTAATCATCTTGATTTGCAAAACTTGCAAATTAAGGGACAAAGGTTGTAAATAACAAAACATGGACAAAGGTTGTAAAATATGCATTCAAATACTAATGCGAACTATTTTGTCAAAATAAATGTGGATAGGTAAAAAAATTACAAATAATATTAGTCAAATGTACAGTCAAGTAAACGATATATACATGTCAAATCCACTTAGGGTCAGTTCTCCCCAACTTATTTTCAGTTCAGTTCATAAATTATTATCGTTACTATTAATTAGTTATAATTTAATTCAGTTCAGTTGTTTTATGCCGAAGAGAACATGCCCTTATTCAGATTCTACAATACTAGTGTCAAATTTTTATTATTATATTTTCTCTACCCAACTTGTGCTCTTTATGGCTTTTGGCTATGGGTGGGGCCCTGTGCAAGGACAACCCAGAGGATTCCTTCTTACTAATTAAAAAAAGAAAAAATGGATCAGAATACCCCCAACTTTGGCCCATCCGCTTTTAATACCCCCAACTTTGAGTTATTTTTAAATACCCCCAACTATTGGGGAGGTCCGCCAAAAATGCACCTGTGGGATGACCGTAACTTGTTATTAGCAAGGTAATTTTTTTTATTTTTATTTCTCTTTTAATTTCTCTATTAGGCTTTTGTAAACCAAAATTCCCAACCCCCCCCTCCTCTCGCTCATCCCACCAACCACCCCCCCAACCACCCACTGCCACCTTCCCTTACCCCACTACCACCCTTCCCACACCCCCCCCCCCCTCCCCTAACCCCGTCGAAACTCCCCTCCCCTAACCCCGTCGACCCCCCTCCTCTTCTCCGAGCAAGACACTCCAGGCGCCCTCCCTCCCCTCTCTCTTGGACGTTCCCTCCTCTCTTTTCGCAGTTCTAATCCCCACCCGTCGTTTTCTCTCTCCTCCTTTTGAACTTGAACTTACATCCATCCATGGCTTCTTCTTCCAAATTCTCCAAAAATGATCTTCTCTCTCCTCCACCACCACCTCAACTTCAACCTCCATTACAGCAACAACAACACCATCTCCTTCTCAGAAAAACCAATGACACCATTAACAACAAAAAGCGCAAGCTTCACAACTCAAACCCTTCCGACAACATCAACGACGTTCTATCTCCTTCCATGGAAGACCTCTCACTCTCCACCTCCTCACACCTCACTCACCAAGAGCTCCTTCGACGTCGCCTTCATCGTCTTCGCCGACTCTCAAAAGTTTACAGAGACCATTACTGGGCTTTAATGGAGGATCTTAGGGTTCACTATCGAGTATACTACTGGAAATACGGTGTTAGTCCTTGCAAGGAGGAGGATGAGAGATAAAGTGGAGGTGATCGAGAATTCGACGGATTCAATGTTGAAGGATGTGGAAAAACTAACAATAATGGTAATAATAATAGTGGTTGGGGGGCTCGTTGGGGGTAGGGGGGGTTGGGTGTGGGAAGGGTGGTAGTGGGGGTGAGGGAAGGTGGCAGTGGGTGGTGGGGGGTGGGAGTGTGGTGGGGGGGGGGGGCCGTTGGGTTTCGGGGGTCGTGTGGAGGGGAGGGGGGGGAGGGGGGGTTTCTCGGTGGGAAGGGGTGGGGGAGGAGGGAGAAAGAGGAAGGGGAGGGGGACTCGGTGGTTGAGGGAGGGGGAGGAAGGGAAGGGGTGGCAGTGGGGTGGGAGTAGAAAATGGTAAGGGTGGGGTGATAAAAAAGAAAAACAAAAAAAATTAAGTAAAACCAATAAGAGCATGACACGTGACATTTTAACCTGCTAAATCGGTTTTTTTAGGTCAGGGGTGCATTTTTGGCGGACCTCCCCAATAGTTGGGGGACATTTAAAAATAACTCAAAGTTTGGGGTACTAAAAGCGGAAGGGCCAAAGTTGGGGGTATTCTGATCCATTTTTCCTAAAAAAAAACTTGTGCTCTTTATTACCATATTACCACTTGATTTACAGGTTTTGCAAATCAAGTTGATTAACTGAGACTTTCTCGTGTACTCACGAGCAATGGCATACATTGCTCAGCAACAAACTCTACACAAAGGGTCAAAAAACAGTTGGAACCTGACTGATCTCCACCTCTGATAAGTTCAGATTTGTAATGGCACAAAATATAATTGGATTGAAGCATAAGGTATTTATTCTCATAAATTCCTCCGTGTACAGTATCAACAATAATTTCCACTATATAATTAGCTGAAAAACTAGCCTTCTCACGAGAGCTTTATGCTATGGCGCTAAAATGCAATTTGCTTATCGTCATAACAACATCAGAACCCAAAAAAGAAAAAAACTGACCTATCTACAAGGTACAGTGAGAAAATGGCAATAGATATAGATGCTGCTTCACAAAAAGGAATAAGAGATTTTTGTACAAGAGTTATTAGTAAACTTCGACATTCCATTGTTCTGCCTTCTTGAGCTGCCTCTTGTATTCAAACCAATCAATGCCTGAAAACAAGGAAAGAAAGAACATATAATCAATAGAAGTTATCATGTAGGTGTTTAGAAGAACATCGCAGATTAGATCCTACACACACTCGGGAGCATGATCTATATCATACTCCTAAATGCACAAACACTAAACGAATATACACTTCACGTACAATAAAGGAAACCATAATGAAAATAACTTTCTAGAGTTTATTGCACAACATACTCCCATATTTATAGTCTAAAAATAAATTTGACTCCAGCTTACCTTCTGCAGCAGCCAACGAAACCATAATGTCATCAATTCCTGATTCCATTCCCTTGAGCCCACACATGTAGACGAAAGTGTTGTCTTTCTTAAGCAATTCCCATAACTCATTAGCATATTGTGCCATACGAGTTTGAATGTACATCTTCTCGCCTTTCTCGTTAGTTTGTTCTCTGCTAACGGCAAAATCCAGCCTAAAGTTGTCTGGAAACTTCTCCTTCATCTTCTCGAATTCCTGTCATCATTTTTCCAAGAGTTGGTGAGCAATGTCGGTTGTGAAAGTGTCACCATCTGAATAACTGTTTTGATTGCCAGGTTTCATAGGATAGATTATGTAAATGTAGCTCACCTCTTTGTAGAGCAGAGAACTGCTGGTGGGTACACCCAAGAAGAGCCAAGCCAAGCCGTTAAACTACAAATCAGATCAACAGCAGTCAGCAACTATTAAGTTGAAAGATTTATCAGATAGAAAAATGAATAAGAATCAATCTGATTTTGAAATTGCAATGGTTGTTTGCAAATTGCTAAAGTATCACTCTTTTGAGTGTAAAATATCCACTAGAACGACTAGCAAAAAAAATGAATAAGAATCAATCTGATTTTGAAATTGCAATGGTTGTTTGCAAATTGCTAAAGTATCACTCTTTTGAGTGTAAAATATCCACTAGAACGACTAGCAAAACATAGGAAGGTATATGAAGAGTAATGGAGCACAAAGGTGATTCACATAAGTTCACCAGATGCAAGTTTGAAAGAATATATTTAAAAAGAAGTGTACTTTATGTTTTGCAAGACAAATAGTTTATGGAATTATCTGATCTTCTGCTATGCATATTTCCCATGTCAAGAAAGAACTTCTAAAAGACAGCCAAAAAAGCATATTCAACCCACCTGGTAATCCTCATGCTTTTCAAAGAACATCTTCCACAAGAATGAACGGAAAGGAGCAATTCCTGTTCCAGTTCCAAGCTGCAACAATAAATACATTTTCCATTACGTTAGACTTGTGACAGAAACTATGAAAACGGAGGAACACTATAAATTAATACCACTACTATCATGGAAGACACAATGACAAGCTTGCGAAAAAGAACATACCATGACAATTGTAGCATTAGGGTCTTTGGGCATCAACATTTCCTTTCCAACTGGCCCTGTTAGCTTCACTTCAGAACCAGGTTTCAAGTCACCTGCATAGAGTATAAGAGTCCTGAGCTGCAAAATACTAAGTTCAATTGTATTCCGTCTCAGATAGGTATATATAAATAACACCAGCTAACTTATCCAACATTCTGTCACCATATATCGGATTTGAAGTGAAACCATTCCCATAGAGTTCATTTACAAAAGTCTTCCAATACCTCTTTACAAAAACTCCGTTACACATCTTATGACTTATTGGTCAATTCCGAGGATCTGAGCATAATCACTGTAGCCTTGTCATGAATAACTATACCACTAGAGTATGTGATAAAGCAAGTTCTAGAAAACATTGAGGGTTTGGCATTCTTACACAAGAAGTTTGAGCAGACTCCCTTGACTTCTTCTCCAGCATCATTGGTGTAGACAAGTCGTTTTACACACAATGAAACCTATAATCACAGAGAAAACATTTCCTGAGAATATAGATATAAAATCAATCAGAACTGGCAATAACAAAAGATTATTAGGAAGTTGAGGCGACAATTTGCTGCTATTCTTCCCTAACAGAAAGCATAACGACACTGGAGCAACCAAACTACCAAAGAGATTTCATTCTATTTCCCTTCCTTCTTATTCATATATTTGTACATTGACAATGCCTCAATTATCAGAAATCATAATGTGACTCCAGTATCATAATGTAGTAGGGCTTGAATCATACAGTTTTCGAATCACCAAAGTCACCGAGGGCACTGCTGGCAATCGAGTACAATCTCAACTTATGGGGCTTTCCATTCTTGTCAAGACCATCTGCAATGACCCCGATGGACTGCCCTTCTCTGTAAGGGATCTCTCCTACAGAAACAAGCAACCAAGTTCAAAGTTTGAGTGGAACTTATACCCAAAAAAAACTTGCAAGAAGAAGATCATGATCACATAAGTGACAAGCCTTGTTAAAGTGTTAACGCAGTTCATGATTTGACATAAAAGTACCACATACCAATTGCCAAGGTCTGACATAAGAAAACCACGTACCAATTACAAAAGTAATTTGTTCATAACATTTGTGAAAGTTTGATATTTGATCATAAATGTTGTATATTAGATCACACATGTTCTACATCAATATCAAAATTTCACTATTTTGACATTTCTCATTGATGATGTTGATCCATGATCTTCACATACCACAATTGTGATTCCTTTCAAAACATCTACGACTCAAAACACAACAATTGTTGAATATACAATCATAAAATGTAAGGAGTATAAAAGTAAAAAAGTTCATAACAGCTATGAATCAGGAATTTATCAGGTCTTAACCTATAACAAATCCAGGTCTCATCTACTAGCATGCATCTCAGATTAAGCTGATCATCAATAAGATTCACTATATCACAAAGAAACTAAAAACACCATGTTATTAAATTTTTGCCCTCAGTCCAAATCTCCTTTCACACAATTATTATTAAAGTATTGAAATTGTGGGTCATAGTGATAATAACAACGAGATACATAAGTGGTACATAGGTAATTCTAGTAGTAAGTGAGTATGATAAGATGAAATTAATGACAGTAAAGTAAAAAGTAGTAAGAAATAACCTTCATGGGAGAAAACCATGTGCCAGGTCTCTCCAGGTGCATCATCCCCAGTGATTTTAGTGTTGAGGAGACATCTTCCAACGTAAGGATTCTTAGGCTTAAACTTGTTCACTACCAAATCTTCCTCCATTTTCTTAGAATGCTTCTCAACCTTAGCAGGTGCAGCTGCAGGTGCTTCCACATCAGAGGTCACTTGGGCTCTAATGGGACCCACTTTACCAGTTGCAGATACATTTCTGTAGTACAGAGGAACCTGCAATCAATATACCCACAAAAACAATTCAGAATTTCGCATTACCCCGAAACTAAAATATTCAAAACTCGACAATCCCAAATAGTATAAACGATGAAAGTTACCTTCTTGAAGCTGATCTTCTCAGGGGAGATGATGGAAGAAGTTCTTGAGGAAAGAGAAGTAGATTTTGTAGAAGGGAAAGAAACTGCAGCAGTTACTGCAGCAGCCATGACTGTGTATATTGGATGAAGAATGAGAAGAGGGAAAAGAAATGAAAGGAGAGACAGAAAAACTGTTGAATAGTTTTGATTATTAGCAGTTTAAGTGTTTGTAGGAAAGAGATAGAGAAAAGAAGTGGATTATGTTTTGGGTGGAGGATATTGAAGGAGCAAATGCAGTGGCAGATTGAAGATAAGTCTATGTAAAAATCTGCATTGCCTTTTTTATTCATGTGTTTTTGTGTGTGTAAGGTTTAACATTAATGGGACCCCTTTTTTTTGGCATTGACGGTTTTTGTGGTTAGTTGATGATTGTCCCTTTTATTTTTATTTTTTTTGTTGTATGCCTAATGTTTACTCTTTTTGGTGGTTTGGTTTCTCAATTCAAGCACCAATTTGATTTGATTTGATTCTTCATTGTGTGACTACAACTCTACAAGATGATTCTTTGTCATGTTGAGTTGTTGACTTTGGGCCAGGGCTATGGAGGACTAAACTGTTTGGCCCAACAACCAAATATAACCAATTTCGAGTGAACAATGAACAAAACCTTTTAGCAAGGTTTGGGATATTAACGCAATCAAATATAGAAATATTGGCTGAAAATTATTCGGTTTGTATCATTTTACACATATTAGTGAAATTATTCGGTTTGTATTATTTTACACATATTAGTGAAAGTTTAAAGTGATGTTTAGTATAATATGGGCTAAGAAGGGAGGAGGCTTGTTGCCTTGTTGGTAATTGGCAACAATAAAGTGATATTCAGCAAACATGAATGCAATAACACTTCACGAGGGTGTCGCGTGCTACTTGATTGGCAAATAAAATGCCGCTAATATCTAGTCATGAAGGTCAAATATCCAGTCATGATTTATTTTTTCAGGAAAATCACAACCAGATATTGGACCTCTACAACTAGATATTAGTGACTTTTTATTTACGATGATGCCACTCGATTGGCAAATAAGTAAATCTCCATGATGTACCAAACAACCCTCTATGCTCTGAAGAGAACCAGCAACCTCCAAAATCACTGGCATTTAGCTTGGGGTGGAGATTAAGCCCAAGTATAGAAAGAGGAAGATTTACACATCTGGTGGGATCTTTCCATACTTCAGCTTACCTGAATTTGCAAGTGATTGAAACCATGACGCCATTGAGAAATATAGCAAGAGATGACTAGACACTAAGTTCAAAAGCAGTAAAATCCATAATAAATTAGAAAACCTATGAAGCAAATTGAAACACTTGCTGATTTTCGCACAAATATAGCGTCTAAAACAGCTGTACAAAAGTAACACCTCTCTAAAGGGTGAATCACTAAAACTAACTAAGAGGTGAACATACAGGGATCTAGAATGCACATACAACAATGACGGACTTGCAACCCTTGGAGTCAGCAATGTAGAAGGATATGCTTACATCTGTGGAGTACCAAAAACAAATAAGTCAGCATAAATATATATATTCAGGCCTTTTCTACCCAAAAGGCTGTCAATAACTAGAATTCAAGCTTTCTGCAAAGTCCTGGGTCGATATTCCTTGACTTGCCAGCTGCAGCCTTCACGGGGGCCCCAGGGCAGGTCTCAGCAACACCCAGCAAAGGAGGTGGTGAGGGTGGTGTATGAAGACTGTCCAATTCCAAAGGGTGGTTTTCAGCAAGAAATTCCTCTGACTGTTTCAACATAATGGCTTCTAGAAGAGTTCCATAAAAAGAATCCAACAGCAGCTTCTCAGACAGGGCATCTTCATTTTTGTTATCCTCATTTTTGTTAGACGTTGGGAAATCGTCACTATCATCATCAAAATTGAGCCGCCGAGCAACAATTTTCTGACTCTCTTTCAAAAGCTTTCTACAAACTGGGGCAAGAAGCATCTTATCCGGACCCGGGGCAAATGGATCAAAAACACCCTCATCTGGTGTGCGAGGGCTCCCATCAAGACCTAAATCCACCACTTCTTTATTACTTGTGGAATTGAAGCCATCCACCTTTGGTGATTGGGGTGATTCCAGCGATAAAGGGGTGCTAGTCACAAAAACAGTATCCCCATTTTCTCTACAAGGAGTGGGCGTAATAGGCCATAAAGCGGATCCTTTGGTATTTCCTTCCTTACCAGCTGCTGTTGTTGGTGTACCACTATCTTTTGAGTGAAATATCACATTTTCATTGACTAGAGCACAAGGTTCCAAAGGCTCCTCATAGACACAATCTCTTTTCTTCGGTTTCTCATGCATCACTTTGGAATCCATACCTACCAGTATTCGGAATAAAGAAACTAATCAACTAATAGCTGAATACCAAAAACCTAAAAAGAAATCGTAGAGAAAAAGTCAACAAACAAAAACCCTTAATTGGGATTGCTTTCTTATATTTTAGGGGGAACACTTATCGTATGATAAGTTGGGAGGGGGATCACGTATGAATTTCTTTGCCAACATCAATAACAATATACGGTAATGTAGCCAATGGGATTACCCCCAACAAGTACATCTGCATAGGTGTTAAACCTATAATCTGGAAATAGAGAATCATGCAGGCTTAAATTTGAAGGGGGGAAGTGACAAACAAAGGAGCACATGATGATTATTGAGACCAAACTAGTCATTAAACCAACAATTTCTCAGATGAATGCTGGAGAATTTCATCTCAAAGCACTTATGGTCTGATGGATCTAAATTTGGGAATGGGGTGCCATAACAAGATCAAATGGATCAACTACCAAACACAAGTTTCAAAAATCTGGAGACTCGGGTTCAAGCATCATCAACAGCGCTCAGCATATGGTCAAAATTGATGGAGCCTCGAAAAAGCAGAAGCCCCTTAGTGACAGGAGTAATGCAGGGATGGGCTGGAGAATGATTAAAGTGAATTCTCAAGTTCTCCAATCAATTAGTCTCCTATCTTCAGAACTCTGCTTTCCAGAGTGAAGCTAAGGAGTGCTTCCACTCATAAATTGGCTCCTAACATAAAACATCATAAGCGTGGACATCAAGACGAATAGCATTGCTTAATATCATTCCTTCACAATCCGGTGAGGACCAAAGAGGGCATTCATCGATTATCAAGGATATCCTTTCTACTGGGAAAGAGTCTTGTATAATCTTTGATCTACCTAGACAGCTAAGACAGAAACCCATAGCCTGTCTAATTGCTCTACTTACCAGGAAAAGTGGATTAAAAACCCATTAGGCTGTATTGCTTTGTGTCTGTCCAGAAATAAGGTCAAATACCATAATTCAATTAACAATTCTAATTACAGCCAATTCATTCATCGTTTACGTTCTAGCATTTCAGAACTCACAAATATTTAACAATTACCATTTACAATCATATTCGGATATTCTTGTTCTTTACAAATTACAACAACTTGCTTTTAACTATCACACATATTCCACCTCGACCATCGACCATTTATTTACAGGTAAGGAAAAACATAGCCATATTAGATTCATCTCAAAATATAATTGCAAAATATGAACTTTTTTTACTTATAGATAAGTAAAGGGATTAATGGTCAAAATATTGTACTAACAAGCATGGAATTAAAACTCTCCCGTTCCGTTACAGAACGGCCGTTCTGTAACGGATTTTGGAGTTGCCGTTCCGCGAAATACCGTTACAGAACGCTATAATAAAAATCACATACTTCTCGCCGCGTTGTCCGTTCCGTAACGCGAACTCGCCGCGTTAGAACGTTTTTATCCCCGTTACATCCGTTCTTTTCAAATATTAGCCAAAAATATTTTATAATTTAATTATACAGCTAATGTAACATGATATTCTAATAGATTTAATTATATTATGTTGTAATAATGCTTCATAAACTAAAATAAAGCAAATAAGGTTAGAACATATTAATGTGAATTTTTTTTTAAAATTCACGCCGCGTCGGCCGCGAAATGTTCTATTTCCCCGTTACAAGCCGTTCCCGCGACAACGCGACCGTTCCCGCGAACGCGACCGCGACCGCGTTTTTTTTCTATGCTAACAAGTGTGAAAGTCAAGTTGTTGCAACTACAAAGAACCAAGGAAGTATAAAGCCATTACGAAGAAGGAGCTAAAGCTCATTACACCATGAAAGCTCATTATATCCAAAGAGACAAAGCCCACAACACCTAAATACACCCATGAAACTGCGATTAACAATACCCCATAAGTCAAAACTCAAGACACTTAGACCTAATAAACTAACTACACCATTGAGCTACTTGAAAACTCAATACACACTTGATTTGAGCCAAAACTCATTACACTACCTCTATGTTAAGCTGAAAGTCATCCTTGCATTAATAAAACTAAAATCTTCACCAGAATCTAAAAACCCTTTGCCACATACCACTAGGAAAATACATTCAGTTCAATTAAAAAAAAGCCACTTCTTGATTTCTCACATCAAAGGTAATGCAATTGTGCAAACAAAACAAAACAAAGCAAAACCCACATGTCATAACACTATCACAAAAACAACTAGTCCACCAAATCACTCCAAATCAGATCAACTCCAAGAAATCAACAACCACAATAAAATCACATATTAGAAAAACAGCAAAAAAAAAATCTATACCCAAAAACAATCTAAAATGAAAGAATATAAAAGAAGCAAACCCAGAATTTTAAGACTGAAAAGTTGCAAAGATTTATATCAAGATCCCAGTTTCATATTAATTGACATCAGTTTTAGGTTTTAGAAAGTAGAAAGAACAAAAAAGGTAAGCTTACCTTTATCATGAGGAAAGCCGAAGCAAGTTGGACAGTGAAATAAGGGCAGGCGGCGGCTGCGCGCGGACAGTGTGGTGAGGTGCGGAGCTGCTGGTGCGTGGTGCGTGGTGCGTGGTGCGCGCGGGAGATTGGCGAATGAGGAGAAGTGGTGGGAAGCTGGGGTAGGTTGGCGGGTGCAGCGGCGGTTGCCGAAAGCAAATGCGAGGGTGAGGTGAAAGAAGATCAGAGAAATGGGTCTGGACTTTTGGCCTTTTCGATTATGCTTTTAGGCCCTAGTCAGCTTTATCAACTAAAGTTTATTTACCTGGGACGTAGTAGGTTGTACTTAAAAGTGAAAATGACTTCTTTATTTTACCATTAAAGCTCTGTTTTTTTTTTTGGTGTATAGGTCAGTTCAATTCAATTCATTTACTTTTGGAAAAATTGACAAAAATAAGCCAACTTTTGCCCGATTGCCACATTTAAGTCAACCTTTTAAAAATCCAGAGATAATACAAGTTTTCCATCATTTAAGCCAAATTTAGGTCAGATTACCCATAACTTGTTCACAACCGGTTAAAAATGTTCTGATTTTTTTCCCCTTATTTCTTTAATTAATCTCCATCTCCTCCCACTTCTCACCTCCCCCTCTCTCTCTCCTCCTCCCACTTTTGATTTCCTCCCACTTCTCTCCTCCCCCTCTCTCTCTCTCCTCCTCCCACTTCATTCAACGACATCCTCGCCACTTCTGATCTCCTCCCTCTTTCTCTCTTCTCCTCCCACGTTACTCCCTTTTTCTTCCTCCTCCTCCTTCTTCACTCAGCGGCACCACCACCAACCACCGCCATCAATTCCTTCTCTTTCTTCTACCACAACCACCACCATCACTGACTTCGGTTGGGTTTCGAAACTCCTCCTTTTTTTTGACGAGCTGGTGGGGTGGCGATTTAAGTTGGTGGGTGAGGTTGGTGAAGGGGAGAGTGGCAAGGGTTGGTCGGACTTTGGGTGGGATTGGTGGATGATTGGTAGTAGTGGGTGGTTATGGCGATTGAGAAGGTGGTTAATTTCGGGTTTTGGTGGATGGATGGGTTTGGGTTGGTAGGAGGTGGTGGATTTTTGGTGCATGTGGTGGTTGATTTCGGATTTTCGGATGGGTATGGTGGATTCGGGATTTGGGTTTGGGTTGGGGGTTGGGGTTTGGGTGGTTTCGGGCTGGGGTTTGGGTGGTTTTTGAGGTCGGGGGTTTTGGGTTTTAGGGTGGTTTTAGACTGGGGGTGGTTTGGGGTTTGGGTGGATATGGTGGTTTTGGGGTTTGGGTGGATATGGTGGTTTTGGAGTTTGGGTGGTTTTGGGATGGTTGACGGTGATGGTGGGGCTAGGTTCGGTCTTTGGTGGGGTCGGGTTGGTGGTGGTGATGGTGGGGTGGGTTGGTGGTGGTGGGGTTGGGTTAGTGGTGGTGGGGTTGGGTTAGTGGCGGTGGTGGTAGGGTTTGGGTTAGTGGTGGTGGTGGTGGGGGGTTCCATGGTTATCGGTGGTTGGTGGTGGGGTTGGGTTAATGGTGATTAGTGGTGAGGTTAGGTTAATGGTGGAGGTGGTGGGGAACTCACCTCAGACTTTGAGGTCACAAAGACTCACCACCTACTGCCCGAACACCCCGTCATGTGCTTTAAAGGGATTTAGCGGAGGTTACTCATTCCAACAAAGATGCATCTTTCTTTTAGGGAGGTTATTTCCTTAGTTACTCCACAGTTAAGCGTGTTTGGTTGGGAGTAGTCCAGGGTCACCCATGAGTGAGGACAAAATACGCCGGAAGAACTTGTGTTGGTTATTGAGAACAGTTGTTGGCCCTGGATGCGCATTGGTGACGATATACTCGACTATGTATGGGTCGGGTGTTACAAATGGTATAAAAGCAACTCTGCGACCGTGTGTTGGGGCGACCCTAAGGCCGTAAGGCCGAATATTAGGAGTCCTCAGGCGCCTAGTGGGGGAGGATTATGGGGCCGCATTGTCATAAGGGAGCGACCCGCAGGGTCGTCGGACCGAATATCCGGAGTCTCCGGCGATCGGTCTTCAGCTGGGCGACCCACAAGCCGTATGCCGAATATGTGGAGTCCTCGGGCGCAACGAGGGCGCGTGCTTTGTTCTCAAGTGGGGGGTGTATGTAATAACCCTCATGATTGCTTTAAAGGGATTTAGGAGGCTACTCATTCCAACAAGATGCATCTTCTTTTAGGGAGCTTATTTCCTTAGTTACTCCACAGTTAAGTGTGCTTGGCTGGGAGTAGTCCAGAGATGGGTGACCTCCTGGGAAGTTTCTCAGGGTGTGCATGAGTGAGGACAAAATACGCCGGAAGAACTTGTGTTGCTTATTGAGGACATTTATTGGCCCTGGATGCGCATTGGTGACGATATACTCGACTCCGTATGGGTCGGGTATTACAACTTGTGCTAGGGAGTAGGGATTCCCTTAATCCCCCTACTCTCAAGCGTTAACCTGTGTAGTTGGGCTGGCTGACCTGCGATAGGTGCTGGTCCAGTAGGGTCCTTTTTCTTACCAAGGGGTTCCCAGTAGGGCCCAAAAAAAATTTACTTTTTTCTTACAGTTTTATTTCATTTCAGTACAGTTCAGTTTAATTCATCACAAAAGAACATGTTTATAGTTGGACATTTTTTTTCTGCTATAAGAAACGGAATCAATAAACCTATTTTCATTAACTTTGTTTGGTTCGACCGCATTTAATTCATTACCATTACTTTGTGTTAATGGATTTCGCTAGTTTGTTACCTTCCTTTTTCCCCTCAAGTAACAAAATTTATTTTTTGGTGGTAATGGTTAGTTAGTTAATTATCATCCTCTTTTCTTTCCATGGGTTGAACTAAACACCTAATAAAGGTAATAATTTTTTGTTACCATTCTCTTGTTGTATTTGATTTCTTTCCCTTTCTATTACATGGCTTGAACCAAACAAGTGCTAAATGTATTTCAACACTTTTTATCATTTGGGAAATGAAAATGACTAATTGTCTAGACTTTACAAAAACAAAAAAAGAGATATTAGACTAATGGCTTGTATCATATACAATGTTAGACCCCCCCAAAAAAAAATTAATATACATGTTTAATTTTGTTTGTAATACTTTAATTCACAAATATTTGATCTTCTCAAGAAAGGGACACTTGACAGTCTGGTAAATAGAATATTTTTTTTTAATGTAAGCTTGTATTGAAAAATGAATTTTTCCTTTCTAAATATTTGGTTGATGGGTTCTTAATTTTGATTATCATGGTCTATGATTTTCTGAAAAATAAATGATGCTTAGTGCGGCAAATTAAAATAAAACACAGGCTTACCATTGCTAATTAAAATTAAATTTGATTACCAAAGTGAAAAATCCAAAATTTAGAGTTACCATCGAAAATTTCTCAAAAGAAAAATGACTGAAAAACAATGGCCTGGGCCTATTATATCCAGCTATTAAAAGTGTGGTTTTAGGTTTATTCAAGAAAAAAAAGTGTGGTTTTAGGATTTATTCAGGCCGCAAGGCCCGAAATACCTGCAACAGATATCAGGCGACGTCGTAAAAGCCCAATCCCCTTTTTTGTTCACTTTGAAAGTCTGATTATACTCAAAGCACCCGTTGAAATTCTTTAAGCCACAACGCTTGAGTACAAAACGACGCCGGATGACTTAGCTTCTCGCTGACGCCAACAATGATCGAAGAACACCGGCGAATCGCTGAACAGGTAATCTTCTCCACTCAAATTGAAATCGAAATTGATATGAATGTATATTATATATACATGCAATTATATATTATCAGAAATTATTATGTTATGTCAAATACAATTCCACCAATTTATTTAAATTCAAAGGTTTCATATACTTTATGTGCAGTGGAGATTAATCAAGTAGCTTATAACGGTTGTCTTTGAATTATTTTTCATGTTAAATGAGTAATGCTTGAAATTTCATACATAAAATTGGAGCATGTTGATGTTAGGGTTACTGCATGATGTTTAGAATTATATAAAGTAAATAAGTTATCATTTATGCGTGATGATAATTGATAATAATTAGCAAATTACTTATGCAAATCTCAAAATATTGTTAAAACTCAAGAAATATGAATATCATAGCAATGTGAGAATATCTTATTAGTTGAGCTTGTAACGGAAAGGTTTAAGCTACTTGAGCTTGAGGGTAGTTACAAATTGATCGTGCTCACAGATGTTTCGCACTTTGTTCGGATAGCAATGATGTAAGGAAAGGGAGGGGAGGCGAGGGGAGGGAAGGACGAGGAAGGGGAGGAAAGATATGGAAATGAAGAGTGAGTTTGCATTTTCTTTCCAAAACTTTTCGGCATTGGAAGGATTTGGTTTATTAAGAAGGAAGGGAGTATAAATCTTTCCGTTTCTCTTTCCTCCTACCATCTGTATCAAAATAAGGGAAAATCAATCCCTTTCTTTCCCTTCTCTTTCTTTCTCACCAAATTATCCTATCCAAACAAACTAGCGATTTTTCTCCCTCCCTTGAATGAGGATTTGATTACACTTCTATTCTCTTTTTTGTCTTCTGCTTCATAAAGTTCTCATTTTGGTATCCTTACTCGACTGAGATTTTTGTGATCAGGCATGGAAGTTTGCAAAGATAGCAAGAGTTAGGTTGAAATTGTTGTCTTGTGAAAATTCGCTCTTTGTGATTCCAGCCACAGTGAACAATATAGCCGCAATGAACAATTAGACCTTAGCAAATCTAGTTCACTTTAACTCTAGTGATTTAAACTGATTTTCGTTGATAAAAGATGATTTTTTATGATTCAAAGTGATATTTTCTAATGCTTTTCAGTCATGCAGTACTGAGTGGAGCTGATTTCTGCTGATTGAAACTAATTTTTAGCTGATTAAGTATGATTTTAACTGATTAAAACTAATTTTTACGTAATATTAATTGTTTTTATAAGTTTAAGTGAATAGGGTTTTATCATGCTTCATATAGTAGTATATTAGAGCATGATGAAAGTGAATTTCATCAATGAAACTTTTGCCATTCTCCTATCTGGTTTTCTGTATTCTTTTTTACTTATCTTTTTCCTCTTTCTTGCTTCTTGTGGCTAAGACAAATGTTTTTGAGAAACTGAGGGAGTGTTTTTTTCTGGGGGATGAAAAGTTGTAGAGATCCCTCCTAGTTGTAGACATGTATACAAGATTCCAAGCTAATAGTGTTAGCTGCTGCTGGTGGTAATAGTGGTGGCGTGGCCATCTTGAACATCCTCCTTCTCCAATGTGCTTTTGAATTGAAGATCATAGTAAATGATAGAGATGCATTATTTTTTTTTGATGAATTTGTATGCAAGTTATAAGCAAGCGATTTTGGCACCATCATCTTCTTCATTTGTGTGTGAATTTTATTGACAAATAATGGGGTTATTACAGAAATCATGTTGAATCAAATGCGTTTATGGAGATGGTCATAGGTAGCATTTTTTTGGAGTTTCTCACTCTTCTACTCCAACTAAACTTTGGGAAAAGATATACATAGGCGAAAGTGTATGTTTTTTCTTTGTAGTGATGTGCTTAGTTATGTAAGGTGATTGAAATTCCCTTGGTTGCCCTTTTTCCTTTTCTTGATGATAACTGTCATTCATCCATAGTCAAATAGCTACATGTCCTGCTCAACAGTCTACCTATTTTCCGTTGGGCCATCCTCTAGCCAAATCCTATCGCCAACCTCAAAAGGGTCGGTTCTTAGCCAAACAATTCCACCCATCATAGCATAACTCCAAGAACAAAAATCAAACACAAATTCTAAAAGTATAATGTTTGAAATAAATAAAAAATAAAACCAAGGGAATAAGTTTGGAGCCAAACTCTACCAGTCTACCTCAACTTAGACACTTGACTTACACCATGGCTCTCCTCTATCAATATATATTGATTAAGGTAGTGACGATTATATATTACTTTCTGGTTTCAGTATCGATGTTTTATTCTAACTCCCAATTGCTTAGTCGATGCACTCTAGTTGCTTCTTAGTTTTTGGACTGGTTAGTAGTACTGGTAGTGGGTCAATTAGCAGTGGTTAGTGGTAGAAATAGTGGGCCACTACTTCTCACTTTCTTTAATTAGTGGCTGATCTTTCGTTTGTAATTGCTGCACTATAAGCCTTTAAATAAGGGTTTCATGTATGGTCTAGAAAGAGATTGCAGAATTTTCATTGTACTCCAAAGAGATTGACATGTACCCATTTTGCTATTACTCTAGTATATTATGATATACTCTGATATACAACTTGTCTCCTATGTGAGACCTGCACGCTCGAACATTGGAGCGACATTATTAGTAGGCATTAACATATCATCAATAATTGCTAATGGAGTTTTTTCAGTAACTCTTTCATAAAGTAACAACTATCCCCATTATAACCAAATTAGTGCTTATTGGTACCCCTGTTGCACTGTTAGTAACCCTCATTACACCATAATTAATGGCATGGCATGTCGCATAAAAGAATCCTTATATGATATTTATATTTGTTAGATTTATCGTGAAATATGTCCTACTTTGTCTCCGAAAGGCAAACTCACATTTTTCTTTTGTGGACGTAGGGAGAGTAAAAACTAAACATGAGTAACTAACAAAGAAAATAAGAGTTGTACTAATTGACCTGCTTTTTACCACTCCTAGTCCTAAGTAGTCCTAGCAGTAATTAGAACAAAGGACCAACTAAACTCCATTCGTCCAATCAGAATTTCCTCTGACACACAAATGCTAGAAATCAGAAAGTAATATGTAAAACATCAAAGCCAATCCCACGTATTTTAAAAGCACAACTCAACAATGAACCTTGAGATGATGTGATGATGGTCATGTCTTGGTCGTTTCCCGATTTTTTATACCAGTTTCATCTTGCTTGAAATGGTTGCTGATGCTTGACGACCTTGATAGGGTATGCTTGTAAATTGGTATATCCCACTTTTCTTTGTTTTTGAGTTCTTTAACCATCAGCATAGAGTACAGACCACTGATACTAGGAACGTGGTACGTGGCCACGTTCCACGTTCCAGGGGACGTATCCTGGAACGTGGTACGTGGTCTAGGAGTCCATCTGGTTTACTCTAGAGGCTGCGTTCCGCGTTCCGCGTTCCCGTTACCGTACCACGTTCCGGAACGTTCTGCGTTCCATGTAACATTGGTACAGGCTGTCTTCCTTTTTGATAGCTGAACTCACATCATTTCTTCCTCACTTACATTAGAGTATATGGTAGACGTGTTGAATGTTTTGTGGATTACTATATTATCTGATAAAAGTTTCACTCCTTGTCAGGCATACTTTTTGACACTTTTTAATCTTCTTTATTCCTCAAAGTTGTTTTAACTATCCTACACCAGTGTGGCACTGACAAGAGTGGTTAGGAGTGAGGTTCCAAATGCAGCGCAGGACTTGGGCTTAAATTATGAGCATATTGGAGGATGTATATTGGAGTGGTTGACAGGGTAAAGGTGCTATTTTGATAATGTGTGATAAATTAGGTTGAAATCAGGAACTGACTTATTTAGCAACCTCTTTGCATTGAACGTTCAGGCTGATGGTGTTTGCACCAGAAGAAAATTGGTTTGTCTGGACTCTGTAATGATTTGTAAATTGGCAGAAGATGTATGCCTGTGACTATGCTCTACCTGTCGGTCAGTCTTTTGTGAAACAATCAGCACAGTGTACCTAAAGGCCATTTTTCGTTTTTGTGATTCAGTCTGTCATCCATTCCACACCTTAGCCTTTATGCTTCTTGTTAGGAAGCTGGCTCCAACTAAGTGGATAAGTTATGACTGTTATGCAATGAACGTATGTAATGGTATATCTGCTTATCTGGATTCAAGGAGGAAAAGGGGATATTACCCATACACACTGCCAAACTCCTTAGTTTTCTATAAATATCTACACTAAACTTATGGAGCAACTTCTAAGTACTACTAGGGCCAGAATAGAGAAAAATCAGAGTGTCGAAATCATACTTCGTATCTAAAAAACTTGCTCTCGTATAGCGCGGCTCACATGCAAGATTTTGTGAGGTTTTGTCTTGTGTACAAGTTGCTTAAGATGTCTATTATGACCTAATTTAATCGGGGTGAGGTTTTGTCTTGTGTACAAGTTGCTTAAGATGTCTATTATGACCTAATTTAATCGGGGTGAGGTTTTGTCTTGTGTACAAGTTGCTTAAGATGTCTATTATGACCTAATTTAATCGGGTGGTCAATTGTAGTTTTGTTATGGACATTATTGGCTTTGCTATGGGATGAGTTGTGGTTGGAATCAAATTGTTCACATTGTACATGAATGGTCATCTGGATGTTGCCATCCCTCTAGACGTGGAAGGACATAGGCATCATTCATTGCCAATGCATGGTTGCATTGCCAACCAAGGCCAAGGAATAGTTACAAGGATAATAACCTCAAACAAAGTTCAATATTGTAGCGAAGCCTATGAGCATTTCATATGTCGGTAGAATATTCTAGATAGAACTTAAGAGAATTAAGTTTCTCTGTGTTCAGACTAGCATTGTGGTGTTATGGAAGAAATCAACTATTGGGACTATAGATGATGACAACCCAAAGTTTCTCCTGGTGAATGGGCCATAAAGTCACACTTGTGAATTGTGATAATCTTTTGGAGGTTAGTGAATTTTTATTTTTTATGAGAATCATTAGGAAGTTTCATGGGGCTGCCCAAGGCCCTCCAAGGTCCATTCATATCTAGAAAGGACACCTAAGCCTTCTATTCTTTTGGCAAAGGTGGTAGTGCTTACAAATCTTATTCATGAGACTGATTGTGATTGGAGAATGTCTAATTCACTTCCAGAATCCCAAGCAGCCTACGTCACTCTGCTTTCCCTTTTTCTTTTACTGTTCCGAAGATGACAGTAAATCCAATATCACTCTGTGCGATATCCATCGTTGAGGCTTCAACTTTCCTTATAATTGTATTATCTCGCTTGAAAGTAGATAAAGCTTGTGCTTTTCACCAGCAGACCTGATGCTGTATATTTGATTGAAAACCTAATACTACTAAGGTTTTAATAACTACTTTGATTTTCAATTGACCTTGAATAATACTGATACTTATTATTGACGGTCCCATGGCACAAACATGCAAGCATTTAGCGGTTGCACATTTTTCTGAGATATTTGGCTTGGTTAGATGAAGACGTTAGAATATTTTCTGTGGTGTGTTGGAATTTGAACTTGCATATCTTCTCTTTGATGTTTTGTGGAAAGCTAATTTCTTTTTTAGCTTGGGGGGAAGGGGGAGGTGGAGAAGTTTAGAAAACCTCACGCGCTCACAGATCAATTAAAGAAGGTTGCATTTTCTAAAACTGTAATGGCTGCAAGATTTGATGAGCCTTAAGAAGGTTCCACAGTGATTCGAACTCGGGCTGTTGGATTCAGATGCCTCAACCACTAGAATCACTTTCAAAGATTAGAGAAACACTTGGTGTCGCTAGAATATGAAGCTTAATGCAAATGTCTTGGTGGCCCAAGTGTCCAAGAGTGACGCAGAGAAGGAAAGTGAGACTAATAAGGTAAGGGTAATGTTGTTTGAATATTAGACCTGTTTATTGGACGGGTTGGATTGGGTTGGTTCAGGTTGGTGTGGGTCTATAACGGGTCTGATCATCATGGGTTATCTTGTTGCTGGCCAATAGCCCGTTACAAATGGGCGGGTCAATAGAAAGAGTAAGGATATAGGGGTGAGAGAGAAATGAGCACACGTTCTTTGGAAGGATGAAGTGAGCACACGTGAATATTTAACCATATGGGTTTGTTTTACCTTGTTTTCTTGTTTACAAAATATTTGACCTAAAATATTGACCCTCTCCAATAAAGCCTTGCGAGTAAATACTCTTCTAATTTGACCCAGACCCTGATAACTGTTGGTCTATCTTGCCTATTAACCAAATCTATTGAGGATTAAGAGGTCAATTATATGGGTAAATTGTTGATTTTCGTAGATAGGGCACCTTTCTTGCACTCTTGGTGTGTGCAGCACTGTAATCAATGATCATAATTTTGGGTCATATCGATTTGTTTGGGACCTGTTGCAAAGTCTGCATCATGTTGGAATGTCTAGTTATCTGTTGTTTTTGGAAAGTTGCTTTCACTGATGCATTCCCAATAGGACTGTGTCAACTTTAATTATTTGAACAACATAAGTTATTCATTATATGAACACTATGTTACTCAGATTCTTTATTTCACCTCAAGTGCCGTGTCGGATCTTCGGCACTACGACATGGACAGGGATACTTTGACACTTCATTTTAAAAAGTCATGGAAATTTTTCATAAAATAGCGGACTCTTAGACATGTATCGTGTCCGACATGATTACCTGAGTCGGAGCAACAACGCCTGATTGTAAGGTTTTGCTTATCTTCGTCATGTTTGGTTCATCAGTCAATAATGAATGTTAACATCTAATCAAAAATCAATGGTAGTGTATTGAGTGTGCACTGTGCAGTGTGAAATTTTCCTGGGGTACTTTGATCGTGAGGGGTTGTTTATATCTTTCAATCATCTGTTATCCTTATTCCTGTTTTTTTTTTTTTTTTGAGTCTCCTCTAATTAAAGTTGGAAATATTTATGTTATGTTCTGCTGCTAACTTTACCAGTTTAGGTACTGTACCTACCTTTGGAGTTTGGACTGTATTCCTGCTCTGACCTTATTAATCCTCTTTGAACTTTGCAGTTTGCTGATGCACAATTACCAAAGAAATTAAACTAATATTTGAACTAAAATAGTGGATATGACAACAAAAACTGTAGTATTCTGAAGCAGTCACAACCAATCTGGGACCCTGTTCAGGCTTCTGAAATAGATAATCTTATTATTCAGATTTTCCCATGTTAGCCATTTTTCTGGATGATTCTATAGAGAGAGATGGTGACTGAAGCCCTTGAGTGTTGTCCTTGTCAGTGCTGCTTCTTTGCTGCTTCTGCTTATATAGTAATATAGTGTTTTTTGGTTTATTATACAATCATCATCAGTGTAGGTGGTCCAGCCATAGGAGTTGGGACTTAGGACATGGAAACACTGTTAGCATGTAAGTTTGTGGCTGACACTGCGAGCAGCAGGACATCAGTAGCTGGCGACTAAAGTTTGTGAGAATTGAGAAGGTTATAGTATTACTGTATTAGAGTAGAGTATATTTCTTGAAGGAATTGTTGTTACTTTTGTAATTTTATTACTTCAACGTTTAGCTACTATTTTATGTAGGTTACGTTTGTTGTTTGTTTTGCCTGTAAATGGTAGCACTAGAAGCCGACAAAGTTACTACTATTCTGTACTTACTGCTTATCAAGCGAGTATCCTGTTTTATCAATTGTCGTATAATATCAGTCCTTGTAAAGTTGTAACTAAAGATCTAAGCGCTTGTTTCTCCCCATTTATTTTCGTTCGCCCGCCCGGCGTTCCAATCGCTTACATTTCGTTCGTTCGCCCGGCTCAATTCGGTTTAATTATGTTCCTAAATTTTTATCATTACTATTAGTTATAATTTAATTCAATTCGGTCGCCGTTGATTCGGTTCAATTCGGTTGTTCATCTACGAAAGAATGCACCCTACTACTTTTTTTTTCATTTCTCTTTTTATGAAAATCAATTGGCAATGGATGACACAACTCAGAAAACCTTGGAAGATAAGGGGATCTCAATCTATAAAGAAACTCCGGTCACTAAGGGTAGTTATTGGGAATCTTACCTAATATAAACCACAACAATTATCTATCCTTTGTCCAAAAAAAAAGAAAGGAACCACAACAATATCTTAATTCGGAATTTTACTTATTATGAAGCCACACAGAGGAAACTTCGAAGTTGAGAGGCGGGAGGTCTACCATTGAGTCTCTCTTGATTCTCAAATAATATCACTTCCTTCATTTCAAAATTTTTGCAATTAAACTCCTTGATACAAAAATTGAGGATGAAAAATAAGGTAGACAAACGAATCAATTGAAATAATTTAAGTAAACAATTAGGGTGATTGAGTTATTAGGTACTCCCTCTGTATTTTTTTTATCTTTCTTACTTGGAATTATGACACTATTCACAACTGGAGATAATCTTCTAAATTCTTCTCAAAATATAAGAAAAAGTATAGCCATGTGGGATTTTGTTTGATTCGTTTCAATGAGTACTTTATAAATATTCAATCGTTATATTTTTTTATTAATATGTAGTGAAAGATATTTAAGGTCAAAGAAGTGCATTGGCAAACACGCACAATGGAAGTAGGAAATATAAAAAAAATTCAAAGGGAGTATCTAAATCAATCAATGTGTTAATATATCTTGTCTATGATCCTCTTTTTTTTTTTTTTTTGGTGAACTAGGGGTGCAATTTAAATTACGATAGTTTGGCCAAACAGCCTATTACAATCCGAGAGTAGCGGTTCATGACAATAACTAGGAATAATGTGAAGAATTCTAGCTACATTAAGGGACTCCGCCCCAATACAAGAGTTCTTAGCTATTACATCCGCCACTTGGTTATCATGGCGTCTAATGAACGTGATCTCCATTTTCTTGAAGTAGTGCCCGAGCTCCCTGCAATCATTTACAACATCACTATACACATCAACAAAGTTGCCACCTGATTGAATTATGTCGACCGCTTGCTTACAATCCGAGTGGAGCACTATATATGGCATGTTAGCCTCACTGGCTACTTTCAAGCCATAGCGAATGGCTAGGAGTTCTGCATAAAGAGCGTTAGAAGCATAAACGGGGCAATGAAATCCCATAATCCAAACACCTTTATCATTTCGAAAAACCCCCGCAATGTTTGATACAGTTTCAACATTTACAAAAGTAGCATCGACATTCACATGGACAAAAGGAGAGGCGTAATTTTTCCAACTATAAGAAGAGTTAGTAAGCGATAAGCTTGGGGTGGGGGGGTGGGTAAGAAATTGATTCGCAAGAATGAATGCAATGGTGACAGTTTGATTTGGGGAAGAAAAGGGGGTGATGTTCAAAGATGCGTTTATTCCGACTTTTCCAAATTTCAAAACAAATGAAAGGGAAGGCCACTCTCCACTCTATGCCACGCACAACATGTTTACATCTTAGATTTTTTCGTAACCACTCATCAATGGGTACTTGTGACCAAAAAGGCTGAGGTGGGTCAAGAGTATCCCATATTGCTGTCGCGTGAGGGCAGTCACGAATGGCGTGTATGGTGTTTTCTTCAAGAGCAGAACAAAAGGTGCATAAGGGTGACTGAACAATTCTACGGAGGCTTAGAAGAGCTCTATGGGGGATGCGATCCCACCACAAGAGCCATAAGAAAAATCTAAGTCTTGGCAATGTATTACTCTTCCATAGCCACTCATTCTTAATGGATGGGGCTCGAGAGTCCACAAGAGCCTTATAAGCACAAGTGAGGGAGAATTTCCCCTGATTCACAAGAGATGAAATACACATGTCTGTACTCTGGAAATGGATTGGGGTGTTTTTGATTCGTTCTGCAAGGAAAGGAGGGAGAGGAAAGGATAAGATACTAAGATCCCAATCATTTTGTTTTATGATGTCTTTAACTCTAAGCATACCTTCATGGATGTTAAGGGGCCCCTGGATGAAATTCAAAATGGCACCTATACCTAACCAATTATCCCTCCATAAGTTAATAGAGCCACCATCCCCCACCTTCCATATTGTATTATTTTTAAGCAACGAACTGCCATGGTCCATATTTTTCCACACCTGAGACCCTTTATTATAGGCTACAGTGTAATTGTTTCGCACATACTTTGAGCTGATGCAATCTTGCGCCAAATTATTAGGCCCCGAAGTTAATTTCCAACCCAACTTGGCCATCAAAGCAATGTTTAGATCCAAATGACTACGAATCCCCAACCCCCTTTATCCTTGGGTAAAAAAGTACGCTTACGGCCAACCAAGTGTAACCTCGCTACCCTCACTTTCCCCCAAAGAAAGTTATTGCAAATCCTATCTAACTCAATTAGAATGGATTTTGGTAACAACATCACTTGCATATAGTAGGTTGCAATGGTGTTCATGGAGGCCTTAATGAGTGTAAGCTTACCTGCTCGGGATAGAAATTTTGCTTTCCACATAGCTAGTTTTGCCCTAACCTTGTCTACCACAAACTGGACGTCTCTCTTACTAGGTCTCTTATGTGATAGAGGAAGGCCCAGGTACCTACCCAAATTCTCAGTTTCTCTCACATTTAGAGTCTCCTGAAAGAGTTTTTTGTGTTCTTCATTGGTATTGGGTGAGAAGATTAATCGACTTTTGCTCTCATTGATTTTTTGCCCGGATATTTTGGAAAAACTGACAAGGATCTCTCTAAGCTTAAAGGAAGTACTTTCATCAACTCTGCCAAAAATCAATAGGTCATCCGCAAAGAGGAGGTGGGATATGGGCACTTTCTTTTTACCAACCCAAAACGGAGTCCATGATTTTTCCAGACAAGCCTGATTAATGAGGCCAGTGAGGTGTTCAAGGCATATATTGAAAATAAAGGGGGACATCGGATCTCCTTGACGAAGGCCTCTGGAGTGATGAAATTGCTCAGTTTTTTTTCCATTCACTAATATTGAGGAACTAGCCTTATTGATGCAATTCATTATCAAGGAGATCGATTGATTATCCAAATGATTATCTTGCAGACACATCCTAACAAAATCCCATTCCAACCGGTCATAAGCCTTTTCTAGGTCCACTTTCAGAGCAAACCATCCAAATTTTCCTTTCTTTTTGTTCATGGAATGCAAAATTTCGGAGGCTACAACTAGGTTAATCTCCGTTCCCCTCCCCTCAATAAATCCATTTTGATTACAAGACACCCACTTTGGGATAAGAGGTTTGAGCCGATGTACAAGGATTTTTGTGACAAGTTTGTACATAGTGTTGCAGAGACTAATGGGGCGAAGCTGCTTGACATTTTCAGGGTTGTCTTGTTTAGGGATTAAACAAATGAGAGCTTGACCTAGATCCTCAGGAATGTTAGCATTTTGAAACCAACTTCTAATTGTGTCACAGATATGGGGGCCTAGGATATGCCACTCCTTTTGGAAAAAGATGGGATGGAAGCCATCAGGGCCGGGTGCCTTAAGGGGTTTCATTGCAAAAAGGGCTTTATGAATATCAATATCCGAAGGAGGGGCTGTGATAGAAACATGAAACTCCTGGTCCGGGATGTAAGTTCTCTTAGAGCTACTCTTTTCTGTTGAATACAAATGCATATAAAAGTTTCGAATGTGATCTTTTAGTTCATCCGGTTCAGAAATAACATTTCCCATATTGTCCTTTAAACATCTGATGCTACTTTTTTGTCTCTTAATCAATACACTTCTATGGAAGAAAGCCGTATTTCTATCCCCATTGATTACCCAATCCATTCTACTTTTGGCAAGCCAAAGCCATTCCTCTTGCTGAAGAATTTGGATGAGCTCTTCCTGAAGGGTGTCTATGATCCTCTTTGAACTGCTTGTCAAGGAGCTTGGTCAACGATACTTTAGAATGATAAAAAAAAATTGTTTTTTCTAATTTTATGTAGTTGCCTATTATCTTTAAACGGAGGTTGCATATATTACTACATTACAATTTACAATAGTATGATGCCTCCAAAAATTACATAGGAATATTAATTTTTTTTAATTATGTATCTCTATTATACTATTTCTATGTCATTGTCCAGATTCAATGTGCCGTCTTAGACTGCCTGGACTGATTGTTTAATAGGTATTAGTAACTATTAAAAATTATATATAGCACAGTCACCACCAACCACAGTTTATGGAAGACATGTTTGCAGTACCAGGTCAAAGGTTAATTCATTTTTCTTGTTCTTTTCATTTTTCTTACTTTTAACTTAATATGCTTCGCATACATACAAAAAGAATAAAAGATAGACATATATCTCACTGCTTTAAAAACGGCTGATCCTTTTCTCACTGGAGAGAATCGTATACCAATACTTCTGTATTATGCTTTCAATAAGTACAGTGCATTTTCAATCTGGCTTAGTATTGGATGATACCCATCAAAATTGTTGGTGGAATTTTGTACTCTATGTCACAACTCACAATGTCCAACAATGAAAATTTGACACGATAAATTCTATATTTAGAATGTCTATCGACAGTAATCTATTTTTTGATATACTTGTTTATGTTCTCAAGTTTGAGGATATGATTCTTGTATCGGTGCTAATATGAAGTTGATAGATTTAGGAGGTGAAAAAAAACTACATTGCCTTCTCTAATCGACTTGTGACAACCTCAGAATTGAAAGGGAGACAGGGAAGAGACAAAAAAAAAAAGAATTTGGGCCCACCTTTATGAACACCGATTAGACATAAAGTATGCTATATTATTAGATCTGATTTATCGATTGTAATATTTTATTTCTGGAGAAAAACTGTATTTGGTTTAATTAACGAATGACTTTCAATGAAAACCCTTTAATTCAGAGTAATGTAGTTGAGCTCGATATAAAGAAGCAAAGGTTAGAACATCAAGAAAATAAATCAGCAAAGGTCACTTGAAAAGAAAACATGGGTAGTGGTCCATTCATATTTTAAGGTCAATTGGTTTGACAAAATCCTTCTAGAAGACAAAGGAGGGAGGTAATAGAAATGGTGTGGTTGGGAAAAGGGTTCAAACATGAATTAACAGTCACATGGGATTTTACAGTGTTCCGACAAATTCATCATCTCCAATTTTATACTAGCAATGTTCGGATGGGGCTAATTAGGTTAATATTTCCCTGGGGAAAAAGTTTTTCCCCTTCAATGGAAACTTTGTTTACCCTCCCTGTTCTTTTACATTAATCTATTCCCTAGTGAGAGAGTGTCACTGAGTGAAGAGCAATCTTTCATGAATTGGTAGACTTTGGTATTCAGAAAAGGTAATTCTTGTGTTTTTTTGTTAATGATGGAAAAGTGGGACTAGTAGAGTACATTTTCTACATAGATTAAACATGTAATTCACTTATTACATTGCTTTTTAGGGAAATAATCACAAACATACCGCTAACTTTACTCCAAGTCCAGGTTCACTAGCGGTCCCTGTGTTGATGATTTGGTATGTTTGGCTTTAGAAGTACAGGAAATTACACTACACTTCCTCCTCTTTTGACTTTTTCTGGATGTATCAAGTTTTGCCAAATTTGTGGCACATAATTGTAGAAGTTGCTTCCCATGGAAAGGGACTGGAAAAGGCTTGTTACATTGTGGAACTATTTATCTCTTATTGAGCTAGCATGCGTCGGCCGTGAAAGATATACACGCCCTTTACGTACACACACTCCTAGGCCATTACTTGCTACTCTTTACAAACGCATGTCTTGTATAGCTGGTATTGGAGCACGACAATAGAAGAAGGTATTTTTTGATGTACACATTTTATTTAATACCCCACCCCCGTCTATGTATAAGTTTTCATGTGGTTCGATGAGTTCACTTAAGATGAAAACAAGACTCGAATGAGAGTCTAATGTATGAGTTACGCTATTCAACAAATGATCTGAAAGCAAACAAAAGGTGTAAAAACCCCTTTGCTTTCATCTTATAATCCATTCTCTTTCATGGCTTGGGTAAACAAGAACTTAGACTTGCTTCTTTGCTACCACACTAAAGAAAGTCCTAATTTATTTCCGATATAGTATACATATTGTGCATTTATCAGTTTCATATATAATGATAACTTTCTCTAATACCCTTTATTTTTCAGCCAAATTCTCAAAACATCCATTAGTGTCTTCAAAAAATGTCACTAATATATGCACTATTTGCCTATATACGATATAAATTAGGACAACCTCAACTAAGTGTTACCAAAATAGAAAGGTTCCTAAATTATCATGACAACACTTGATAATTTGATATGCCATGTTTTCCGGATTTCAACTACTCTAATCTCTACATAAAGAGAAAAGTAGAAAACCTTTTCAAGTTCAGAGGATGAGTCATAGACCAGAAGCCATGTTCTTTTTGGGACACATTACAAATTTCTGAAGAGATATCAGACAATAACATATCCGGTATCCCCACTTCCTAATTAGTCTGTCAATTCTCAACAAATTCTTACCTACCTTTGGTCCATTATACAAGAATAAATATCAAATGAGAATCTTCAACAGAATGGAGCAAAACATGGCCCAAAAAAAAGGTAAAATTGTCTTGTTGATGAACTTGTGCAACTAAGTCTATGTACAATGCTACACAACAAATTATACTCAAGAGTACACAATAATACTACTATCATCAAAAAAAAATTGAGGTGAAAAATTAAGAATTTATGAGACAATTGAAAAAGATGGATACACAAATGAATGAACTATTCACCATTAGGGAGGGGGTTTACAGTTTAATTACTCTTGTTTGGAGAAAAAAACAAGGTGCAAATATTTTCACCTTGTACCTCTAGTTTGGTAAAGCTCCAGCCTGCTCTTAGCATCGAACAACAAAGCGTCTCTAGATTCATCTTGCACCAAGTTAGACTGCTTTGATGCCCAATCCAAGACAGTAAGCACGTCGTTTCGAGCCAGCTCCTCGCTATCGGGAACGTGCAACGCAATGAAGGACAGCAGCTCCAATGCCGGGATTTTCACAATGTGCTGCTCTCCAAAATACACCAGCTGTATCAAATGCTTGATCCCGCCAGCAGTTAGTATCGCCTTGGAGTGATCCACACGCAGGTAATTCTCGCTGCCAGCGAATTTGGTAAGGGCAATTACTGCCGCCCTTTGCACCTCCGGCTCTCGCTCGTCTAGCAGCACCACCAACGGTGCGATCATTCGGGTCTCCGTAGCCCTGAATGTCCTGGCTAGATTCCCAATTGTCATAATGCAGGGTATTAGAAGGTCGGAATCAGCCTTATCAATGACTTTCAATAATTGATCAACCACAGCTTTACAAGCAGGGGAACTAGGCTTGAATGCCGACCTTCTAAGATCAGGATCCCTCTCAGCAACGGCGGTAATCTCCATTACCGCCATTGCTGAATTGTATTGAATCTCGGGTGTTCCCTTCTCTAAAAGAACAGCAAAGCAAAGCAATGCCCGTGATTCACATATGCTCTTGCAAATGGCTGAATTCCCTTTGGCAAGATACCATAGGGCTTTTGCCGCCATTGCCTTCATGTTCGCCTTGATAGCCGGATCCTCCATCTCTCTCTCCCTCATTTTACTCCCAGTAAAACTTGTAGCATGACTCTGATGATGGTTGCTATTACTCCCATTCGCATTCGCATTCCCATTCCCATTTCCATTGCCAATCCCATTAGGTGGGGCAGTAACGGCACTAGGACTAGGATTAACCTTAGCCTTGGCTTGAGCTTGCATACTAGCAACCACACTATGCAGTCTACTGGGACCTTCAATTCTATTACTCATCGGATGCACGATCTGAGGCTTTTCCTCGTCCTCCCACACTCTTACTTTATTGTTGTTGTTGTTGTTGTTGGCAGCAGCGGCAATGTTGTGATTATGATTAGCACCAGCAGCAGCAGCAGCACCAGCACCAGCAGCAGCAGCAGATATCGCGAGTGCGGCGTTATGAATAGACGAAGCACCAGAGGTAGACTTACTAGCAACCACATATTTACTATGCTCCTGAATAGTCTCAAAAGCAAGATGCCCAACCAACAACCTCACAGCATTATGCTGAAAGAATATATCCTGGCACTTTGAATAATGACGCGCCAACTCCGAAACAGCCCACGCCACCATAGCCTGCACTTTCATAGGACCTTCCTTAAGAATCTTCCCAAACACAGAACACACCCCAGCTAAAACCATCTGTTCCACACTCTCATGGTCACGCCCTAACAACCCTATAGCTCGTGCAGCATTCTCCTGACCTTCAACAGTCTTCCCTTCCTTCAACAACTTCAACAACGGCCCAACACCTCCTTCCTCAATGATCAACTTCCCATAACGATCATTATCACGAGCAAGCGAAACAAGCGAAGCCGCGGCATCAGCCCGATCATCTACTGACCCAATTGACAATATAGAGATCTGTTCCCATATCAAACATAATATAGGCTCATTAGCCGCAATCGGAGGAAGTCCAAGGTATCCTCCAACACCACCATCATCATCCCCAGCTCCTCCAGAAACTCGGAGGAGCCATGAAACATCTCCAATTGAATTTTCCAACTGTGCAAACATTTTTCTGAAAGCAGCAGCTGGGATGATTGTAAAGGCCCGTTTTAGAAGCCCATTAGCCCGACACTTTTGGGCCACGGATAAGGCCTTATCAAGGACTTGATTTGTATCATCAATGATCCGACGAGTGGGCCGTTCGTAAAGGTCCGAACTTGAACGGGCCGCTTGTCGGAGCAAGTCCGATAGCTTCGCGGTTTTCGCCTTTAACTCTAGGCACTCTTGCTTAAACGACGCCGCTTCATCAGCTGCTTTGATTATTTGATCAGCTACTTGTATTGGCTTTGCTAAGATCAGTTTCACTAAATCCGCCATTTTTTTTTTCTAGAGTTTGATTAGAAGGTGTTCGACGTTTTGCGTCAATGGAAAACAAAAAAAAAGAAGGTTTGTAGAAAGATGGGTTAAAGAGCTTAGCTGGCGATCTGAGTTGGGGAAGATTTCATTTTGATTGACAAGGTTGGATTTTGAGAATTGTAAAGACGTGGAGGGGCCCTAAGTTTCATTTTTATGCAGAGTGAAAATTTGGGAATTGAGAAGAAAAAATCAAGTTGGGGAAAAAGAATTGAAGAGTAAGTGAGAGAGGAGAGAGGAGAGAGGAGAGAGGAGAGAGAAGGGGAAGACTGAGTCTAAAAAGTAAAGCCAGGTCAAAGTAATTTAGTAGGAGGAGATTGTAAGGCGATGACGCCGTCAAACGCGGTGCTCTAAACTAAAATTAATTACATTTCCCAAGTTTTCTTTTTTGCTTATTTTAGTTTGGGGGATTTGTAATTTGTTTAGAATTATGGGTTGGGTGGATTATATAGTAAGTTCATGGTGGTGGTATGTGATCATGGGCCTCATTTTATTTTGTTTTCTTCTACGTTTGAAAGTGAAAGAAATCTGTTATCTGGCTGGTGGTGACTGCTGAGTTCTGTCATTTGCAAATTCTAACTTACTAATGGCATGTTTGATTAGAGGTCATATATATATATAGTGGTAATGGTAACGCATTATAGTGTATATTTGCAAAGGAAATTCCACGTCACTAACGATTTGAGATGGTGGTATTGAGTGGTAATGGAAATTTATAAAGGAAACCCATGTTTTGTGATGAAATTTCATTACCATGGTCATTGACATGTGAAGTTTTTTACAAATTTATACTAAAATACATTACTATTACCACCATTTATTATCGCTAGCCAAATGGGCCGTTACGAAGTAAGAAAATTGAAATTGTCGGATTTGTGTATATGGATTACTTAGGGTGCATTCAATTAACATGAATTGATCTGAACTAAATTTATTTAACTTTACTAGAATTTGGGCGATCTCTTTGTTCTTGTTATCATTTGATTAATAATAATGTCTTCTTGATTGATCAACTTTCTTTGATAATAATTTTAATCTTAAATGACATTCCCAGGTAGCTTTAATTTTGAAGGTGAGAAATGAGGAAGTGGAAGGGTGGTAAACTCTTCCACCTTCCACGGTTCAACTCACAAGTTGTGGGTTCGATTCTCATTAGGAGGGTTGGGGGGTCTGAGTAGGTTGTAATTAGGTTCCCTGTGAGAGGGCGTGAATGTAATTTATCTTACTATTATTTGTTTTAAAAAAAAGGTAGTTTTTGAAAGTTGAATGCATTTTTTTTTGCTCTTTTAACAATCTAATAACTAGCTTTACTGAACATATATTTTTTTAGAATCTATTCTAACAGCTAATCTCTAACAATTTCCTATTGTTATACCAATTGACTATTTGTAATCGTTGGAAACTACTTTTATCGAACGTACTCTAAGTTTAGTTTCTTTATTTGTCAATAAAGTTCAATTATTACATTTCGCTACGTTCTTTGAACTTATTTTATCGAACCGAACCGAACTTATTTTATTTTTGCTGAACTGAACTTATTTTTGCTGAACTGAATTTATTTTTACTTATTTTTGCTGAACTGAACTTATTTTTACTTATTTTTGCTGAACTGAACTTATTTTTGCTGAACTGAACTTATTTTTGCTAAATAATAATAATAAATAATAAATAATAAATAATAAATAATAAATAATAAATAATAAATAATAAATAATAAATAATAAATAATAAATAATAAATAATAAATAATAAATAATAAATAATAAATAATAATAATAAAAATAATAAATAATAAATAATAAATAATAAATAATAAATAATAAATAATAAATAATAAATAATAAATAATAAATAATAAATAATAATAATAATAAATAATAAATAATAATAAATAATAATAATAATAAATAATAATAAATAATAAATAATATATTATAATAATAATAATAAATAATAAATAATATATTATAATAATAATAATAAATAATAAATAATAATAAATAAATAATAATAATAATAATAAATAATAAATAATAAATAATAAATAATAATAATAATAATAATAATAATAATAATAATAAATAATAAATAATAAATAATAAATAATAAATAATAATAATAATAATAATAATTTAATTAAGAAGCATCGAAATAGATAAGGCCCAATTTAAACGAATATAATAATAATAATAATAATAATAATAATAATAATAATAATAATAATAATAATAATAATAATAACAATAATAATAATAATAATAATAATAATAATTACTAAATAATAAATAAATAAAATATTATAATAAAAAAATTAAATAAAATAAAAAAATGAAAAAATATAAAAATATAAAAAAATAAAAAAATAAAAAAATAAATAAAAATAAAAAAATAAAAAATTTAAAAATAATTAAAAATTCATCGTTATTATAATATTAATAATAATAACAATATTAATAGTAATATTGAAAACAAATATAATAATTACAAAATTATAGTATACTAAACTTATTTTCTTTGAACCGAACTTATTTTCGTCGAACCGAACTTATTTTTGCCGAACCGAACTTATTTTTACTTATTTTTCTCGAACCGAACTTATTTTTACTTATTTTTGCCGAACCGAACTTATTTTTTTGCCGAACCGAACTTATTTTTACTTATTTTCTCGAAAATAAGTTCAAAAGAAAACGTCTTCCTATACAAGAGACTTTATTGGATATCCATATGAGTTTGCAGGAGAAGAGGGTATTTTGCTGCATAAAGGGATCCTGTGAAATCAAAACAAGAGGCTAGGGACTTAGGCTCTGTTCTTTTGGACTGAATTAATGAATATTCGGCTCAATTCGTACAAATTCGGTCAGGTTCGGTTCGGTCGGGAAAATTCAATCCGGTTCGTTCGGGAGATCGGCTAGTTTCCTCTCATAATTTTAATTCGGTCAATTCGCATAAATTAAGTTCGGTTCGCTTTAATCCAAAAGAATAGTAGCCTTATACTAATCAAATCAAATTCGGGAAGGTAGGAGCCTAGAACAAAACAACTTTTTTTGCTTTTTCCTTTTTCAGGTGTAACCGTGTAAGCAACTTTTTTCTCTTTATAACTGATGAAATGAACTCGTGAAAATGAACTCGTGAAAATAGAAATTGAGGAGTGAGGACAAAAAGTGAAGTTACTCTAAAAACATGTCGGCTTTTTTTGTAGGGATCAAGAAGTTCAACAGATGGAAGTTATTGGGCCCAGAGTTACATAAATTACATTCACTAAAAACTGCTAGACTTTTATCGATATCGAACCTATGAGCTAAGCGCCTAAGCCTCTTAGTAAAGAGGCATATACTAAAACGTGGGTGCATCTTCTCAACAGCCTCATAGTCATGGCCTCATGGGTGAAGGTCCATAACAGACTACAGTCTACCCCCTTCCCTAAACTGTGCCTCACTATTAACTTAAGGTCCAAAAGACAGAAAAAAGAGGGGTATTAAACATTATACTCCATGTTTTCTTTTTAATTGGATTATTTATGTACTTCCTCCGTTTCAATTTAGATGTTACACTTTCCTTATTTAGCATGTTTCAATTTAGTTGTGACACTTTTTTTTCCCTTAAATGGAAAGTTTTGGACTGTGCTATTACGATTTTACCCTTGTTTATACCATTTAATGAAATTGATTCCTACTTAATATAACCCCATTAATCCTAATGTGATTAAATGACTCCCACCAAAAATTAAACCCCCCCAACTACCTACCATCAATTGCATCGAAAATAAAAGGGATATTATCTCGTATAACCCCGACTTATAGCCTTTTTCCAATATAACCCCGACTTTGGCGCCTGTCTCCGATAACTCGAACTTGATTTTTATCATTAAACCTAACAGTAATGTCGACGCCGTTAACATGGTTTCAAAACAAAAATAATTAGAGCTTTTTTTTAAAAAAAAAAACTCATCTCTTTCTCTCTCATGTTCTTCAATTCTCACCCTTCTCAAGCACTCATCAATGGAGTCCACTACCTTTTCTCTCCTCTTCATTTCCTCTCTCCTTTATGTTGGTTGAGTGCCCTGGTTTTATTGATTTAATTTCTAGGTAAGTTTAGTGCAATCGAAATAATGGAACCATTCTTCTCTCCTTCCCCGTGAAACCCCTCGGTTTCTCTCTCTCACTTGCGCTGCCTTCACCGGCGTTCCTCAGGTCGCTGGAGCTTTCCCACTCCCTTGTTGTCACCGTTGCTCTACTCCTTCCTTTCCTCTCGACGGCGCTGGTGCTCGAACTCTCCCTCCTCGATTCGTCTCGATTTTGTTATTGGTGCGTGCAACACCTGCACCGTTTCTCTCTCTTCGGACCTCGGTGTGTTGCTGCTGCTATCACCACCGAACGCCGACGCCGCTACTGCTGTTCTTTCTCTCTTCTTGCGGCTATCGTCCTCTTGTTCCTTGATCTTCTCTCGCCTCCGCGCGGTTGCTGCTGCTGCTTCTCATCTAATTTCCGGCGTGTTGCCTCTCCCCCAGTTTTTGATTTTTTTATTTATTCTGCTGATTTTTTTACTGGGTCTTAATTTACAAGTTTGATTTCATTGATTTATTTTCCGGGTGGTTGGGTGTCTTTGGTTGTGCGCGAGTTCAAGGGGGTGGTGGGTCAGCCGGTTCGGGGTGGTGGGTGAGAAGCGTGAGTTCCGGTTGGAGGGTGGTGGTTTCAGAGGTGGTGGAAACCATTGATGAATGCTTGAGAAGAGATGAAGAACAAGAGAGAGAAAGTGATGAGTTTGGTTTTTTTTTTTTCAAAAAAGGCAGTAAGTTGGGTTGTTTGAAAATTGTTAACGCCGTTAACAATTCCGTCAAGTTTAATGACAAAATACAAGTTTAGGGTTATCTGAGAAAAAAAAAATTTGTCTAGGTTATTTGGGAAAAAGGCCTATATGTCAGGGTTATCTGAGATAATATCCCCCAACCACCTGTTCATCAATTAAACCTAGGGCTGGCAAACAGATCAGGTCGTGTCAGCTCTATTCGGGTCGAGATACCCCCAACCCGAACTCCGATCCGTTTAAGAATCGAGTCGAAAATCTAAACCCAACTCCGATCTGCTAGTTTTTCGGGTTGACCCGACTGATCTGTTTCGACCGGTTTTAGTTTTTTTTGGATCGGTTTGTTATTGGGTCAACCCGGCCAACTTCGATATGATCTAAAATTTTCAGAGTTGACCCTAATCTGTAAACCCACTTACAACTTTGTGTAAAAAGTCTACAAGCACACAAATCATTTATACAAACTTTGTAATGAAATTAAAATACAACAAAGTAACAAATGTACCACCAAATAATTTAGTTATACAAAATTAACATTCTAAATCCCAATATCACGCATGGGTAGTGCTCAGTGGAGGCTGAATGATGAGTCCAAACTTATGAGCACTTGCACCAAAGTCGAAGCTTATACCCGCACTTGGACTTGACATATCTTCCACCTCGTCTTCCACCTTAAGCTTCATCACGGCCCACATACGTTCTTAAGTTGAGGATTCATATTTGCCACAACAAAAATAAACAAAGTTAATATTTAATTGATGATAATGAAACAATAAAGGTTGAGAAATTAGCAAAGTTAATACTTAACATTACAAGTATTTCATAAAGATAAAAATACTACAACCGTACAACATCACTTAACAACTTACGGTGATGAAACTTGATGTAAAATCAAACAAAGAAGACAATAAGTAACAATTAATGACTGTAATACTCGAATTAGCTCAGGTTTAACAAGCTCAATCCTATGAGCAACCAGAATTCAAAATTCAAGGCATAGTTAACAAGCATACATGCAAAATGAATAATCCAATGAACAATCATAAATCATAATACAAGCACAAATTGAAATAGGGAAACGAGCACAAACTGAAATCAGAATATAGGAACAGGGAAACGATTTTCAAACAGAGAAATAAAATAAATTGAAATAAAAACATACATGCAAATTGAACACAAATGAAGCAATTAGAGAAGAAAAGAAATAAGAACCTATTTTACCTCAAGTCACTCAAAGTGATAAGCAATTGCACAAAGCATCGAACTGGAACACAATTTAGAAACGAAAAAAAGAAAAGAAATAATTAATATGAGAAATCCAGACCAAATATTTGAGGTAAGCCTACGTTGAGAAATCAGCAAAGTTAATACCTAACACAAACAGAGATAATCGAAGTCAAAGTTCGAAAATAAATTAATAAACTAAAAAGAAGCAGGCAAACAAATTTAAAATAGAAATTATAGAAAAAAAATACAGAATAAGGCATACAAATTAAAAACAGAAATTATAGAAAAAGAAATACAGAACATTAAACACATAGAAAAAAAAATAGCAGAAAAAAAGAAAATGAAAGAAATAGCAAATAAATGCGAAAGAAAGAGCAAATAAATAGAAAAAAAAATAGCAGAAAATAAATGGCAAAATACGAAAATATAAAATACAACAGCAAAGAGATGGAAAATTTGAGAAGAAATACGAAAAAAATGGGCAAGTAAAAACTAAAAGAGCAAAGAAAAATACCTGATGTTGAAGAAGAGCAACGAAGATCTGATTTCTGAAGGAGAGTGAAGGAGAAGCAAATTAATAAGAAATACGAAAAAAAATCGAGAGTGAAGAAGTGAAGAAAGAAAGACTAAAAGAGCAAAGAAAACTAGAAAAATACCTGATGTTGAAGAAGAGTAGCGAAGAAGATAGATTGAGAGAGGTGAGTGAGCAGCAGAGAAGAAGAGAGCCAGAGAGGTGAGTGAGAAACTGAGAGTGAGAGAGCGGCGTTAGAAATTAGAAGTCTAGGGTTAGCCGCATAACTTTTAAGACTCATCTTTTGGGCTGGGCAACTGTTTATCTTTTGGGCTGGGCAACTGTTTATCTTTTGGGCTGGATAAAGATGTAAACCTTTTGGTTTTTTATAATATCTAATTATTTGGGTTGGGCTATGTGGGTTGACCCGACCTGATTTTGACCCATTTAAAAATCAGGTCAAGTCGGGTCATTTTCAGGTTAGAAATTTCGACCTGAACCTGACCCGTTTATATTTCAGGTCGGGTTCAGGTCGACCCATTTAACTAATCGGGTTGAAAAACTCAACCCAAACCCGCTATTTTCAGGTCGGGTTCGGGTTGGGTTGTCGGGTTGGGTCAGCTTTTGCCAGGCCTAATTAAACCCCCACCCTCATTTACATCGATCCCTTCATCTTCATTCTTCAGTTCATCTTCTCCAAACCCCAATCCAACTTTCTCTCTCCTCACTTCGCCTCTATCTCTCTCCTAAAATCTCAACTTTCTCTCTTCAAATCTACCCTAATTTTCCGATCTAGAAGTTCGACTTCTCTGTCTCATCGTTTTCGTCTTCATCTCTCTCTCTCTCTCCTAAAAACTCCTCACATCTGTTAAATTCAGTCCCCAAAAAAACCCTAATTTATAGCGAATATGTATGTACCAAATCTTTCTCCACTCACTGACGCACTTTTTGAAACCGATGATGAGGATGAATCTGATTTGATTAAGGAGTTGATGAAAGGTTTCATTGACGGTTCTCCTTGGCCCAGAAGATTGTTCGACAGTGGTGATGCCGAACAATTTCTCCGACCCTACGCTATGAGTGCTTTATCTGAGGTTGTGGAAGATTTCTATGCAAAAACCTCTCTTCCAAGGGAGTTTGTCCCTCCAACTCCAGTCCCAGTACCCGACAGTCCGGAAAAAGGTAATATCTTGGCACAAACACCACCTAAAGGGCGAGTTTATCATTTGAGGCCGAGATGTTGTTCTGCGTCTAAGGGTAAGGCTGTTTTTGTTGGGGGAAAAGGTGAGGGACTGGTTGATGGGGGAAAGGGTGAGGGTGGTTTGAGGACTACGGGCCAGATCATCTGTGGTCTGATGGCGCCTCAAGCGTATGCTTCAAAATCGGTCCGAAAAGGGGTGTCAAATAGAGGGAAAGAGAAAAAGGAGGAAAAGGAAAAAAAGGGGAAAGAGGTGAAGGGAAAGGAGAAGGCTGAGCCTGCTATCTGTGATGGGTTTCCTGTTTATGATGATGAGGGGAAGAAATTCGCCATGTATGTTGAGAATGATGGGGGGTGGTCTGTGTTTGAGGTGTATGAGGATATTGTCTCTTCTGATGATGAGGAACCCGTTCCTGTGCCAATGAGTCCCTGCACAACCTCGGAATGGGATCCGGACTACCATGCCTTCCTACTCAGGCGTAAAGCCAGAAAAACTAGTCCCTGAGGTTTATTCTTCCTAACTTTGAGTTCTTTGCCATTCATATTACTGTTTTATCATTTATATATTGAGTCCCTTTAATATATTTGTGCAATGTTGGTTTGCTGATGTTCATGATTGTTGGGTTGCTGGCTGTGAGTCCATGATTGGTTTGAATTGTTGTGAGTTGTGGGAGGACTTTGTTGGCTTTGTATGATGATGATGATTATATACATTTCTTGGTTTGATTCTTGTTGGCTTTGGTATGGTGATGATGATGATTTGTTGGTATGCTTGTTTTGAGTTGTGGGAGGACTTGTTGCCTTGGTATGGTGATGATGACGATGTTATGTCCCTGACTTGTATGATGATTTGTTGCCTTAGTATGGTGATGATTAAGCTATTGTTATGTTGGTTATGTTGGTTATGAATTGTGGATGAATGAGTCCTGGTTTTGGTGTGGGTTATTTGTTGGTTTGAGTATGGTGACTTTCATATGTTGGTTAAACGAGTCCTGGTTGGCTGTTGGATTTTAATGAGTACCCTTGAGTACGTTGTTGCCTTGCCCAATCCAAATGATGAAGGGACTCATGTTTGTGGGCAGAGGAATAAGGTTGATTTACTCCACATTGAATAATATTCATTGTGTTGAGGATTTAAATCAACCTCCCTATTTCTTCTATGACCCATAGTATTATCCCTGATGGATTTAGAAGCCCTATTTGAGTCCCTATGTTTATGATGAGGTACATGGCTAATGATGTGATACAGTCACTATAAAACCTTACTGGTTGGGGGTAAATCTGTTGAGTTGTTTGAGACCTTATGTGTGTTGCTGTTGGCAGTATAATGAGTCCCATTTGTAGGTTGTTGGCTTAAGTCATCCAAATAATGAAGGGACTCATGTTTGTTGGCAGAGGATTGAGGTTGATTTGCTCCACATTGAAGAATATTCATTGTGTTGAGGATTTAAATCAACCTTCCTATTTCTTCTATGACCCATATAATTCTCCCTGATGGATTTAGATAAGACCCATTTGACACTAATAAGCCTTAGATATGTTTAAAAGATGTAAATTTGAGTACAGCTAAACAATTAACATAACCCATAAGCTAATATATATTGATTAATGTCTCTTGCAACACTGCTTTACAAACCACTCCTTAGTCTTCATTTGAACACAAAAAAAAGTTCATACTATACTACTCCAATTATCCAAACCTATTATGGTTTGCTTAGAAGTGTTGCTGCATTACATCTTCATGCTTGCATATGTATAAACCATCACATATTCACAAAAACTTGCCTTCCCACCTATATACCCAAAAAAAAATTCCTGCACTTTTCTTCTTCAAAATGGTACTCGCACTTTATCTTCTTCAAAATGTTCTTTGCACTCTTTCTTCTTAAAAATGTTGCTTTGCACTCTTTGTTCTTCCAAAATGTTGCCTTCTTCATTTTAAAAATTTATCGTATCATTTCATCAATGTAGTCAAATGCTTCACCAACATTAATGAACCTCTCATTAAGGAAAGCAACTACCTCATCAATCTGTGATTGATCAACTGTAACATTTTGTGGAAGTAAGCCTTGCCTTTCCAGCCTTCTTTTTCCATGATGTGGGTTCTTATAGCTGTTTCCCCCCTTGCACTTAAGAATTTCAACCATGACATATTGCAACTGTAGCCATGTATACTTCAACACTTCTGGGTCAAAAAAATCATAGCAATCTTGAACCTTTGTGATCAAATCATCTAAGGTCTTAGGAAATGACTGATACTGCAGTGCTTGTATAGCTCTAAAAAATCCTAAGTCTAGCACATTAAGGTCAGGAGACTGAGCTGGTTGATTTATCAATTGAATGTTGAACCCATTTTGAGTTGCTGCTGCCAGAAATTGTGGGTCATCTGCATGAATATGTGGCCTTGCATTATCTTGCTGGATGTAGATGTCTTTTGACAAACCCTCAGGCCAATTTTTCATGATGGCAGGGATGACATTGTTGATAATCATATCCCTCATTCTTTGTTGTGTGACACTATCAAGTGCTTTAGTTATAGGTGTGCCTGCTCTTCTGTTTTTTGTTGAATATTTGGCAGTCACATACTCAACAAATGGATAAATACCAAACTTCCCATCATGTATCATATTCCCATCACTGTCCTTGATGGGTCTTGATGTTGCACACATGAACATAGCCTTGATTTTGTACCTCTTAGAAACACAACACCTATAAGGATCATCCTCAGCAGGGAGTAAGTAGAACCTCCTCATATATGGGTTTAAATAAAACCACTTCTCATCAATGTGAATTACATTATGCATATCAACAAATGTTGGTGGTTCTGTGCTGGTTGCTGGTAGTATATGTTTCAAAACCCGTTGCAATCTATCCAGCTTGTGTTTCTCTGTCAACTTGGGATGGTTCGTCGCTTGTATGACTTCCCGAGTTTTCCCCGTTTTAAGAGTCTATACACAAAGCAACATGAGGTAGTTTAAGATGACCAAAGAAATGCCCTAATACTTGTCCTCAAATGAAGTGGGACCGTCCCCAAGCCATGCCTCATCATTGACTTTAAGTTTTTTGCCACATCTACCAAATTTTTTGGTCCTTACATCTATAGCATGGCCATTTGCTCTTTGTTGTTTTGCATCATTCCATAGTCTATCTAGTGTCATCCTATGAATCTTAAATTTCTTTGAAATTTTTCTTTTAACACCCCATGGAAGTTTACCATGTATTTCCAAAGTAAGAAGTTCATCAATTAACTTTCTTCTTGTTTGTAAATTCAATTCTGGTTTTTTTCTACTTGAACTTACATTGACATGTTGTTGTTGTTGATTTTCTGGTTCTGGCTGCTGTTGGTCATCTTCTGGTTGGTGGTATTCATGTTGCTGTGCTTGTTCTTCTGTTTCTGTGGCTTCACCTTCGTTGTCCGAGTACAAATTATCATCACTATCATAATGATTGCCCATTTCATGCAGCAACAACTCCTCTTCCATGCCTTCAATGTCTAGGAGCTGTTGAAGGCTTTGAACACTAACCTCCTCAACATCTAATGGCTCCATTTTGGTAGATAGCTGTGAAGAACCAAGGCTGAAGTTGGAAGTTTTTTTTGGAATTTCAGTCCCCCTAATTTCTAGGATTAGTACTAATTACAGTGATGTGTGTGCTGTGAACTAATTTAAAAACTTGATTGCTTGTGTAACTACACCATTTTAGGTGGAAAACATGTTTTCTCTCTCTTCATTTTGTGTAAATACCCCTCATTTAATTTTGGGGGTATATATAGAAGAGAGAATATGGTGGTATTATTTTGGATATGTTGTCCACATTTAAATCTGATTTAAAATTTCAGAAATTTCAAAAGTTTGCCTCCAAATTTTTTTGGGGATGAAGGAAATCTGACTTGATGGGAAAAAGTTCCCACTAAATCCCATTCCCTCCAAACTGACGTGGGAAATGAGGAGGGAAATGAGGTGGTCCCTCATTTCTCTCTCCTATCTTCCTTTTTACCCCATGTGAAGTGGTCCCCCATCCCCTCCTAATCACTTTCCCTTACCCTTTCTTAATATCCCATTAAAATTTTGCATATGGAGTTGTGAAAAAAAAAAGTGTCACAACTAAATTGGAGCGGAGGAAGTACTTTATTTTGACTATCTATGATGAATTATGAACTACTCCCTCCGTCTCTTTCTAATTGACACAATTTGAACTTTAACATTATTTGCATAGTTCACTTTGACCATTATTTGTGAATTATATATAAATATAAAATAGTCATGTAGTAGAATCTTGTTAGATTCGTCTTAATATAAAATTTTCAAATATCAACTTTTACTTCTTTCTTCCAACGTGCACGGTTTAACGAAGGTCATTATAATTTTTACTTATGCATATTTGAAGATATTAATGGTCAAAGTTTTACGTTGGCAAGATGAAAGTTAAATTGTGTTAAGAAAAAACAAAGGTAGTAATTTGTTAAATTCTTTCAATATTTTTTCTTTTAATATTTTAACTTTAGAAATTTTTCTTATGTATAACTAAATATACTGATGGTTAAAATATAACATTGGCAAGTGTATAAGTCAAACCATTACAACTAAAAAAAATATAGAAAAAATAGATAGTTATTTCTATGTAATGTTGAGTTTACAGGGTTCCACCAATACCACTTGGGTGATTAAAGATTGATGAGAATGTGTATGATTCGAAGAATAGTTTGAAGAATAGTACAAGTCTTTGGCTTTAATTGGAAAACTTAGACTATGACTAACTTCTTTTAATGGTAAGGAAAATGACCGTATTCAGACCTCAATTCTCACAATTTTTGGTACTTCCTACTTCCAAGCACCACACTTGGCAAGACTAAAGCCGAAAACCTTAAGAATCTAAGGTAAGAGTCTTTCTAAGTGACCAAATATTACTTGCTGACTATATAGACTGATAAAAGATAGAAAAATAATTTCTTATATACTTTCACTTTGATATCCATATAATAAAAAAATTCTATCTTAAAATGTTTATATGGACAAGATCTTTGGGAACCAATAAAAGTAACACGCATGATTCATGTGCTTAATGTTATTCTTGTAAGAATGTCTGCGATATTCACTAGGCCAAGAGGCAAGAGCACTGCCCCAAGTAAAAGATTTCACGACCGAGTGACCAAAACGAGGATCCTAATTGCATGAGCAATAGATCTTTATGTATAAAGGGTCCTATATATGTAACATGATATACAATTTCCTTGCCAAGCTACATGCATGAAACAAATTTCCATAACTCCACTAGAAAAGTGATTGCTAATTACCCCAAAGTGAAAAGCATAAATATTCAGATAAAGACGTTATTTCATTAGTGCCATCACGACTCTCGAAGTTATGTGCAATAACGATAATAAATCAAATACGATGAGTAGTGGAGTCCTGAGCAAAGCCTTAACTGTATAAAGCTGCTTAGTCACCTCCAATTTCATAAATATTAGCCTTCTATGTGATTAAAGGTGACCAAAGTTATTGTACACAATATATATTCATTGTGTACAGAACTTACTATTTCGTAAATGTTAAACGTAACCCTATGAATAATGTATCAAAAGCTATAACTAACAATATCATTAGAAAAAAAGAAGGGTGAGAGTCAAAGAATGCCCTTTTCGAAATTCTTGTTACATAAAATGCTTATCACCAAACTTTTTCAAGATAAAAGAAATTATTGTTGAAGATGGTTCAGTTTCAAGAACTGATCTTGGATATATTCCCTTGAGAGGAAATGTCTTTATAGTTGCCTTTTAAATTCCGTCCAAGTTTCAATTCGAGGATCACCATCTCTAAATCTCTTGGCATGCAAATTTTCGAACCAACAATGCATCATATCTAGTCATCTTCAGGTTTGCAATTTTATAAGCCTTTTGACATCAAACCCCTTGTAATCAATTAATTTTTTCCATTTGTCAGGTCCACTCTAAAAAGTCTTCTGCATCACCATGCCCAGTAAATTCAGAAACTTTTAATAATTTCATATCCCAAACATTGTCAACTTGAAAATTTCTTATAAACCCTTACCCTCTAGGTGGATTATTAGGAAGTATCCTCTCTTTGGTGACTTAAGTAGACAAAGTTAATTCTACCCTTTTATAGGTTATGGTAATCGCTTGTTTATTTGTCTCCAACTTTTGGTTCATGATTTCTAGACTCTCATTAATACCCCGCATCATATCAGCAAACATACCTTGTAATTGTTCTCTTGTTAATGGTGCACCCATAGCCACAAATTTTATGCCGTTAACAATTCTATTTTGAATCAACAACAATAAAAACCTCAGACGTTAACAAAGACAATTGTTGGAACTGGACATTTCGAAGGGGGTTGAATTGAGTGGCTAAAACTAATCGATTTTCGCAAAAACACTTCTTATGGCACAAAGGCTCACTGTGTTATTCACTCGTAAATTCTCCGATTAATGTTTTTGCTCGAACGAAATTGTATCAAACAATAAAACAATGAAATCAAATAATAAGACACAGGAATTTAACGTGGTTCAATCTCACCTCTGAGATCTACGTCCACACAAACTACTCTTTTATTATTTGAACCGTAAAATACCAAACCCTTGATACAATTCGATTCCCCCCACTACTAACTCTAGTAGTGCTCCCCAACACTTAACCCTAAGTGTTGCTACTCTCTATAATATGAAAGATTACAGAAAGAAAAGATCCTCAAAAGCGTGCTTCTTATTCAAGCAAATTAGAGGACAATTACAAACGTTGTTTAGTTTCCTAATCTGACTAGAACTCTGTGATATACTCTGTGCCTTAGGAAATCGTTTTCAGCTCTTAAAAACCTTAAACTCTCTAATCTGAAAACGTGAATTATAAAACTGAGTTGCAATCCCTTTTATGCTTATTGACTAACCGAAAACCCTTCTGAAAAATATGTTTATCTTTTACTCCTTAGATTAAGGGATAAAGCTTTTTCCTTATTAAAAACAAATTTTATCTTTTACAAAATCTGATTTCTCAAATTCTTATAGGATAAGGATTTCTCCAAATCTTATATTAACTAGATCAACTCTTTAAATCAGATTTCTTATCAAACAAACTTAATCACATCAGTTTTTATGATATATTTCGAAAACTCTTTTTCCAAAACTACATTTGACAATCTGATTTTTATCACAAACTTGTTTTACTCGGTTTTTATAACAAAACACGTTTTTAACAATTCTTTCATAAACCGTTTTTATTAAAACTTGTTTTTCGAAAATCTTTTTCCTTTTATATAGATATATAAAATTAACATAATTATTTATTTCCTTAACTCTAAGAAAATAATAATTATCCTAATTTAATATTTCTATACTTGGCACATAATATATCACCTAGTTCAAGTATATTACATTTTGCATATAGTAACTAAACTTAGGGGCGCTTTCTCTTCAAAGATAAAACAACCGAATCGAATCAATCAGGCCCGGGCCGAATCGAACGAATCAATCAGCCGAACCAATTGAATTGAACCGATTGCAGCGAATCGAACCCGAATCGAAATGATTTATTAATAATAATTTTATCACTAAACATAATAATAATAATTATTATTATTAAATAATAATAATAAATTATTGTGATATAGATGGAGTAGTCCGTAATAAACAGATAAACTAATAATTTGACGAACAAAATTAGAATATCGAAATATAGAATATACTTTATCACCAAACGCTTAAAAAGAATGTTAGAATGTTAGAATATAGAACAAAAGGATGTGTACATTATATTTAACAATTTTCAATTTAAGAAAAAAATACAAAGGAGAATCTTTATGAAGGAAAAAACGAGAGAAATGCCATGAGTGGGTATTGACCCGTGTACTTCTAACAATTCCATGAAGACAATACCATATCTGCCAAGCTACATACTTGCAATACTAGTTAATGTTCGATAATACTATTATTTTGCCTATTAGTTCAACTATCAAAACGTGTATTTTTTGTTTATCATTTCAACAATGACAAGTATTATTGTTGTTATTATTAATAGTATTATTGTTGTCATCTATTAAAAAGTTTATACTTTGAACAATGACAAATATTATAGAAATGTGTACGTCTTAAACTTGAATTATCATTTCAATGTAATTAGCAAAATCATATAGCAAAAAAAAGAATTAGCAAAATAATAATTAGCAATATAATTAATATTAATAATAATAATTAATAATAATTAATAATAATAATAATAATAATAATAATAATATTAAAAGCAATAGTAATAGGAGTAATAATAACAATAATAATAATATAATAATAATTGTAATGATGATATTAATATTTATAATAGTAATAGTAATAGTAGTAATAATAATAATGATAATAATAATAATTATCATTGTTTTATTATCATATAATAAAATTACCGAACCAATCGAATGAACGAACGCATGGCGAACCGAACCGGGCCGAAAATAAGGTGGGAGAACAGGGCCCTTAGGAATATGAACTTGGGATTCTTCATTTCTTCAAAGTCTTCACTTGGTTATTCCTTTTCTCAACCATCATGTCACAAACTTTCATCTTATATGTATTATTTTTCATCATCAAAACTTAACACGCATGCACAACAACAATGACTTGCCATTTGCCAAGTAACTCTCTGTCAACTGCCAATGATTTAATTAAGCACTATGTAACAAGGTGCAGTAGATTCCACTAAAATTATCAAAGCATGTGGTGAATGTATCTAATGCAAATTTAGCAAAATAAGTGCCCAGGTACTCAGGATCTATATGGCAGGAAGCGAACAAAGCTAATTAGTAATTAGCTCACCAAATATGATTTGTTGTTTTTCACGAAGCCAGCGCAGTGCCGAGGCTATGTGATAAATTTGATATGATTGAAAATGGGGCAGGCAACCCAATAAGGAGGAGGAGAGTTCGGTCCACCCAAAGGAGGTTTCATACTAAAACTAATTGGCGATAGTAGGAGTAGGCTCCTCTAGGCTTATATTGTGGTACTTTCTCTCATCTTTCTCCGATGTGGAACAACTCACATGTGCACAACATATATGGGGTTCAACACTATGTTGGGGCCTAAGAGGCTAAGACTTAAGAGGGCCATGGCCCCTGCAGGCGCCAACATAACTTTGAAGAAAATCAATGGTAATCAATGGTTGTATCTTGTTTTATTGGTAACCGACCCTCCACAACCATGTTTAGAATTCTTTCTTAAACGGCCCCCTCCACAACCAAGACGGCTTCCCCCAAAGCCGGCGTAACTTTGCCAAATATCAATCAAACTTGAGAGTAATACCGATTCTCAATTTCGAAGGGAATAACCCAAAAAATTTGACAAGATCGAGTGACTACCAAAAGGTCTCACAAAGCTAAGCTCTTGATACCAATTTGATATGGATCTTGATAGGTAAAAGGTATCTATGTAGTTTTAGTCGATATTTTTAGAAGGCAACGACTTCTAATTTTGATTTTAATGGCAACTATACTAAAATCCAAGTTAACAACCTTTTTGAACTCTTAACAAAAATTCTCTCAAAGGTTTGATCACCAAAACCTCAATACAATATAATCTCATAAAAAAAACAACTTCCTTTAAAATACAACCCTAGGTCTATTTTATAGGAAAATAAAATTATTCCCTACTCCAACTAGGAAAAGAAAGCTAAATAACTAACTAAATAAAAGTTACCAATTATTTAACTAATGAACTAAAATAGCCCACTAATTAAATATATATGACAACTTTGGATACCCAAGGACCTAAAACTAATAAAATAACTTAAACTAAATAAAATTCCAACACGTAAAACCCACACTTTAAAAGTCATGATAAAATCGTGTGGTTCCTAGGAAAGCAATAAAGATAGTTATAAGATAGAGTTCTTTATTCACATCATGAAAAAGATAAATTCGAGACATACTTTGCCTTACCTCTCAAAAATCTAAACAAAAAGAATTAGCTAGGTTAATCATGAAAATGAGAATTGAGAGACAAATTAAACATATCATATGGATATTGAAGATTTGGGAATTCAATTAAGGGCCTATTGAATATTGCATGCCATCTTTGTTTCACCTGACATTGGTACCAATTATGCTAAGTTGATTTATATGAAGTTATGAACTAATAACTAATAAGGCAACAACTCAACTTTTTTGCATAACCTCATCAACGCACATTCTTTTATGGCACGGGCAATGGCCCACATAGACCTCCTAAAATCCGCCATTGGCCAACACTATTTTGCACAACCTCATTAATCAGATTGAATTTGAAGGTCTCGTATTCTATCACCATTCTATCATATGCCAAAGTAATAAGTTTTAGATACCCTGTAAATTTTTTTTTTTGAAAGAAGATACCCTGTAATTTATAAAGTGATAACTGATAATCCTATTATTTGAGGGCCTCTTCATTATAGTTTTTTGTTTTCGGCTTTTTTTTTAAACAAAAAATAAAAAAATAGGAAACTAAAAAAAGTGGTTTTCACTTTTTAGGGTTCGTTTGATTTAACTTATTTTTGTCTTTATACGATCTTTATATGATTTTATCTTTATCTTATTTTATCTTATCTTATCTTATCTTATTTTTATTTTATCTCGATCTTATTTTTTTTTTTTAAAGTAGTTATTTTATTTTATCTTTATAAGATAGTTTATTGTGTGTCTAACATCTTATTTTATTTTATATTATCTCGATTTTATATTATCTTATCTTTATATGATATTATCTTATCTTATAAGATCTTATATAAGTTAAAACAAGTTGAACAGAACGGATGCTTAATTGTCGGTTTTCAAAATCATACATGTTTTTAATAAGTTTGACTATTTTTTTCCATTATAGAACATACTTCCTCCGTTCTCAAAAAGCTCTCACATAAATGAGAGAAGTGTTTCACTTATTTTGGAACGGAGAAAGTATATCATATGACTTTTAAATACAAAAAACCAAAAAAACCGAAAACCACGGTGATACCGAATGAGCCTGCGTTAATACTCCATCGATTTTCTAAGTTTTATCACAATTACATGATTACTAATGGTCAAACTTATAAAATATGTTCCATCTTTTAATATATACTTCCTCGTTCTTAATACTTGCGACATTGATATTTTTAGTAATATATTATTTCTTTCTCTCTCCTAGCTTATGGGGGTTATTATAAACGGAGGAAGTACATAATAAAAAAATTTAGTCATATAAAATCTTGTTAGAATTAGGATTTTTTGATAATAACCACCTTATGTTTACCTACTTTGAGAATAACCACCTTATAATTTTTTATTTTTATTTTACCACCTTAACTTTACTAACTTTTTAATTTTACCACCACTTAATGCTTTCCGTCTATTTTTCCATCTAACGTGGCCCCACCTATTGATTTCCCTTAATGCTATCCTATTACTCCATGATTCTTCCATTACTCCTCCTCAAACCTTGTCCAATCTCTCTCAATTGTCAAAATTCTTCCATCTAAATCTTCAATTAGGAGAGAGAAAATTCATATATTGAATTTGTAATTCAATTTGCGATGAAATTTCAAAGATTACCCGGACATATCGAGGAGGGATAGAGAGGAAGAAAGGGGGGAAACAAAATTTTAGACGAAAAGTGTTAAGTGGTGGTGAAATATAAGAAGTTAGTAAAGTTAGGTAAATAAATAAAAAAAGAAGTATAAGGTGGTTCTTCTCAGAATGGGTAAAACATAAGGTGGTTATTATAAAAAAATCCTTAGAATTATTAAGAGAAATGGGTAAAGGAATATGAAGTTAACGAGGTTAAAAATGAGAGACATAGAGACTTTCTTGTAAAATGGAGGAAGAAAGGATAGACAGTGGAATGGTTATCGAGGTTGAAATGAAAGGGCACAAAAGTCATAGATCATGGTTGTAAAATGGAGGGAACGGAAGAAGTGGGGCCCATAGACGGGAAAGTTGTTATGTTCTATCATCTGGTAGTGCTAGGCAAATAATGACTTGATATAAAAAAAAAAAACTTATTAGGTAGTTGTTTAGAAGGTGAAAACTAATAATATTATTTCACAAATTTTCCTAAAAAATATAATGAAATAAAAAAAGACATAATTTTATTTCAATCTTGAAATAAAGATGGCATCATTTAAGGTGGCAATTAAAACAACAAATGCATTGTGCATGGCTGCTTGTAGCACCAATTGGACTTATATCTGAACTTATACTTGTTCAAGTAATTAAGGAAAAAAAGGGTTATTACATGCTAAAACAAGGAATGAAAGTAAAATGATAGTAGTAGATAATGGAATCCAGTCCATCCTATGCTCTAGGGAGGCTAAAGTAACTGGCCAATAACGATCATATACCCTACAAATCTCAGCCACACATAGTCCTAAAATCATCGTAAATTAAGTACGTGTTCTTTTGAGCTTAAATTTTGTTTAGTTCAATAGTCAATACACTTAATTTCAATTCAGTTGAGTTCCAACTCTATAATTAATTTTATAGTTATTATTATTATTGTTAAAGCTAATGTTGGTTCCAACTTTGAACATGGGTTTCAATATTAACTCGTGGATAAAGCTTCAACAATAAATCGATCAGTTCGCACAACTTTTACATTAGTAGTGTCTATGTTCTTTTCACTCCAGGTTCATGTAGTTATACACAAACTCATATTGATCACGAAAAATCACTTCCACTATTTGGAGTTGGAGAACTAGTTATTATCATAATTGTGTTTGTTGAAATACTATTACAACCACTAATTATAGATAGATTTGAATTTTAGCACTAGCTAGCTAGTTTGTCATACTCCCCTCAAAAAAGCTACTTTGTCATTTCTCTTTTAGCTAGGAAAATCTTGTAGTATACTCAACAAATTAAACCTAATGGGCTGGATATTCATGACCAATGACTTTCAAAATGATAACAACAAGAGAAGAGCAATTGATTCTAAATTTAGCCAATGCAAATTCAGAAAAGAGGAGATCAAAGAATTTTACTACTACTACTACAAATTAGAGCTTATACTATATGCAGTTAGACGTGGTGCTAGACTGTACGCTCCTACAATTGGCTTTTGGAGGAGTGCAATAGGTAATTATCATATATTTTTTTGATAAGGGTTTGGTGAAGCTTTGACAACCTGATATATAGTAGATACGCTATACATGGGTTCAATTGAGACGTTGGAGCGATGTTCGCAAAAATCCAACTTCAATGGGGTTTCGACTTTTTATGACTTATTAGATATGAAGTTATTCATAATAATTGAACTGTGCATATATATTATTATTCACTAGTTGATGTCTGAGTAATGTTCGCTTTTTAATTTATTGAAAAAGAAAATCTAACTTCAAATTAAAATTCTTTGAAAATTGGCTACAAATTAATTTGGAAAAAAAAAATCAATATAATGTAAGCATTTATTACTCGATATTTAGTGAAATCCCTATTACATTTTCTTATTAATCATGTACCTCCTCCCTTCTCAAATAAATGAAACGCTTCTCTCACAAAACTCTCACATAAAAGAGAAAAGTGTTTCGTTTATTTCAAAAAGGAGGAAGCATTAACATTCGATAGATTTAGGAAGGGGGCCTCATTCAAAAGGGAATTTAGGAGGTAAACCATATATATATATGTATTTATGGATTGGTACAAGTAAGATTTAACTCATTTGATAAGACATTTATATCAGATTTGCAGGTTTGTCCGTGGTTAGAATCTTACCAAGTAAGAATATTTAAAAGTGGACATGGGATTTACTTATCTCTTACAATACTTTTAAGCGTCTGACCTATAAAGTATGATTTTTTTTAGAAATTAAGATATGATGCTCCTCGCTATAGAAAAAAAAACTTGAGAAATTTTGAATGGGCCTAATACAACATCAAATATTTTAGAGATCATGTATGAAACAAAAGACACATGGTGTAAGGCGCGAGAGAGCTCTGCTCACTTTTGATATTGTCAGTTGAGCGCCCATACTCGTGTGGCTGAATTAAATCAACAAAAAAAATTAGACAAAACAAAGGAAAACGATAAATTTTTTTGTCTCCATGAAAGTTCCTTGATCAACACACCCAAATCTGTATACATTGTCATTATGCTTGGCTAATATCTTTGGGACCTTATTCCATTTCCTACTCGATCCATTTATTGACAGCCTATCCCAAAAATTATTATATATAGTTGCTATTTCATCAAAGACTGGGACAACATTGGCATCATATATAGTAAGTGGCTATTAGAATTTTCGGTTTTTTCATAAAGTACCCCTGATTTTTCTAGAAAATACCCTCACACTTTTCAAAATGCACCAGGTACCCCGAGTTTCATGGTAATACATCAAAATGTCCTTAATGACTAACGACGGTTGACTCCGTTAGTCATTAACCCTAATTTCTTTTTAAAACCCTAATTAACCTCTCTTTATCTCCCTAACCCCTAACGAAATGGTACTCGTTTTGATGGGCTTCTCGAAATTCCCGCCTTTTAAGGGTCGTCGGCGGCGTCAGTTTTTTTTAAAAAAAATCGTTTTGGCGGTGAAATCGGTCGTTTAAGATCGCCTCATGAGCGTGCCCAGTATACCGTCGTATTTGTACTTGTTTTGATGGGCTTTTCGAAATTTGTGCGCTTTAAGGGTCGTCGGTGGGGCTCTTTTTTTAGAAAAAAAATCATTTTGGCGGTGAAATCGGTCGTTTAAGATCGCATCAGGAAGCGTGCCTAGAATATCACAGTATTGGTACTCGTTTTGATGGGCTTTTCGAAATTCGTGCCCGAAGGGTCGTCGGTGGCGTCCATTTTTTTAAAAAAGTCGTTTTTTGATGTGAAATTGGTATTTTGAGATCGCCTTGGGAAGCGTGCCCAGAATACAGTCGTAGTGGTACTCGTTTTGATGGGCTTCATGAAATTGATGTCCTTTAAGGGTCGTCGGTAACGTCTGTTTTTTCAAAAAAAGTCGTTTTGGGGATGAAATCGGTCGTTCAAGATCGCCTCGAAAAGCGTGCCCAGAATACTGTCCTATTGGCACTCGTTTTGATGGGCTTCTCGAAGTTCGTGCTCCTTAAGGGTCATTGGTAGCATCTGTTTTTCAAAAAAAGTTTTTTTGGCGGTGAAATATAGGGTTTAGGGTTCAGGGAATGGGGGAGGGGTTGGGGGTTAGGGAGAGAGAGAGAGGGGTTAATTAGGGTTTTAAAAAGAAATTTAGGGTAAATGATTAACGGAATTTACCGCCGTTAGTCATTAAGGGCATTTTGATGTATTACCATGAAGCTCGGGGTAACTAGTGAATTTTGAAAAGTGCGAGGGTACTCCGGTGAATTTTACGAAAAATCGGGGTACTTGGTAAAAAAATCCGTAGAATTTTTGTAGCCAATGAAGTATTTCCTCTCTTGATACTCCCCTCGTCTAAATGTATTTGCAATTTTTATTATGTTAAAGAGAGATTATGAAGCCCCAACAAGACATAATTATAACAATTTGACTTTAGTACTACCAACATGAGTTCCAAGTAGGGGTGTAAGTGGACTGCAAAAAGTCAAGAGTCCAATCAACTCCAGTCCAAACATGTCGGACTGGACTCGGACTCAAATTTTCGAGTCCAAATATTTTTGGACTGGATTTAGACTCACCGTTTTGGAGTCCAATAAGTCCAATCCAGACCAAAAAATATTTTAGCATATATATATATATATTTAAAAAAAATTCTTTGACATTTTTCTTGAAATTTCGGACTTTTTAACATTTCAGCTCAATTTTTTTTTACCTAGTGTCATAATTTTCACTTACCCTCCAAAACTCCAAAGTGAGAAGTGAAATCTAAAAAGGCAAAAATTAATTTAACCTTTTTAGCACCTTTTGTATTTTGCAATTAGCATTTTATTAGACTTTGAAAATGTATGTAACTTACTTTATGGAATGGATGTAATGAGTCTAATAATGTTTCAAATTTCAATGATTCAATCATGAGAAAACATTGTAAACCTAAATCAGGAAAAAAAATTATTATATGGCATAATAATCGAATCGGATTTGGATTTGAGCCGAAGAAAAAGTTTCGGATTGGGGATTTGGATTCATAAAAAGTTTAGATCGGATTTGGACTCAAATTCTCGAGTAAAAAAAACTTTGAACTGGATTTGGATTTGGCAAAGTCCAATCCAGTCCAATCCAGTTACCTCCTAGTTCCAAGTCAAACATATTCTATAACTAGTTGGAAAAAACATGTGCGCCTATGTACTTTTCACTTATAATTTGCTCCAATAGCCTTACACAATATTAGATAACACACAACGTTAAATAATATTGTAAAATATATAAGCGCAATGAATGGGCTAAAATACTTAGGCCATGTTCTTTTGAACTTATTTTTGGTGACCGAAATTAAATTAAGCCGAGCGAATGTAAATTAACCGAAGTGAAGCGAAATTAAATTAACTTAAGCGAAATTAAATTAAGCGAACCGAAATTAAGCGAATTGAACCGAAATTAAGCGGCCGAAATGAGAAAGCGATCCGAATTGTATATTTAATTTTCTAAAATAATAATAATCGATAATAATCAATAAGTATTAACATAATATTATCAATACTTATTATCAATACTTATTAATAATAAATAATACATAATAATAATAATAACAATAATAATAACACTAACAATAATAACAATAATAACAATAACAATAATAATAATAACAATAACAATAATAATAATAATAACAATAATAATAATAATAATAATAATAATAATAATAATAATAATAATAATAATAACAATAATAATAACAATAACAATAATAATAACAACAACAACAACAATAATAATAATAATAATATTATTATTATTATAATTATTATTATTATTATTATTATTATTATTATTACAATAACAATAAAAATAACAATAATAATAATAATAATAATAATAATAATAATAATAATAATAATAATAATAATAATAATAACGATATTAATAGTAATATTGAAAATAAAAATAATAATCAAAACATTAGATAAGATTGAACTAAACGAAGCGACCGAGATTAGCTGGGTGAAATTAAATTAACCGAACCGAAATTAAGCGAAAATAAGTCCAAAAGAACGGGTTCTTAAGTTATGTATAATGGAAGAACATTATAGCTACTTAGCTAGCAAACTTATTAAAATAAAAAATAAAAATTTGTGGGGGGTTCAAGCTTATTTGTTTGCTAGTTGCATTACAATTACATGAGTTGATCTCTCGTCTTATTAGCTAGGCTAATTACATAGTGATCAGTTAAGCAGCTAATTAAAGGTAAATTCTTGATTTTTAGTTGTGTCATATTTTATATCATTAGTTTTAGTATAAGTATTATATAGTCTGTCTTTTTTGACAGGATTATATAGTCTGTTGATCAATGGTATATAAGATATTTTAACGTTCTTAGTTCCTCATTAGTCATTATTATCAACAGACAATTCAACACTGACATAGTGACATATATGGTGTGTATATGTCTCAAATTTATGTGGCATGACTAAGATGATTAGACGGCTACTTGTTCATTTACGTGAATTAACTAAGGGATCCCATTAACTAATTCACCCTCAATTTTGGCCCACATTCTTTCTCATAATAATTCACTTCCTTTTTAGCATTTGAGGGCCGGGGGGTTCAAACTCATGATCTTCACATAATCACATTGCAGCCTTGTCTGTTTGGCCAAAAGTAGTGAATCACTTATTCGATTCCAAGTTATGCACGGACATTAGGTGGTATAGTGACCCCAAATCTCAACTCTGTGCCATACTTATTTTTGTGTTTTTCGTCCTTATAATTTGACTACTTCTCAATAGCTAGAAGACAACAACGCAAGTTAAAATCACCCAGCTCCAGTTATCGGGTAATTTGATATGATATTCTCTCTGATTTTTCTCTTACAACTAATTTGTTACTGAAAGACTAATAAGCAACTTGTTTGGTAGATGAAAATGAAGTAGGGTAATGTAACGAACTTCATAATCATCGTCGAATACGCACTACAACAAACAGCTTCAAGGAGGGCAATTAAAATTGCCCTCTTTGATACAAAATTTGCCTTCATAGGTTATGAGGGCAATTTTAAAATTGCCCTTCCGTTGCCCTTGTAGCCCCGTTGTATTAGGTTTCAAGGGCAAATCTCATATTTTTGCCCTCTTTGATCCAATAAAAAAAGGGCAAAAATTTTTGCCCTCTTTGCTTCATCAACCAAGGCGAATAAAGTTGCCCTCTATGATCATCAGAAAGGGCAATACTTTTGCCCTCTTTGCTCAAAAACAAGGAAGACAAACACAATTGTCTTATTTGGTCTGCAACAAGCAGGGCAAAAATAAGATATTTCCCTCTTTGTACTTTGTCAAGCAGGGCAAAAATAAGATATAGCCCTCTTTGTACTTTGTCAAGCAAGGCAATTATGAAGTATTGCCCTGCTAGTCATCACCTACCAACTTTCTTTTTTATTATCAACTGTTGATGGATACACAACATGACAATGTAGCCCAAATTGGAATCTTGTGTACTGCATTGAATATGACATCCAATAATTATGCATCAACAACACAGTACTATCTTGATGGAATTTTTTAATTTTTTGAAGACAAGTTTATCTGTTTCAGAAAAAGAAGATACAATGGTGATTTGAACCTGTGAAGCTTATATATTAGGTAAATAAAATGAGAGTTTCGGATAATGGAAACTATTGAAAAGAACATCGGAGGAAGCACGAATCCAAGTTTATAGAATAATAGTTTCTATTAGTTACATTTCCTCTTCACAAATGATGGTAATAGTAGGTACAAAATCTGTAGTATGTAAGAAGTGTTCCTGCTTTCATTTGAGATCAAGATGCTTCACCAGAAACATTTTTCCCATTCACTACGTCTTAACATACTGTCGATTCTCATTCTAATTGAGGGAAAAATGGTTACATGCTTAAATAATGGAAGCTTAAGTTTAATTGATGAATTATCCCCCAACTAGGTGATCAGAAATCACTTCATATTAGCAGTATTTGGAATCAGCAGCTGACCTGCATCTATGTCATAAAGCAGGTACAATCTCCAGCTCTTGTCTCCCAATAAAGTCAGGTTATCATCTTCCAGAAAAGCAGGATACATTACCTGATCAAAGTCCAAGTGAAGTCATAATGACCTCAATCTTCTTTTCCAGTCTTTCCTCTCTTTCTCTAGCCTCCTTTTCCTTTCTCTGACTTTCAGCTTTTAGGAAATCTATTTCAGCTTGCATTGCATTGTTATTACCTCTTAGTTGTTGAATCTCAGCCTCCAATTCTGCTTTGCCTTTCTTCCCACCCTTGTCCACCACCGGATGTCCTTTACCAAGACCCCGAGCATACCCCGAACAATGGCCAAGCACCTTCATGTAAGCCTCGTCTATGGAAAGATTATCAATGCCATTCTTGAATTTCTTTCTCGTGTAACTTTTTAAATTCGTTGAACTTTGCTTCACCCTCATCATCAAAACTACCATCTTTATGCCTTCGGTGATCCAATGAAAATAACGGAACTTGGTAAAAAATATAACCATAAAACAGTTAACCATTTGTTTGACATAATTAATGAAAAATAACTTACTGTTTTGTTTTTCTCCACAATTTCAAATACATTGGGTCATTATCAGGTTCTGTTTGCGTTACTGTAGTGGAAGTAGATGTATTTGCTTCAGATTCATGCCCATTCTCGGTCTCAACACTAGACTCTTTCTCTGCCTCAACCTTTTAAGTAATGTGTCCACTATTAGAAAATACATAGGGACTGAAAATACAGATCAGAGACCACAAAAAAATGAAGAATACTATTCTTTTTTGGCGCCATGATCTTGCAAACAGCGATTCATAGTTAAAATTATTTCAGCAGATTCCAAAAACAGATCTTGGCAGAAAAGAGAAAGTGAAAGACCTGAAGGGGGGGGGGATTTACCAACATTTCCTCAAGACCATAAGCTATGTGTAATAGTAGCCTAGTAGGCCATGCTTGCATACACCACCAAGAGCATAGCATAGCAGAGGCATATCATAAGAATGCAGTCTACAGTTATGCGATAATTATGAAAACCAACTTCCACATTAAAACAAAAACAAGCATAAAATTTTAACACAATCACTAAGAAAATTTGTTTGTGATAACAAATAAATGTGTAGTTTAGGAATTAGGAATTTAGGATTACCACGATATTGTCTAGACATAAACCTCACATGAAAATGAAGTACTCCAGATTGAAAAGAGGGGGAGGGGTAGACAATTGCATACGCCAAGAATGAGGGGACACTGGTTCAGAAATGCTACAGGATTTCCATCATGATGTTAGTCGAAGTAAATGCATTTGAGAAACAGTTTTACTCACCCTTACAACTACCTATATGCAGGACTTGTAAACTTGTTATAATACTTGGTCTTTGGGGTATAGCATTTGAAGGTTATGAATTGAACTTACCAACTCGTATATAATCCTAGCTGTGGATTTAGCCCCGCAAGCTGATTGTATGGCACCAAGAAAACGGGCCATATACTGTGTTTGGTCCCCAAATGTGCACTAGGATTGAAACCATCGCATGATAGACCTAATCTTACGTTACGTGCATCAGCCTTAAACTCGGGATGTAGATCATCAAGGTGCTTCCATGCCATTGAATCAGCCGGGTGCCTTAGTATGTCCTCATCAACACGCCTCTCGTTATGCCATCTCATGTGTTTTGCAATTCTTGATGACATAAAAAGCCTTTGAAGCCTTGGCACCAAAGGAAAATGGCGAAGAACCAAACGAGGAATTCTAGGCTTAAGTTGTGAGGTCCCTTGAGATTCTGTTAAAGAGACACTATCATCCAATTCACCAGTGCTTTCTTTCCATCGAGACTCCCCACAAGTAGGACATGCATCAATGTTAGCATAGTCTTTTCTATAAAGAATACAGTGGTTCACACAAGCATGAATCTTCACATAGTTCAATCCAAGATCTTTTGTGTACTTTTTTGCTTCATATGAACTCTTAGGGAAGCTCACATCATAATTGAAGGCCTTGTGCAATGCATTAAGCAGCCCATTAAATGACTTATCACTCCAACGACCACTCACCTTAAGTTGCAAAAGAGTTACAATGAATTCCAATCTTGAGAATGTCTTACACCCCGGATAAAGCTCTTCTTGTGCATCTTTCATCAATCTGTGAAACTTCTCAGGGAGTTCATCATCACCCCTATCCCTATCATCTGAAACTTGAGGTTCTACAACTACATTTGTGGCCTCACGCACCAAAGAAGCTAAGTCATCAGACACAAGGGGATCTTCATCCTCAAAGTCATCACCTTCCTCTTCGGACATCTCTTGATCCGTGACTTCAAAGGATTGTTCCTCTCCATGAAAAATCCATGGATTGTAATCAGGATCTATTCCGACTCGAAAAAGATGAGCTCGCATAGTATCTCGATCTTGATCAAAATAATTTCGACAATTCAAGCAAGGACACCTTAACTTTACCCCAAAATTAGGAGCGGTGTCCTTAAATGCAAAGTCCAAAAACTCTTTAACACCTTTCTTGTAATCTCCTTGTTTCCTTCCATTAAACCCTTGGATGTGCATCCAACTTCTATCATTATCCATGATAATTCCCGAAAAATAACTGAAATAACTTAACAAAAAAAATATTAAAAACATACAGCATAAAAAAGAGAAATATAAAAAGAAACCGTCAACAAATAGTCTACACATGAAAGAACATATGATCTAAGCATGTTGAAGAATTCATGTGAACCTGGATGATGTTAATATATTATACTAATAATGTTAAATCATTTCACAAGCACAGCTCAATTTTTGACGATTTTGTTAGCAATTAAGCAAGTTGGAGTAATATATCAGGCTTTGACTCTTTTGAGTACTGCAGATTAGCCAAAATAATAAGTTAACAAGTAATGCATCTAGTTTAGCCTAGCAAACTGGTAAAAGACAAGATACAGTTGATTTTAGAAAACAAACAATTATGGTGCAGGAGAAATTGATCCAAACTCATGCATAGCTATTCATCTCATTACTCCTTTAAACAAATTTCTACATTCCATATTGCAGGAGAAAGAAAATGTGCTATATGGTGCTATTGATAGATTTTACATGAGTATCCATTCATCAATATCAATATTCATCAGAAAATAAAAAAAATCATCAATCTCACTAACAAGATTATCATAAACTAGAAAAACGTCATTTCAGATCTCTCGAATTCAACAGATTATTGAGAAAAAATTCAAGTGAACGAACTCAAAATAAACTGAGAAATTGTAAAAACAAAAAAGAAAGAATTGAATATAGAGAATCAGACCTCAGCAGCGAAATCGAACAAGTAGATACTCAACAACAGGGGATCGAAATCGAACAAGTAGATAGAACACACTTGAAAATCTTCATTTCACCCAAAATCCATGTCGAAGAAGATAGATTATCGCAGCAAAATTGAAGAAAAATTTGGGGATATTACGTGAGATTATAGATAGAGTAGAGTAGAATGATGTTCGATTGAAGATTTTTGCCAAAATCACTGGAGATTACGTGAGAAGATATTGAGTAGAATGAGTTTTTTAGGGTTTGCGGGAAATATAGATTGAATTTGGGGTTTGCGGGAAATCGAACAGAATGTTTTAAAATTTATTCATACTTTGTTTTAATCCTTCTTTGTCCTTACTTTTTTTTCCCCTTGACTATAAGAAGGCAAAACTATATACTTCAATTGTTGTTTCAGGTTATCAAAGAGGGCAAAACTTGAAATTGTTGTTTTAGGTTAATATTAAAAAGGTCAAAACTTGAAATTGTTGTTTTAGGTTAATATCAAAGAGGGCAAAATTGGAAAACCGTCTTCTTAGTTGATATCAAACAGGGCAAATTTGGAATTGTTCTCTTAAGTGATATCAAAGAGGGCAAAACAATGTAATTGTCTTCTTAGTTGATATCAAAAAGGGGGAAATATTTTTGTCTTCCTTGATACTATTAAATAAGGCAATCAACTAGTTGCCCTATTTGATTCAAATAAATTGCCCTCTTTGATTGCATTTCTTGTAGTGACGATCCTCTGAAGCGATGATGGATATTGGATGGTAATAAAAATATATGAAAAAAAAAGTGACACTCAGAGATGGATAAGCTTTAACAAGGTCATGAAATGGGGTTTTCCTCATAATATTTAATTTCTATTACAATAATTCTTTATTTACAACTACCGTATAGAGTGGTTTTTGAGTGAAATGAGTGGACATAAAAATTGACATATGATCCAAATCTCTATTTGATAAAGAAGAAAAATAACTTCTCTAAGGTAATATAATAAGTAATTTATTGCAACTTGGATGTTGTAATATCTTAAATAAATTACCACATCATACTTGAATGTTGTTGTAATATCTTACATAAATTACCAAAGTAATACTTGGTGTGGTTTGTATTAGGACTTAGGAGTATCATATTGTACTGATTTTGAGGTTCTAGATTTTATTCCTACCAGCTGCTGTTCTTAGAGATGTAGGCGTGGACCAGATTTACCTATTAGGGGGACCTTACCTTATTGAACGTATCTATCTATCGTTATAAGATTTGATCCCATGACTTCAAGTATGTATACTAAAGTCTTAACCACTAAACCAAGTAACGTTTGCTGTTATAATTTTAAAGTAAAACACTAATAATGAAAATTATGATTACCCGGGGTATAGCCCGCGCCTAAAAACTAGTTAAGTCTCAAAAGTAGTAAAGCTTCAATACGTTCCAAGGATGAGCTCATCTTCAATTTTCCTCATAACATTGGCTATATTTAATATTTTATTACTAATACACACACACACACACACACACATATATATATAATTATTAATTAGTAATCATGTAGAATTTCGTCGGATTTGTGTCAATCTAAATCGTAAAAAACTTATATGGACTTGGTCCACACTAAATTAGTATGGACCTAATCCTAATTCATGTGATTTATGAAAAAAAAAGGATCACTATATAAAAAAATAAATATAAGAGATGAATAGATATAAATTATGAAGTTTGACTATGAAAAAAAAGGTTACTATGTCACAAAGTGAAAATTTCATCATGATAAACTAATGTGAGAAAGAGTTACTATACTAAAAGAAACAGTCACTATGGTAGATAGTAACTGTATAGTGTAACTTAAAATTTGAAAAGGTTACTGTTATGACAGATGTGAGAAAGAACAAATATTGAATGCAAAACAAAGAATAATAACACACAGATTTAATGTGGTTCACCAACGGAGTGTTGGCTACGTCCACTGGCAGAGAGAGAATAATATTATTGATGAGAAGAATAACCAGAATTACAGAGGTCATTAATTACTTAATCGTCTAATAAATAAACTAGGTCTAAAACCTATTTATAAGCAAACTCGGAAAAAACGCGTTTCCGCGTCAAACTGCGCACCGCCCGATCTGGTCGGGCGGTAACTGGCCAACCCAAAATTGTCTAGCGCCCGATCGGGCGACCATCGCCCGAGTCGTAGTTCGCTACGACGCCCGATAGGGCGAACACTCCCGATGCCATCGGGCGGCCTGCTCCACGAGCTCCTGCTGAGACGCTGACCCCGCCCAGTCGGGCGAGCCTGTCCGATCCGGTCGGACGAGCCTGTCCGATCCGGTCGGGCGAGCCTGTCCGATCCGGTCGGACGAGTCTGTCCGATCCGGTCGGGCGAGCCGACGAGAACACCATTTGACCAGATTCAAGGCACAAATTCCTACAAATCTCCACCTTGACTTGAATCCTCTCACAAAAAACTAGATAACCAGATAACAGACGCATTGAACACAATGCCCAGATTCTCCCTGCAACCAGATTTACCCCGAAAGACAACCATACCAGATTTGTCCCTTAAGGACACCAGATTAGCCCCTAAGGGCCTCAGACTTGGCCCAAAGGGCAATTAACAATCACGAACATTGAGCAAGTTCAAACAATGTTGAAACTTACTCTGTGGAACAGGTTTAGTGAACATATCAGCAGGATTATCAGCAGTACCTACCTTCTTCACCTTAACCCTCTTCTCACTCCTCAGAAAATGATATCTCACATCAATGTGCTTAGTCCTCTCATGATGGACTTGATCCTTGGCTAAGCATATTGCACTCAAACTGTCACAATACACAATGGCCTGATCGTGATGCAAACCAAGATTATTGACTAGCCCCTTTAACCATATTCCCTCTTTTGCAGCTGCTGTCAATGCCATGTACTCTGCTTCAGTAGTAGACAAAGTAACTGTAGCCTGTAAAGTTGCCTTCCAACTAACAACAGAGCCACCAAGAGTAAATACATAACCAGTCATAGACCTTCTACTGTCTACATCTCCAGCATAATCAGAATCAGAATAACCAGTAACTAAACACTGAGTATCATTCCCATAAATGAGACCAACATCAGACGTACCTCGAAGGTAACGAAAAATCCTCTTGACTGCCTGCAAATGCTCCTTACCAGGATCACCCATGAACCTACTAACAACACTGACTGCATGTGCAAGATTCGACCTAGTGAAGACCATAGCATACATCAGACTCCCTACTGCACTAGCATAGGGAACCCGACTCATGTACTCTTTCTCCTCAGCAGACTTGGGTGCAAAAGCAACAGACAAATGATTATTGGAGGCACTTGGAGTATCTATAGGCTTAGCTGTTGACATGCTAAACCTTGACAAAATCTTCTGAATGTAGCCTTTCTGTGACAAGAAAAGCTTCCTATGATCTCTTTCCCTATAAATATCCATCCCCAAAATCTTTTTCGCAGCACCCAAATCCTTCATCTCAAACTCAGCACTGAGAAGACCCTTCAACCTCTGAACATCAGACTTGGACTTTGCAGCTATGAGCATATCATCTACATACAGGACCAAATAAATCCATGATGCATCACCCAACTTGTTGTGATACACACAACAATCATACAGACTCCTGTTATAGCCCAACTCAATCATATAGTTGTCAAACCTTTTATACCACTGCCTAGGAGACTGCTTTAGCCCATACAAGGACTTCTTCAGTCTGCAAACATAGTCTTCTTTATCAGGAACTTGGAACCCATCTGGCTGAGTCATATAAATCTCTTCTTCCAACTCTCCATGTAGGAAAGCTGTTTTCACATCTAGTTGCTCAATTCAGTTCAAGATCCTGATGTGCAACTATTGCTAGTAGCACCCTGATGGAAGTGTGTCTGACCACTGGTGAGAAAATCTCATTATAATCAACCCATTCCCTTTGAGTGAACCCTCTTGCAACAACCCGAGCTTTATACTTGACCCCCTCAGAAGGTGAGGTCCTTCCTTCTTCTTGAAAACCCATTTGCAGGTGACAATTTTTCTCTCCTTGGGACGATTGACTAGCTCCCATGTCTGATTCTTATCCAGAGACTCCACTTCATCTCCCATAGCAGCGAGCCATTGAGCAGACTCACTACCTGAGACAGCTTCCTTGTAGGTGGATGGCTCATGAGTATCTACCTCCACCTCCTTAGCAACCTGCAGTGCATAAGCAACCATATCCTCAAAACCATACCTCCTAGGAGGTCCCACACCAACTCTTCTAGCTCTATCAAGTGTTATGCTAGTTCGATGTGCTTCAGATGAGGCATATTGATGACTAGAAGATTCAGATTAAGTAGTACCATGTTGATCTTCTCCACCTTGGTGCTGTGATTCACTCTCATCATGAGTGACTTGCAGCTCCACCTGTTTATCAACATTACTATCAACAGACACCACCATGGACTTCACAGTGGGGTTAAGCATATAATTTTCATCAAATATTATACTTCTACTAAGTATAACTCGACTCTCAGAAGGTGACCAGATTCTATAGCCCTTAACTCCACTTCCATAACCCACAAATACACCCTTCTTAGCTCTAGGTTCTAATTAATTTACCCTCACTTACATGATAATAAACAGTAGAACCAAAAACTCTCAACAAAGAATAATCTGCAGGCTTACCAGACCACACCTCATAAGGTGTTTTACAATCAATACAAGTATGAGGTCCACGGTTGATCAGATGGCAAGTTGTACTTACAGCTTCTGCCCAAAATCTTCTAGGTAACCCAGCATTAGAGAGCATGCACCTCGCTCTCTCCAACAAGGTGTCGATTCATGCGTTTCGCTACCCCGTTACGTTGTGGAGTATTCCTGACAGTATGATGGCGAGCAATGCCTTCATTCTTGCAGAACTCATTAAACTCAGACCAACAGAATTCCAGACCATTATCAGTACGCAGCCTTTTGATCTTCCTTTCAGCTTGATTTTCCACCAAAACCTTTCACTGCTTGAAGTTCATGAAAGCCTCACTTTTATGCTTCATCATAATTACCCAAGTCATCCTTGAATAATCATCGATCATCGACACAAAGTACCTGTGACCTCCAATAGACTCAACTCGAGAAAGACCCCAACAATCAGAGTGAATATAATCAAGTGTGCCCTTTGTAGTATGCACATCCTTTGGAAACTTGCTGCGATGAAGCTTCCCAAATACATAATGCTCACAGAACTCTAGATCATGTACCTTGTGCCCACACAGAAGATCCCTTTTTGACAGAATTTGCATCCCCCTTTCACCCATATGTCCAAGCCTCCTATGCCACAACTTGGTCATATCCCCCTTGGGAACCTCAGATGATGCAACAGCAGCAGAACCTGTCACAGTAGAACCTTGAAGAAAATACAGGGTACCATTTTTAATACCTTTCAGAACTACCTTCGAACCCTTGCATACACTCATAACTCCACCTTCACCTTGAAAACTGAAACCTCTACTGTCAAGAAGACTCAAAGATATCAGATTCTTTGTCATAAGTGGAACATCCCTAACTCCGTTCAAGGTACAGAATGTACCATCATGAGTCCTCAATCTGATGGAGCCTATTCCAACTACTTTACAGGCAGCACTGTTGGCCATAGAAACACTGCCCGCATCTATCTGCTCATAAGTTGAAAACCACTCCCTGCAGGGACTAATATGATACGATGCCCCAAAATCAAGAACCCACACATCCTTATAATGTGATTGGTTATTAACAACTAGGGCCAGATCTTCCTCAGAATTACCATCAGTTTCTGCCAGAGCAGCGGAACCTTCATTCTTGTCCTGCTGCTTCTTTTTCTTAGGACATTCATTTTTCCAATGCCCCTTTTCCTTACAGTAATTACAGACATCATTATGTTTAGGACCCTTAGAATTCGAATTTTTATGGTTCGATTTCTTTTTACCAGATTTTTCCTGTCCCTTACCCCCAGTAACAATTAATCCAGATGTCTGATTTTCTGTACCAGAACCAGATGCCTGATGACGGACTTCTCTAGTATGAAGAGCAGGTCTTACTTCTTCTAATGACAGACTATCTTTCCTAACAATAAAAGAATCCACAAAATTCTCATACGATAAAGGCAAAGATGCTAACAGAATTAAAGCAGCATCCTCATCATCTACTTTAACATCAATATTACGAAGATCTAGCAAGATAGTATTCAATTTATCTAGATGGTCCCTCAGAGACATACCTTCCTGCATACGCAGGCTGAACAGACGTTGCTTCAAAAGCAACTTGTTGGTTAGAGATTTCGTCATATAAAAACTCTTCAACTTCAACCACAGACCGACGGCGGTTTCCTGCTCCGCAACCTCTGTAATTATGTCGTCAGAAAGATACAACATAATCGTTGAATGTGCCTTCTCCTCCAGAACGGCCATCTCAGCGGTTTCTGAATCCGATGACTTCTTTGCCAACGGCGCCCACAACCCTTGTTGCTTCAGTAAAGCCCGCATCTTGATTTGCCACAGACTGAAACTGTTTCTCCCAGTGAATTTATCAATTTTCACATTCATCCCAGACATCTTCCTCACTCGGATCGAACACAAAGCTCTTGATACCAATTTGTTATGACAGATGTGAGAAAGCTCTTGATACCGATTCGGTCGGGCGAGCCGACGAGAACACCATTTGACCAGATTCAAGGCACAAATTCCTACAGTTACTATATGGAATTAAAGGGTCACTATGTTAAATAAGTGGTTTTGGTCCATAATAATATTATTGTGGACCAGGTCCACGCAAGACTAACTCTTATGTACTAATATATCTGAAGAAAAACAAACATGATAACCAGGCAAAAAAGTTTGGGGGGTAAAGTCTGTCCTCATAGAATCAGTTACTAGATACCAGTCACAAACTCACAAGTCTATCAAATGGGACTTGGGAGAATTACGTACAACTGCTAGTACGTCGGTTATTTGTTTCAGAAGTGAGGACCATTAGTCTCTCTCAAGCATATTGAGGTGTCTTCATCAGTACGTCTTTCATAGAAGCTCACCTTCATATAGGGACCCTTCCCTTGTACATTTGGCTAAAATCCCACTTCTTATTATTTCATGGTTCATATATTTTAGGTGCTTTCACATTATTATATTGAAATATTAAATTAATCACTGAGGAACTTTCTTTTTTCTTTTCTGCTTGAACCCAATTCCTCAATAGCTAGAAACAACAATAATAATTGTTTCATCATCTTACTGTAAATCTGTAATGCTGGCTGTCGCTCGCACTATACTCGTAACAACGTATCAGCTTTCTCGATCAGTGGTAGTATTACTAGTACATATAGGTTATATTTTTCTGTAAAAAGAAAATGTATTGTAAGATGAATTCTTTTAATGCCCTCTCTCAAGTCCTACTATAACCTACTATTTTTTGTCACAATTACATGATTTAATATAGTGAACGACCATGATTTATATAAGCTTCGAATTCTAAACACACCCTCAAGTTTGCATTTATATATTTTAGTGTAGAGATAATTAATATATATATATATTTTTTTTAAGGTAAGATGAAGGGGACTCCATTGAGAGGGGATAAGGGGAAATCCTCAAATGAGTCCCATGAGGTTTGATCCCTAGACCTCAGGGATATGAGGTGGGGAGCGATGTCACTACTCCGCCACCTCAACCTCGTGTAGAGATAATTAATAATGAATGACAATGATGCATGTATAACCTGCGTCCCATAAAATAGTACTTGTATTCCTTTTTGGGTGTCCCAAAATATTGATCATGTTTTTAAATATTTCTATTTCTAAGGTTGTAACTGTATATATTGGTTGTTAAAAATATTTGTTGAAATCCTATATATTGGTTATTCTTGGTTGGTTGGATTCGTGCAAACTTTTGTTCCTTTCTATGTGTGATGTTAGTAAACATTTAATGCTTCTTGTTAATTAGTTTCAACGTAATTTTCGTTATTTTTATACTAAAATGAAAAAGTCAGTTAGCTTTCTAATACATGTACATCATCAAATAATACTTCCTCTGGTTTTTTTAATTCACCAGTTCGTTTGTGGCATTATCCATCAACCAGCTTTGTTAAGCTATCTCGCATCATTACATAAGAAGAAACATAGTCAATTAGGGTCTTATTAGATTCATCTCAATGCAACGATTCCAAATATCAAATTTTTATAATTTTTACTTTACACAATTAGAGATATTGACGTTCAAAAAAACGCTTCGGCAAACGTGGAAAAAATAAATGGTACAATTAAAAAAAATAGAGGAAGTACATATGATAACATTCACTTTCCTTAACCCGTGAAGAAAAATGAGAAACAAGCACTATATTATGGGACAGATGGAATATATAAGCTTTGATTTCTGAACACACGCTCAAGTTTGCATTTGTTTTAGCGTGAAGATATCAATGAACGACGGTGATGTATATATGATTTGAGTTGTCTATATTCTTTTATATTTCTACCATTTTAATTTTTGACACTTTTCACGTAAGTCATTTTGATCGAATTTTCTTACTAATATATTAAAACAAAAATTAATATTGAAGATCATGTTAATGAATCTTGTCTCAATGTATATTTTCACAATATCAAGGTGTCATAATTCTTAGTGGTCGTTTGGTTGATCATAGGAATTGAAAATTCCCATGAATTTTCAATACACGTGATATAAATTCCTTCATTAAATTCATGGGAATTTAAAAATTTTGTTTGGTAGTGTATAAGGGAAGTGTAAATTCATAGGAATTTTTACTTACCTAGGGGGGAGTAGGTTAGTTAATTCCCCCATTTTGTAGGCAATAGAAATTCATGGGAATTTCTACTTCCCCCATTTTTAAAATTTTTTGTCAACCAAACAACTAGCCCATTTCACAATTCATAGGAATTTGAAATTCCCATGATTTCAATTAGCAACCAAACGACCACTTAGTAATTAAATAATAGATATATTAGTAGTCAAAATTAAATGTTGATAATTATGACAAGTTAATACGTACCAAAAAAGTAAAAGTCAACAGATGAAGTAATTATTATTTTGTGATTTTCATAGTTTATGCCTTCATGGTATGATGACTATGATCTTCCAGATAATATGACTGTATCTCACCATGAGTCCGCGACTCGGATGTCTAAAGAATAAATTAGTGAGATCAGAACCTGTAGACGCAACTCGGACCCAGATCAACATAAATCGATAAACGTATACGTGTAATCCAAAATTTTCACCATTTGTCATAATTTTTTATTGTATGTTGTGAATAATTTTTGTAGTGCTTGGCCTTTTTTGGGGGGTTGGTTAGGGATAGAGTTCAAACATCGAAGATAGTCAGGATTAAGTAATGGGCTAGAGAGAAAAAATGAAGCCAAGAAAACGCGTTTGTTATCAAGGCCCAGTACTGTGGTAGATGTGCAAGATAATCACTGAGCTCTAGTCCAAATTGATTTCTTACCTTGTTGGAGTATTGGGTGAGGCCGTGAGGGCCTGGCTCGGCCAAGGTACATCAAGCATCTTCGTAGTTCATAGTTCATAGTTCATAGTTCATAGTAAGTCTTACCTTTCATGGAGGCTGGAGGCAATTGATGAAACACATATTCCAGACTTGTTGCATGTAGTAGGTAAATACTCTAACTTATGATCTTGAGGTCACAAGTTCGATACTTGCATATTTCAAGTATTACAGAAAGGGTTTCTCGTATCATTCCCACCTCAATTCCAAGGGTATGGTCCAAGAAAAGCTTGACTAAATCAATAGTCAACTCAGGGTCGAAGTTCAGTTTGAATATCTATCTTATGTCTTATTTATCCCAAATAACAAATGATGTTTCTACAAACGTTGTAAATCCTATGATACAACTAAACATTTCTCAACCAATGAAAATACACAAATTATGACATGAATCTGATGTCATTTTGTCATTTATTTCATGTCATTTGAGTTATGTTTTGATGTCATTTTGTCATATGTCTTCATATAATTTCTAATCTATTTTATGTCATTTCACTTTTGTCTAATGTCATTTAGTCATTTATTTCATATCTTTTCTGATCAGTTTCATGTCATTTCAGTATTATTTGATGTCATATTATCGTTTGTGTCATATCATTTCTATTTTTTCCATTACATTTCAGGTGTCATTGATATCATTTTGTCAATTTTTTTTGGTTAAAGGGGACAAATTAATAACTTAACAATCTAAAACTACAAGTTTGAGACCAAAGTAGCATAGGGATTAAAGATCCTATATTACAACACCGACACAAATGTTCATAGCTAATATCCTCTAATATAATATTAAGCTCCGTCCAAGGTGGTTTGGAGAAATGCAAAATACATTAATTTCCATGATCCCCTACCTCAAAGCTCTTGCCAAAACACCAGCTTCTCTGGTTTGCTCCCTATCCACTTTTTGCACCAACTTTACTCGACCCTCCTGCAATAGCTCCCTGCAAACATTGGTAACATGAATATATATGTCCTTGATTTCCACATTGCCATTGATGTGTCCACTGCCACCAAGGAGTCCGAAATTATGAGGTCGTCAGACCACTGTCTTCTAGTTACCCATCTCATAGCCGCCATGATTGCTATGAGTTTCGAAAGATTATCATCATTACTGGTAATGTTACCACAAAATCCTTCAACCCACTGACCTGATTTATGCTTGCATATGGCTCACATCCCTGCATAAAAATTAGAAGAGCAAAAGAAGCATCCACAATAATAGTTAGGAATGGTTTTGGCATATTTCAAGAGGCTGATAGATTTTGGTGATTTCTGTTGGGATAGGTCTTGAGCAAGCGTATTCCGTAGCAAGAAAAACAAACTGGTGCCAGAATTGATCAATTTTTAGATCCTTATTACTGAAGACCCATTGGTTTCTTCTAATCCAGATTCTCCAACATAAGAAAGAAAAAAGGGTAGCCCAGGAGATGTTAAATTGGTCTTTCATGGTGAATATCATTTTGTCGTTTATTTCCTATCATTTTTGGTCTGTTTCATGTTATGTTTAATGTTAGAGATGACGGAGATCGATAACAAAAACCCAAATCCAACTCCCGAAATTCTTCCACCACCACCACCCCTGCCCGATCGCCCCCCACTTCACATCATCTTCCTCATTTCATTTTTCTCTTCTTTTTATTCCCAGAAAATGAATATTCAATGCCTCACAGTTTCAATTCCCAGAACCCCACCCCCATTTCATAGAGATGCAAATCGCACAAAATCGGTTATGTCGGCTTCAACAAAAAAATCTTCTTTCTTGATGGTGAGAACGTTTATCTTTTCGAATCCATCAATCATCAGTTAAACAAGAACGCCATTCTTTTTGAATCTGTTAAATATACGAGGGGCACCATTCTTTTCGAACCTCTTGTCATATATATCAATTGATTGGGAACACCATTCTTTTCGAACCGGCAAGTTATTCTTTTCCTATTGATGACCGTCGAGTGCAGACATAATGACATTTTTTTCCCATATAGTCACCATTTCTTACATTAGTTTATTACAATGAAAGTTATACTTTATAACATAATAACTTTTTATACTCACATAGTCACCCTTTACATCTATAGATACTCATCTTTTAAATCTATTGTTTTTTAACATATAGTGACCCTTTTTTCCCCATAAATCACACAAACTAGCATTAGTTCCACACTAAATTTAGTATGGACTAGGTCCATATAAGTTCTTTTTTACCAATGTCCGTTGACACTTTCAATATGCGGAAAATCTCCATTCTTGTTAAAAAATTCTTAATAAAAATTCTGGGTATTTCCTAATAGAAGCACTTGCTTGGAATTTCTTTTATCACCAAAACTCAACTTGTTGATTGTAGCTCTTTATTTCCAATAGTTAGCATTATAATAAATATATGTTCCCTTTTTTTTAATATAACTTGTTGTTTTATTAAAGGGCTATTCAGGTTGGGAAATAATTGAGATTGTATATTTTTCTAGTACCAAATTAAATTCTTATATTCCATTTTTTAGATTTTCACTATAAAAACTTGTTGTTCTTAATAAGAAAAAAGATATTAGAAAAGCAATTATTCTACAGCATCATAAAAAAAAGAACATACAATTAATCATAGCATAAAAATGAGTGCGTTATTACAAACTTAGCAAGAGGGCTTTATTGTCTATATTAATAGTAGCTTATCTTATAATGCCTACTTGCAAACTGCAACATGAGTTACATGACCCTAAGTGCAGACATTTGACCGTCGAGCGCAGATAGCAAGTTAATTAGAGAACAACACAGCCACACGGTAACCCTTGATTGTAGCCGCGGCCTTGCCACCAAAAACTGGGTCTTGGTACTTACTAACATCTTCAGATGCATTAAGCTTAACTTCGATTATATCCCAATTAACTGGTCCTGTTGGCCCAGCTTCTACATAAACCTGCGAACAATTTGATCAATTAGAACAATTATGTTGGTAATCATAATTTTTGCACCCCTTAATGAGTGTCCAACTTACCATTAGTAGTTTACGCAAATTTCGACTATTAGTGTTCAAATTATATGTATGTAAAAATAGAAAAAGAATAAAAAAAATTATGTTTTGTCAAAGCATAAGTAACATCAATGCCTTCTTTTATCGTTTCTTTACCATAAACAAAAGATATACTATATCTTAGATTTTAGCAGCATCCAAGTTTTATTTTTATTTTTTGAAGTGTAATAAATCAATTTTCAACATCGAATCAAGATTTAATCTATATTACTCTTTAATATACTCCCCATGTTTCCGTTGTTTTAAAAAGCAATATATAAAGTTTGACCTTATAGAAGCTGCATGCCTAAACTCAAGTTCAATTTAGGACGAAGTGAATACTTAGTCATATGTTGAATCTTTCTTTTTACTTGTGTATCTGTTTAAATAAACGTACCTTTTTTTGTCAATAAGGCACGATGATTATATCTTCAAATGGAAAGTAGTCTAGAGCGAAAAAGCGAAGAAAATCTATAATAAATAAATTAAGAAATGTTTCTGCCGAAACATTTTATAATTTCCAAATAGCCAGATTAACTTGGAAGCTAATAATGGTGAATTAAGGATAATAGTCAGAAAAATTAGAATATATACTACCTTCTTAGCTTCACTGTCAAAAGCCACAAGCCATTTCCGCGCAGTGGAGTCTGGTCCATCAGCATACACCACTCCCGCCTTAGAGCCTTGTGGAACAGGCCCTAGGTGGTTGAACTCGACCGGATCGATCTGAGCTGGAATAACCTGAGGGTAAGGCTTCCATGGCCTTCCAGCCCAATCATGTTGGTCAATGATTTGCAATGCTAACTTATCCTTGTGATAATTTTTTATCAAACCGGAAGTAATCACTTCTATTATAGGTCCACTATTAACGTCAGCTTTTCCTGATGCTGCCGAAATCAGCTCGTCGAAAATAGCCTGTTCTTCGTCATTAAGGACTTGTTGTGCTGCCATGGTTGTCTTAGCCTGTCCAACAACCACCAAGCTATAATAATAATGTGAAGTAACAATTATATACTCTACTTGTTGTCATGATCTACCTATAACGTCAATGCCCTTCAGCCTTCGGGTTAATTCCAATAATAGAAGAAACATTATTTTTTACATCGAGAAAATTTGCATTAATTAAATATGGAAGTTCAGCCTAACGCTAATACAACAAAATATTTTTGATAACTTATGCAAAACAGTATTCGATTGCTAAACAATTATGTTGAGCGATACCTAATTCGCTGACCAAGTGACCATCTATTCTATATATACTAATATATTAAAAGACAATCCTAGATAAAGAATTAGTAAATGCATTGGATAAGGTTTGATCCCGTGACTTCAAGCTTATATAAGTCTTAACCACTAAACCAAGTTATATTTAATGTTATCATTTTAGAGTAAAATTAATAAATGAAAAATATAAGTATGAGGGAAATAACTCGGGCCTAAAAACTAGTTAATAATTGAAAATAGTGGTGTTTTGAGTGAGGTCACTCCAAAGATAAACAAAATAAAGCCAAAAATACGTTGTCAAGACAAAGATCTTATATATGTCATTTTTAGGTTGGATTTAATATCCTATCATTATATGAATGTATTGGAACAAAATTAATCAAACCAAATTTTAAAGCTCAAACTGTGAGTGGAAGACTAGGAGGAGAAATTACATACCTTAACTTTGATACACGTAGGATCAAGATTCAAGAGCAATGCTGAGAAGTGGAGACGCTTCACTGATGCTCAAAATGCTATACAAAACTACATATTTATAGAAGGGTTGGTCATGACCATTCCAAAACAAACAAAAAAAGCTTCTTTTAAATAAATAATAAATAAAAAACACATGCGTGAAGTGAACTTTGGCTGGGTAAAAAACAATTTTCTCTCTCTCTCACACACACACACAAGCTTTTCCAATTCCCACACCTACGGCCTACCGGCCACCGAAATATCGGCACTGCGCCACCGACGCCACGGCCACCATCAGCCATCGAACTAATGTAAATAATAGATTAATGTGGAAATCTTCAAATAAACCAATGCCTCAACAACAGACAAAAAATATTATTTCAAATTACATGCTAATTGTGAATATCATCAGAGACTTTGATGATCATATCTGGGTGCAGACGTGCAGTAGAATGTTAATCATGTCAAATAAGTATCAAGCAAAACCATATAGTAGTTAGTGACTAGTGAGTGATGTTTGGTCAAGCTAAAAATGTTGCATGTTGTCATTTTTGGTGCCTCTTCAAAATGCCGCAACCGATTATTTTCTACAAGTCTTGATTTTGATTCTGCATTTTACAGTATTATGAGACATTTCTTTGTTATATTAGGTGGTTGTTTGTGCATTGTTTGTGATAAGAATTAATTGAAATGTTTTGACAAAATTGAATTGTCATGTCTAATTCAAATTCTAACTTAAATTTCAGAATGAACAGAAAGAAAAACACAGCCGAATATCTCAAGTTTCTTTACTAAAACAACACCTACTCTAAATCCTCATTCTATATATAATCATCCCGCTACTCAATCCAATAAACAAAATCCTCCCTCTACTCAACCAATTGATTTTTTCAGGTAATATTTTATCGTAATATGTATTAGTTTGAGGAAAAATTGATAAAAACAGTCCCAACTATTGGACATCTTCCTTAATCAGTCCCAACTTTTGATTATTTTCAGTTGGACCCAAGTATTGTATGACTTTGCCAAAAACGGTCCTGGCGACCTGATAACCTAGAGTATCAGGTTAAAACCCTTATAAGTGACTTTTACCACTTTTATTTTTGTTTTCCTTTTATTTTTTTGATTTTTTGGCTTTTCCAAATCCCACCCCTCCTATCCCCAACCCAGTTAACCCACCCACACTACACCCCCCACCGGTCCGGTTGTCCCCAACCCCAAAGACCCATCCCCACCACAAACACCAACCACCCTCTCAAGAAAATCCACGGCCGACTGCTCCTAAAACCCATCCCCAGCCCCTGAAAAGCCTATGCCCACCCATGAAAATCCATTCCCACCCCCACCGCCACCTATCCTTAGGCCCAAACAACCATCCCCACCACAAACACCGACCATCAATTCATGAAAACCCACCGCCAAACACCCGTTTCCAGCTCCCGAAAACCCACTCGCCCGACTGCTCTTCTTATCCCTCTTCCCTCGCAACCTTCAAGTCTTCATCATCATCTTCATCCCACCCGAAAATCCACGCCCACCCCGAAAAACCCCCGCCGATCGCTCCTCATTGTCCATCTTCCCTCACAACCTTCAATTCGTCATCATCATCTTCTCTCCCACCCGAAAATCCATTCCCCATCCCCACCCCACCCGAAAACCCATCTCCACCACGAAACACCAACCATATTGATGTTGCTGTTATGAGGGAGTATAAGAAGAAGAATGCAAGAGTAATTTACAAATGCTAATGGTTGATGTTGATGCTGCTAAATGCTATGATGAAGTAGAAGAAGCAAAGAAGAATGGAGAGAAGTGGAAGAGACAGAGGAGTAGGGGAAACCAGAAAAAAAAAGGAAAAGAAAACAAGAAAAGTGAAAACAGAAAAAAGGGAAAAAGAAAATATTTCATTAAAAGTCACGTGAGTTTCACGTGACTTTTGGTTCATCTGCTACAGCAGGTCTCCAGGTCAAGGGGACCGTTTTTGTCAAATTAACTTAAAAATTAAACCCAACTAAAAATAATCAAAAGTTGGGACTGATTAAGGAAGATGTCCAATAGTTGGGACTGTTTTTATCAATTTTTAAAGTATTCATTGGCTTGATATATATATATATACTAGTCGTATATGCACGCGATGCGTGCGTCAACAACCTTATGTAGCTATATGTACGAATGGACATATTTTTTCAATCTAAAATTATTTTGGTAGTGATGTAAATTATTGAGGTTCGTTTGTAGATGTTATTATCTTTTTAATTGAAGGTGACCGATTTTTAACTGTTCAATACCGTCACTGAAAAATTTGGTCGATGATTTAATAATTCCTTGTCAGCGGCTTTAGTATAGTTCTTTAACAATTGTGAATGTTAATAAACCATATTGTTTGAACTTTGTAAATACGAAGTATTATGTTGTTAGGATATATCGCTAACATTTTTGATTGAAGATTCTAATTGATTTCGTGAATTGATTGTGTCAATCTATTTTTTCAAGTTATTAATGGTGATTGTATATTCCATTTTTAACTTATTCCATATGGCAAGTTGCATTGATTCTCGTTTTCTTTTTTAAAAAGAAAACGTTTTAAATTTTTAAAGGGCATTCTCGTTATTTCAAAGGGGGACACCATACATCTTCCCTTGGCTTATATATATATATATATATATCCCACACAACATAATTTTTCTATACAACAACTGGATAGTTTGAATCCATCTTCAATAAAACACCAATTTAGCCTTAATTTTGATGGCTCGAAATTACATGATGCTAAGGATCTTTTGGCTTTATAATTAGAGATCATGTCGGGGATATTAGTTTGGCTAGAGCCAATAGTTTGTCCTCCCATTGCTCTATTCTTAAAACTGAAGCCTGGGGGATTACAGAGGGGATTAAGGCAACATATGTTTTAGGCATTTCTAAGTTAATCACCGAAGGTGATAATTTAGTTGTCATTAATTCTATAAGACGCAACTGAAAATTCTACGCGATGAAATTAGCTCGATCATTTTGGACGCCTAAGAAGCTATTATGTCTTTTCAAGAGGTCTCTATTTATCATTATTTTAAGAGAAGCTAATCAGCAGGCAGCTGGTTTTTTTGGATAATAAAGGTTATGAGGTTTCTGTTCTTACTTACGTGTTCTCATTGGCTGATCCATCTTTCTCTTCTATCATCCGTATGGATGGTTTAGATTGATCTTATTCTCGAGTCTAATATAGCTTTTCTCTTTTTTTTTCAAAAAGAAAATAAAAAAATAGAAAGGACATGAAAATTGCACATGATCACAACCTCTTTTTAATTCTTTTTGACAGCATTATTCTAAACCTTGCTGCAATGTAAAAAAAGGAATTAAGTTGTTACGAATTACTCCCTCTGTTTCTTTTTAATTTACTCACTTCACTTCGGGGGAGAATTAAAGAGAAAGTGCAAAAGTATGTGAGAGAAAGTGAAAAAGTGGAGAGAGAAATTGAAAAGTGAGAGAGAGACACTAAAAAGTGGGCAAAAATATTAAAAAGTGGCTAACATGTGTGGAAAAAGAGGAGAAAGTAGATGTGACATGTTATCAAAAATAGAAAAAACAACAGTGTGTAGATTAAAAAGAAACAGAGGGAGTATGAGCCATAATTGTATGTCTACGTTACCTTGAAGAAATTAAATATTCACCGTTTTGATTTTCTACAAGTGATCGTGTGCATTTAGGGGATCGAGATTCTCTAATCTATTATAGAAGCCCAACTTAATTGTACTCATTCTGCCTCAATTACATAATTGTGTCAGACATTATTTTTAAAATGGTTCATGCACCACGAGTCACAACTCAAAACCTGATTTTGTATAATAAAAATAAATCATGGCCGGCTCTCATAATACTTAACAAATACTCCATAATAACCATGTCCCTCCATAATAGTATATTATTCCATAAAATAATATATACACAATAATCGAACCACGTGAATAGTAAATACTGGAACAGTATTTTACACAAACCGATCGAAGAGTTTGACTGTTGAAGGTGGATGACTAGAATTTGAATTTGGGAAACATCATGGTGCTTTCCTGGTCGACTCGTTATCTGATTATCTCCGATCGTGATGAATGATCGTCCAATAGAGGGTGATACCTGTTGGGGAAAAAATGATATTAACAAGGGTAACAAGATGAACAATCTTCTAGGCGTGGATCACTTTCCCAAAAGTAATATTCCGACCCTAATCGTAAAGCACGGGTTCACGGAATTCACCTTCGAGATACAAAGAAGAGAACAATAGTGGTCACGCTTACTATGAACACTATTCAATGAAAATGAGTTTGTGAGATTTTGTAGAGATGAAGAATTTCTGATTTTTGATCTTTAGAATTTGTATGCAAAAGAGAGAAGTTGTTTTCTCAACCAACCTTCATCATATATATATGAGAGTCCCCATATTTATAACAATGCTATAACATTTCAGAAAATCCGAAACGATACATTGACAAACCGTCAAACTACGCGAAACAACGCAAGGAACACCCAAGTCAGGAGCCTGGTCGCTGCGAGTCGCGAGCTCAAGCACGTCGCGAGGGGCGACACTGGTCGCGAGTCGCGACCAGTTCTCTGCCTTCCCAGTATCTGCTGCTCCACCGTCGCGAAGTGCGACCATAGTCTCGTGAGGTGCGAGCACTATACTGTCCTCTTAACCCTTCGCATGATGAGTACAAAGTACGACTCACACATATAGCATGTTATTATATATGTTATTTAAGTTACGACACCATATCCAAGCAACTTAAATAAACACACCATGAATTAAACTAACCTTATACTCTAAATCTCCAACAATCCTCCCCCATTTAGAGTATACAAAATAGTTATTGCACAAAACATCATCATAACAAAACAACCTTATGCATAAATGAAAGTGTACAAAGACTTGAACTTCCACTTAGTATAATACACATTCCAAGCATTCGTATCCAAATGGTGTCGATAAACGATTGAACCATTAGCAACACATAATGAAAACTTGAAGATATTATACACACTAGATTAACTACTCATTTCCAATATATACTTGACACTAATTAGCCATGTGTCCATATCAATTCATAAGTGCATCAAAGCTATGCCTCACTAGCTCCTTGAAGCGGCCAAACTTCGCACTTACATAGGTAGATCTCTTAGAAAACATGCTCCTGTGACAAAGCACAATGTCAAGAGACCTATTAAGATTAAACAACTTCTTAAATCATCACAGATTTAAAGAACTTTACCTTGGATGATCATATAAGTTCTTTCAATCATCAAATAAGGAAATTAATCTTATTGAACTCAAGACCCAACGTATTGTTGGGTGTTAAGTTAAGATTCCCTTACTCGTGATTTTCAATAGGCACCAATCCTAAACCGATTGCCATCCTCTTTACCGTATCTCTAGCTAGTGCTTTTGTGAAACAATCCGCTAGGTTATACGTAGTTCTCACATAGTCAACAGTGATAGCACTATCTTTGATAAGTCCTTGGACATAACTATGTCTCACACCAATGTGCCTTGACTTACCATTATACACTTGACTATAAGCTCTTGCCAATGCTGTATCACTATCACAATGTATAGCAATAGGTGATATTGGTTTTGGCAACAAAGGTATCTCAAACATGAGATTCCTTAACCACTCGGCTTCTTTGCTTGCCGATGATAGAGCTATAAACTCCGATGTCATTGAAGAGTCTGCAATGCAAGTTTGTTTCTTGGAAGCCCAAGATATGGCACCTCCCCCAAGGAGGAATGCCCATCCACTTGTGGAGGAATGATCTTCTCTATTAGAGATCCAACTTGCATCTGAATACCCTTCTAAAACCGAAGGATATCCACTATAGGACAAACCATAGTCCATGGTTTTCTTCAAATACTTTAACACTCGACGAATAGCTTGCCAATGTTCCATACTAGGATTACTAGTATACCTACTTAATTTTCCCACCGCAAATGCGATATCCGGCCTAGTACTCGTCATAGCATACATCAAACAACCTATAACCCTCGCATACTCAAGTTGAGACACGACATTGCCATCATTAGGCAACAATTTTTCACTTGGGTCCATAGGAGTTGAAACAAGAGAGCAATCACTAACATTAAACTTCTTGAGCACTTTCTCGATATAATGAGATTGTGATAAGATCAATTTTCCATTGTCTCTCTTAATTCTTATACCTAAGATGACATCCGCCTCCCCCAAATCTTTCATGGAGAATTGTGAAGATAGAAAAGATTTTGTCCACTCAACTTGTGACAAATCCGTTCCAAATATCAACATGTCATCTACATATAGACAAATCATGACACCATTGTCGTTGTCATCAAATTTGCTATAAACACACTTGTCTGAATTATTCAATTTGAAACCATTAGACAACACAACCTCATCAAACTTTTGATGCCATTTCTTAGGTGCTTGTTTTAGCCCATACAAAGATCTAATCAACTTGCATACTTTATGCTCTTGACCTTTCACGACGAACCCTTCCGGTTGTCGCATGTAAACCTCTTCCTCTAGTTCTCCATTCAAGAACGCCGTCTTGACATCCATTTGATGGATCACAAGCTTATGAATAGCCGCAAGAGCTATTAATAACCTTATAGTGGAGATTCTAGCAACGGGTGCATATGTATCGAAATAGTCAATACCCGGTTTTTGTGAGAAACCTTGAGCCACTAAACGGGCTTTGAACTTATCAATAGTTCCATCTACTTTCATTTTCTTTTTGAAAATCCATTTACACCCAATTGGTTTACACTTAGGAGGTAAATCAGCTAGAACCCAAGTGTTATTTCCCATGATGGAATCCATCTCATCATCAATTGCCTCTTTCCAAAAAGCGGCATCTTGAGACCTTATAGCCTCATTAAATGTTAAAGGATCTTCTTCCACATTAAATATATATGGAAACTTAGTCACTATGGAACTTCTTGATCCTTCAACCAAATATACATGAAAGTCCGGGCCGAAAGATTTCTCTTTTCTCGCCCTTTTACTTCTCCTAGGTTGTGATGATGTTGATGCAACATTCTCATCAAGAGTTTGTTCATCAACTTCTTGATCAATGTTAGTTTGATCAAGACCAATTCCTTGATCAATGTTAATTTGATCAATTGCTTGAATATTGGTATTGGGAGTAATATCCTTTGGTCTAGGAATTGATGAATATCTATTTTCATCAAAAATTGCATCTCTTGACTCCACAATAGTGTGAATTGACCAAAAGTCATTTTGTTCTATAACATAGAACCTATAGGATTTGCTATGAAGAGCATACCCTATAAAGATGCACTCAACTCCCCTTTCACCCAACTTTTTACGTTTGGGTTCCGGTACTTTTACAATTGCCCGACATCCCCAAACTTTGAGATAACTCAAGTTTGGTTTTCTTTTATACCAAAGTTCATATGGGGTAACCTCGTTCTTTTTCATTGGAACTCGGTTTAAAATATGACAAGCTGTTAACATAGCTTCACCACAAAAACCATCACTTAAACCCGAATAGGATAACATAGAATTTACCATTTCTTGCAAAGTTCTATTCTTTCTTTCCGCTATACCATTTTGTTGTGGTGTATAAGCCGCGGTAGTTTCATGTATAATACCGGTAGATTGAAAATAAGTTGGGTCATAAAATTCACCACCCCTATCGGTTCTAAACCGTTTAACTTTGTCACTTAGTTGCAATTCAACTTCATTTTTATAGATCTTAAACTTATCAAGGGCTTCATCCTTAGTAAACAACAAGTATACATAACAAACCGAGAATAATCATCAATAAAAGTTATCATGTATTTCTTGTTCCCTAAGGAAGGAGTGCTATGGAAATCACATAAATCACTATGCACCAAATCAAGCAATGAAGTATCTTTTTCCACATTGTTTGGAAAAGAATTTCTAGTTATCTTAGTTAACATGCATGTTCTACACTTCTCTATACTTGGATCAAAAGAGGGAATTAAATCATGCTTAGACATGGAATACAACTTTTTATAGTTAACATGACCAAGTCTATTATGCCATAGAGAAGAATTGTCATTGACAACAAACAAAGTATCCTTTAAAGCATTGGAAATACTAAGTTTAAACATGCTATTACAAAGATAACCAAGTCCTACAAATGTACCACCCTTAGACAATATAAATTTATCAGCTTCAAACACCATTTTAAAACCTAATCGATTCAAGGTTGCACCGGAGACTAAATTTCTCCTAAGTTCCGGAGCATACAATACATCTCTTAAAATAAGAGGCTTTCCGGAACTAAACACTAATTCTACTTGTCCTACACCTAGAACTTTAGCCGTAGAATCATTGCCCATGTAAAGAACTTCTTCATTCTCAACCTCCTTGAAAGTCTTGAATAGAGACCGCTCCTTGCATACATGTCTTGATGCTCCCGAATCGATCCACCATGAACAATCATCCTGTACACAAAAGATTTCAGAAATCATACACACAAAATTCAGATTTGAATTAAGTGAAACTTGTGTACACATACCTTGCTTGGTATGGGTTTGGCTAGACTCGCCATTCCCACCATTCTTTTTGTTCATCTTCTTCTTCCAAATGGTGCAATCCTTCTTGAAATGACCGGGCTTTCCACATTCCTAACAACCTCGTTGAGCACCTCCACCAAACTTAGGCTTCTTCCCATTGTTGCCTTTGGTGAAATGGTTAGCCCTCTTCTTAGGATTAGAAGACTCCTTTGATTTACCATCCTCCACCATGTTAACGGTGGAAGAACTAGGATTGACATCCTTTTGTCCATCTTGGACCCGAATGCCCTCTTCAATCCGAAGATGAGCACCCAATTGTTCAACATTCATATCATCTTTCTTATGCTTAAGAGAATTTCTAACATCCTTCCAACCGGGTGGTAATTTGTCAATTATAGAGGAAACAACAAAGGTCTCATCCATCACAATGTTGTGTTGATTAAAACTCCCTAAGATTCTTTGAATTTCATGGAATTGCTCCATTACCGACCTAGAGTCTACCATTTTAAAAGCATTGAAATTACTAACAAGAAATTTCTTACTAGAAGCATCTTCGGCCATGTATTTACTTTCTAGTTCATCCCAAAGAATCTTAGCGGATTCAGCAAATTGATAAATATCAAACAAAGCATCGGACATACCGTTAAGGATGTGGCCACGACATATATAGTCATCATTCTCCCATTTGTTTCTCCTCCGAATTTCTTCAACAGTTTCATTCTCCACTTCCTCGGGTTTGGGAGTGCTCAAAACATACGCCACACTTAACGAAGTGAGAAGGAAATGCATCTTCTTCTGCCATCTTCTAAAGCCAACACCTTCGAACTTGTCAAGTTTGTGAAAATTTGCAGACATTTCACGAATTGAACTCATCTTGCAATGTATATTACTTTTGGATTGTTGGGGAAAAAATGAAATTAACAAGGGTAACAAGATGAACAATCTTCTAGGCGTGGATCACTTTCCCAAAAGTAATATTCCGACCCTAATCGTAAAGCACGGGTTCACGGAATTCACCTTCGAGATACAAAGAAGAGAACAATAGTGGTCACGCTTACTATGAACACTATTCAATGAAAATGAGTTTGTGAGATTTTGTAGAGATGAAGAATTTCTGATTTTTGATCTTTAGAATTTGTATGCAAAAGAGAGAAGTTGTTTTCTCAACCAACCTTCATCATATGAGAGTCCCCATATTTATAACAACGCTATAACATTTCAGAAAATCCGAAACGATACATTGACAAACCGTCAAACTACACGAAACAACGCAAGGAACACCCAAGTCAGGAGCCTGGTCGCGAGTCGCGACGAGCATCGTGAGTCGCGAGCTCAAGCACGTCGCGAGGGGCGACACTGGTCGCGAGTCGCGACCAGTTCTCTGTCTTCCCAGTATCTGCTGCTCCACCGCCGCGAAGTGCGACCATAGTCTCGCGAGGTGCGAGCACTATACTGTCCTCTTAACCCTTCGCATGATGAGTACAAAGTACTACTAACACATATAGCATGTTATTATATATGTTATTTAAGTTACGACACCATATCCAAGCAACTTAAATAAACACACCATGAATTAAACTAACCTTATACTCTAAATCTCCAACAATACCATGATAAATTTGATAGAACTGAAAATGGGCTTGGGCAACCCTGTATGGAGGAGGAGAGTTTGGTCCATATACAAGCCCAAAGGAGATTTCATACTAAAACCAATTGGCAATAGTAGGAGTAGCTCCTATAGCTTATATTGTGGTACTTTCTCTCATCTTTTTCCAATGTGTGACAACTCACATGTGCACAACATATATGGGGTTCAACATTATTCCTCCATAACTTCAGTTACCTAATTCAAAATAATTTCTAGAATAATTAGATTTTGCAAAGTCTAATCTATGTAAATTCGCTAAAAAGAACGACAACCACCAATATACTCGGAAAAAAAATTATCTCAAGAGAAGGAAAAAGTGGATCAAAAATCAAGATTCATAAGGTGAGGTAGATGTAGAGCTTTTATGTAAGTCGTGTTGTGCTAAATTTGTATTCGTGTCAATAAGTAAGCGTCTTGAAATTCCTCGTCGTTAACTCGACTTATTTAATCAAATGTGTCCACTCTTGACACCAACTAACCCAACCTGTTTAATTAAACAATTATGCGTGTCTACCTATTAAACATGATTAAGTTCATTTTTAAGTATATTTTAACAATTTTCTAATTTCTTTTGTTCTAAAATTAAAAATATTCAAGTATCTTAATTAACCCCCATTTGTTATATCATTTTATTAATTCATGTATGGCTAATCTTTAACTCGTCGGTAAGAGGTTAAATATATCTCACCAATCCTAGCCGCGCCCCTCTCTCCCTAACCATTAGCCAATTGGGGGTTCGCACTATCCTTTTCGATGGTGGTAAGCCCCAATTTCTACTTTTATGTATTTGTTTTTTAGTTTTTGTTAATAGTATTCCTCCTTTCTCTCTCTTTTGATTTGGAGAGCTTTTTTGTCCCATCATTGGGTTCTTCGTCTCCGCTACTGGGAGTTTGGAGTTTCATATCACTAGTAGAGAGAAGACGATTTGCGTCGGTTGCTAGACCCCTATTTACGTCGACTTAGAGTGTACAATTTTGTACGCAAATTACTCTAAAACCAATTGTGTAGGTTGATAAACCGACACAAATACAAGTCCATTTGCGTAATAACCGACGTAGGTGACATTTTTTAGATATAAGAAAAAGTCATTTGCTTCAGTATTGCCTAACAACCGATGTAAATGACTCTTTTTTAGATATAAAAAAGTTATTTGCATCAGTTGTTGCGTAACAACGGACGCAAATGACTGTTTTCGACACATAGAAAGGTCATCTGCGTCGCACTTTGGTTAGATGCAAGCGCAAATAACTCATTTTTTATTTTAAAAAATGAATATTGCGTAGATTTTGCACCTCTTTTTTATACTATATTTTCTTATTATAAAGCAATATTGACATTTCACTAAATAGTCTCTAATTTGGCTTTGCACTGTGAATAGTAACCTTTGTCGTGACTGCGTTTTAAAACTTAAACTGACTCGGTCCACTCTAAAATTTGAGTGGTCCTAATGTTAACACGTGTAATGATAGGTGGGGAATGATGATTATATGAAAAAGGGTTACTCCCTACGTTTTCTTTTGTTTTTTCGGCCATTTGGAATCTTTTTGTGAGAGAAAATTGGTCAAGGTATGAAGAACTTTCATAAACGGAGGGAGTACAATATTAAGACAATAGATATAAAAGAAGAGCAATTATAAGTTAAACACAAGTGACTATATAAAAAAAAAGGGCCACGCACTAAGTTAGAAAATAGTAGATATAAAAGAGGAGTAACTAATATGTTGTATAGAGCGACTATATGAGAAAAAAAATGTTACCACATTAGAAAGGATAAAATTTGCTTGGTAAATTAGTGTAAGAAAGAATTACTTTGAAAAATTTACACTATGTTCGAAATAACATGTAAAAAAAAGGATTACTATGTTCAAAGGGCTAGACATGGCTTCTGGTATACATTAATATCAATTTTTTTGTTAAAAAAAGTATACGAGTCTTTCACTCCTTTAAGAACAAAATTGATGTTTCAGGTTTCCTTCCTATCAAATTAGCTATAGAGAAAACATACGATATGTTAGAATGAAATCATAGTACTATTACTATCAAAATATTCGGTTTCCACCAGAATTTGGTTAATTAGATTCGTTAAAGCATTACCATAACTTCTTATTAATTAAGTACTTGTTTCCTTCTCGAGTAATTAGACATGGAGATCCTTTATCTCCTTATTTATTTAATTATTTTGTGTGCAGTATTCCTTCGAGACCCTTTCATCTCCGTTGCTCTGGTCATAATAAACATTTTTCATAATTGGCTTAACAATTGACTATTTTTAGAAAGATGAAGTAGCACTTTTTTCTTAGATGGAATAATAGTATTGAAACTATGATGTATAGCACATTACCCAACCAACACAAGTGACTATCCCTCATTGATAAAAGAAGAGAGAAGAGTTTATCTATAAGGCTAAGGAGATATTCCCCTTATCGCTATATGGTTTTAAGGCGGAACATCCTTAGTCTTATGAAGTGGACTTTTTTCTCTCCTTGTAATGGGTGCGGTCAAGACCCATATTTAACATAGTATTAGAGTCATCGTATCTACCCCTCATTTCTAAGTGGAATATTTAGCGTCGGGTATAAGGGTAGCATGTGTTGCATCTCTACACCTCAAGCCTAATGGCCTCTCAAACTATTCTTGGGGCTCCAATAAAGAAATGATATGAGTTCGCCTTATTTTAAGGCAAATGTCTTGTGAAATAAACTCTCTATTTAATTGATGGATATGCGGGCCTAGGCCGATATTTAACAAATAGTTAATGCATTATACATGAAAATATCACATGATCATAACCTTGCTGCCAAACGCATTTTTGCATCTTCAGCTCTTCAAACAGAAGCTTATGCCCTTCTCCAGTCTCCACGCAATCCAGAGCGCGGCACAATTCTCAAGGCATATCAACCTCAAAACACACTATCTCGCATTAATCCTGTTTCTTAATAATCCAAAGATTAAGCATCGTAGCAGGCAGTACAACCAAGTAGCAGATAACATGGCTAAGGCCTGTAGGATCATGGATGATGATAGTGTTGTAACTAGGATTTTCCCCACCTCCCTAGTTATTGTTTGGAACAACTACTTTCGGATTGTAATATGTTTAACTTTATTAATTAATGAATGAATTGCCATGTTTACCTAAAAAAAATGTTAGAAATATTTTGAAGGATTTTAAATCCTTTAGCTAAAAATTAAGATTATGTTTCAGTTATTAAAGGTAGTAGGGAGGAAGCTTATGAAGCCCATAATCTAGCCATTAGTGCAAAAGAAAAGGCCGATTTCTCTGCTATCGTATTTGTTTGCTTCTCCTATTGTCAAAAAAAAAAATCTTGCTGCAACGTAAAAAAATAATTAAGTTGTTAAGAAGACCCACTATATTTCTTCATTACTTTTTTTTACGGGTATTTCTTCAAAAAAAATTTAAATAAGGTAAGATGAAGTCCCTTGCAAGTATGAGGGAAATTTGGGATCCCTCCTCGAGGGGTGAGACTTCGGCCCTGTGATCTTTGGGATTGAAGATGATGTCAATACCACTAAATTATCACCTGATGCTCAACAGGTATTTCTTCATTACCTTAAAGAGATATTCATTGTCTAAACGTCTCGATTATGTATTTGTGATCACGTGCATTTAGGGGATCAAGATTTTATAAACTACAATAAAAACCCATTTGATGAATTCATTGCACTCCCTCCTGCCTTAGTTACATAATGTGTCAAGACATTATTTTTAAATGGCTCATGCACCACGACCGGCTTTTTGTATAATATACACATTTCATGGCCGGCTCTCATCTGTCCATCGCACAAAATTAAATATCCATTCATTAAATCGAACCACGTGAAAACTGAATAGTGATTTGCATTAACCCAATAATTGGAATTTTCGAGGACCATAACCAGCAGTCTCTTGTAGGCTGTAGCCTTTAGCTTTGTCTATTTGCTTTTACACAATCTCAATGTACTTCTCTAACCGTAAATATTTTAAGTTAGATCTTAATCAAAATTATAGATAGTTACTATTCTAAAATTGTAAATCAAGACAATTTGAAAAAACCTTACACAACTATTTTTCCTTAGATATAATAATTATGACACATAGTCAAAGTTTTCTACTTTGACTAAAATTAATGGCGGATCCAGATTTTCGGGTGAGTAGTGGCTTAATTTTGCGGTATATAAGTGCTCTCTACAACCAAAAAAATCTAAATACAACAATATAAGGTTGAATGTTCCTAAAATGCCCTTTGCCTGTTATTGAAGAGCTTTTCTCTTAACTGTAGTTAACCCGCAAAAAAAAATGAAGTGAAAATGCTACAATTACATCATTCATAGATTTGTGGGAAATATAAGTTAGATTGATGTACTCATGACGAACAAATATATAATCAATGTTGATATACAATAGAAAGAAAGAACTTATCTGCAGATAACAATCAACTAACCTTGATTGAATTTCACAAGAACAACGTTGTGACGTGGTATGGAGGTCACTGCCTTAGATTCAAATTTCGCCATCTCTCGTGCGAATTCTCGATGACGTTCGTCCCCCAAGGTTCACACAACGATCTCTGACTCTGTGCACGGGGATCAAGGATTGGAGTTTTAGTTTAATGAATAATCATAATAAGAGAGAAAACAACCAAGAAGATATTTATATGAGCGTTAAGTAAACCAGAAACGAATCTGGAACATAAGCTTTTCGGAAATCCCTGACAACCACGAGTCGCAGAACATAACGCGAGTAGTGAATCACTCTCGGTAATCACCGTGAACCAAGGCGCCAACCGCGAGTCGCCGCTCACTCTCGGCAGAAATTCTGAATTCCAACCAATGTTACGCTCGACGCAACAAGCCTGCGCGGGACGCACCTCCTGTGAGCTCAACGCAACTCGCGGGACGCACCACTTTGCATTATTTGGATGTAATCCAACAATACCCCACAAACGCGAAGTCACAAAATAAGAATTGAGCAGTAAAAGGAAGGTTTGATACTTACATATTAGTGCCAAAGGATTGAACTAACATGTTAGTGAGATGGGGTGTACGTGTCCCCTCACCTACAAGTATCCAAGGATTAAACTTGCATGAGAGAAACCCGATAGCACATATCTTACCCTCGGAGCTTGAGAAACTACACGTTATGCATGAATTACCCTTTGAACAATATTCAACATTGTTGATCATACAATTCATTTTTCCTTTTAAGACAAGTCACGTACATGTCTTTCACAATAATTGTGAATATATAGACAGTTCAACAAGCCTAGCCATCACTTTGGGATTTCCGTGAGTGCTCTAGAACGTATCAACACAACAGTTCAACAGGAGGAGGCCAACCCTTCACACACACTTCGGTGTTCAAATGAACATTAAGAACATTTAAGTTCAACCTCACATACAACATCCCATCGTATGTCACATACAACATCTCATTGTATGCTACGGTGTGTCTATAAATCCCATCTCATTGTTTTGTTTATACGTAATATGTATGTATATAAATTAAAAACTATTATTTATAGAATATTAAGTATGTAATATGTTGCAATAGCAAAAGAACGGAGGAAGTATATACTATTTAAATTTCGTTTAGTGATTACTCCGGTAACCATAGTAAAAAAAAATCGGTTAATCGCTTGGGCTCTGTATTAAGGTGTTAAACCACATGTGAGCTTGTCCCACATTGAATTAGAAAGAGAGTGATCGAGGATGACTAACATTTAAGTTTGACGGGCTACTCCTATTATATATTGGTTTTAGGAAGAACCTTGTGTGATGAGATCTTACTCTCGTCCAGTGTTGGCATGTGTGTGTAGGCTCGGTGTTGTATTTATCCTGGTATCAGAGCGGGTGATCCTGACCCATTGTTATTCCCACGTAGAGAGGGCCCAGTAAGTTGGAAAGTTGTTTGGAGCATTATAGTCCAAAAATATTATTGTATGAAGTCATCTTTATCCTTTATCCAATATTTCCTATTAACTGCACGTTTGAGGTAGTGGTATGAATTCCTCATTATCTTATTTCCTATCGATTGCACGTTCGAGGTAGTGGTATAAATTCCTCTTCATCCTATTTCCTTTTTTTTTTTTTTTATCCAAAGGAGGCAAAAACCAAGAGAAAGAAAAAGCAAAAGAAAGAAAACAACAGAACTAACAAAAACACCTAGGGAGGAATAAGACGAGGTACACACCCCTCTGTCATCTTTATCCTTCATCTTATTTCCTATTAATTGCACGTTTGAGGTAGTCCAGATTTTTGACTTAGTGTACTAAGCTGATTTTCTAAATAATCTAATTCGCAACGGACTATATTTTTATTTTCCAAGGATCTTTCAATATAAGTTCCTAAACTTTAGAAATATTTTGATTTTGTGGTTGACCATTCTTCTCAATAATCAAAACCGATATCGTATCCTTTGATCGTTATTTTTACCGTTTTATTAGTGAATCGATTAAATCGAATTTTCCCGGTACATTTACTCCCTATTTAGACAGTTTTTTTTTTTTCATTTTCGATACTTTTTTTTTTGTTACAGTCTTTTATGAACACCTTAATTAAGTTATCATGTGGATTTTAGAAAACTATCGTCTGCATAAGTCTAAAATGCAAGGGTATCCTTCGATGGCTGTTCGCTTCTCTACAGCTCTACTGTATAGTATTCCCTTCTATCTCTCATGCATTATTTTTTTGTTCAACCATTGCACCTCCTTCACCTTCCTCAACCTCAGTTTGAGAATCTTGATCCATTTTTTCCTCTTCGATCGTCGAGATATCGTTCTTCCAGGAAATTGGTGGTTTTCGTTCTTTTTAGGGAATATGTACATGTGAATTGGATAAAGACTCGTGGTGCATGAACCATTTCAAAAATAATGTCTGACACATAGTGTAATTAAGGTAGCAGGAGTAAAATTAATTAAGTTGGGATATAATAAAAATTTATAGAATATTGAGAGAGAGAAAATTGTTTTTTTGCCCAGCTCAATTTCACACGTTTTTAATAAATAAAAAAATAAAAGCTTCCTGACCATGAACACCAAGCCCTTCTATAAATATGTAGTTTCGTATACCATTTTGAGCATCAGTGAAGAGTCTCCACTTCTCAACATTGCTCTTGAATCTTGATCGTCCTACTTGTATCAAAGTTAAGGTATGTAATTTCTCCTCCTAGTCAGTCTTTCACTCACAGTTTGAGCTTTACAAATTAGTTTGATTAATTTTGTTTGGGTACATGCATATAATGATAGGATAGTAAATCAAACCTAAAAATGACACATATAAGATCTTTGTCTTGACAACGTATTTTCGGCTTTATTTTGTTTATCTTTGGAGTGACCTCACTCAAAACACCACTATTTTCAATTATTAACTAGTTTTTAGGCCCGAGTTATTTCCCTCATACTTATATTTTTCATTTATTAATTTTACTCTAAAATGATAACATTAAATAAAACTTGGTTTAGTGGTTAAGACTTTAGCATATAAGCTTGAAGTCACGGCATCAAACCTTATACAATGCATTTACTAATTCTTTATTCAGGATTGTCTTTTAATATATTAGTATAGATAGTCAGCGGATTAGGTATCGGCGATCGCTCAACATAATTAATTGTTTAGCAATCGGATACTGTTTTGCATAAGTTATAAAAAATGTTTGGTTGTATTAGTGTTAGGCTGTACTTCCGTATTTAATTAATGCAAATTTTCTCGATGTAAAAATTAATGTTTCTTCTATTATTGGAATTAACCCGAAGGCTGAAGGGCATTGACGTTATAGGTAGATCATGACAACAAGTAGAGTGTTACTTCATATTTTTATTATAGCTTGGTGGTTGTTGGACAGGCTAAGACAACCATGGCAGCACAACAAGTCCTTAATGACGAAGAACAGGCTATTTTCGACGAGCTGATTTCGGCAGCATCGGGAAAAGCTGACGTTAATAGTGGACCTATAATAGAAGTGATTACTTCCGGTTTGATAAAAAATTATCACAAGGATAAGTTAGCATTGCAAATCATTGACCAACATGATTGGGCTGGAAGGCCATGGAAGCCTTATCCTCACGGCCCGTTTGGTTAGATGTCATAAATGGTGGTAATAGTAATGTATTATAGTGTAAATTTATAAAGGAAATCCCACATCATTACCCATGGTAATGCTACTTGATCCCAAAACATCAATTTTCTTCCTAAAATCTCATTACTATCCATTACCACTTGGGAAGGTGGTATTGGGTGGTAATGGAAATTTATATAGGAAAACCCATATTTTGTGATCAAGTTTCATTACCATGGTCATTGACATGATAACTTCTTTACAAATATAGACTAAATTACATTATCATTACCACCATTTATGACCATTAACCAAACGGGCCGTCAGGTTATTCCAGCTCAGATCGATCCGGTCGAGTTCAACCACCTAGGGCCTGTTCCACAAGGCTCTAAGGCGGGAGTAGTGTATGCTGATGGACCAGACTCCACTGCACGGAAATGGCTTGTGGCTTTTGACAGTGAAGCTAAGAAGGTAGTATATATTCTAATTTTTCTGACTATCCTTAATTCACCATTATTAGCTTCTAAGTTAATCTGGCTATTTGGAAATTATAAAATGTTTCGGCAGAAACATTTCTTAATTTATTTATTATGATTTTCTTTGCTTTTTCGCTCTAGACTACTTTCCATTTGAAGATATAATAATCGTGCCTTATTGACAAAAAAAGGTACGTTTATTTAAACAGATACACAAGTAAAAAGAAAGATTCAACACATGACTAAGTATTCACTTCGTCCTAAATTGAACTTGAGTTTAGGCATGCAGCTTCTATAAGGTCAAACTTTATATATTGCTTTTTAAAACGACGAAAACATGGGGAGTATATTAAAGAGTAATACATATTAAATCTTGCTTCGATTTTGAAAATTGATTTACACTACAAAAAATAAAAATAAAACTTGGATGCTGCTAAGATCTAAGATAAAGTTAATATTTTGACATAAAATCCAACATGTAGGTCATCTTTCTTTCTAAAGATTCCTATAAAGTAACTGCGAAGATTTCATGTGAATGAATATCTTTAGTTTATGGTAAAGAAACAATAAAAGAAGGCATTGATGTTACTTGTGCGTTGACAAAACATAAAATTTCATAAAACTACCTTTTAAAAAAAAAAAATCAAAAAACAACATTTTAAAATTTTTCTTTCAAAAAACTACCTTATGTAACAAATTTCTTTCAACATACTACCATTTTACCCTTTATGGGGTTTAATCACTAATAATTAAGTCACCGTAAATTGCTTTTCTTTCTTCCCCTCTCGTTTCTCTCCTCTTTTCTCGATACCCAACCGGCAGCAACACCTACGTCAATTGTCATTTATTAATTAGTATTAGATATAAATGTAAATTGGTAGTATATTGAAAGGAATTTGTTATATAAGGTAGTTTTTTGAAAGAAAATTTATAAAAGGTAGTTTTTTGAAAAAAGTTGGTTACAAAAGGCAGTTTCTTGAAATTTTCCCCTTTTTTTTAATTATTTTCTATTTTTACATACATATAATTTGGAATTTTATATTCGAAATTTGCGTAAACTACTAATGGTAAGTTGGACACTTATTAAGGGGTGCAAAAATGATGATTACCAACATAATTGTTCTAACGGTTTTTTCACCATATACCCCCGACAAATCACGAAATTCACCATATACCCTCAATGTTTCAGATATTCACCATATACCCCTAAGTTTTCGAAAATGTTCACCAGATACCCTTTTTCTAACGGAAGTTAACATGCCGTTAGCTTTATTTACCATTTTGCCATTATTAACCCCTAACCCTAAAATCTAAACCCTAATCCCTAACCCTAATCCCTAACCCTAATCTAAACCCTAACCCTAACCCACCCTCCCCTCCCCTCCACCCTAGCCCAGCCCCACCCCCGGCCCCCACCCCCCCTCCCCTCCACCCCACTGCCCACCCCCCCCCCCCACCCCCACTCCCCTCCCCCCCCCTCTACCCCGCCCCAGCCAGTGCCCCCCCCCCCTCTCCCTCCCGGCCCAGCCCCCCCCCTCCGTCGCAGCCCCCTACCCCCTACCCCCTCCCCCGCCCGGCCCCGTCCTCCCCTTCGATTTATCTCTCACCGACGCCCTCTCATCTCTCACACCTGTGATCGGTGTTCGCCGGCGAAATCAAGGTTGGCGTTTTCCTTAGCGTTTGAGCGTTTGTTTATTCCAGTCTTTGCCGGCGAAATCGAATGTTCGAGTCTTTGCCCCCGAGTCTATCTGGAGAGAGAAACGCCGGCGAAATAGAATGGGAGGGAGGGGGCGAAATCATGTCGTAGGTGTTATGCGTTTCCCGAAATTCTTAGTCGATTCCTCCCATTCGATTTCTCCACCACCAACAAAGTTCGGGCTAGGCTGCGCCGCTACGGGGAGGGGGCGAGGGAGGGAAGTGCGGGGTGCTGGGTTGCCTGCGGGGAGAGGAGCGAGGGAAGGAAGGGGGTGCAGTGGTCGTCTTTGAGGGGGCGGGGGAAGGAAGGGGGTGGGGGTAGGGTCATGGGGATGGGGTGGGGGTGGGGGGCTGGCGGGGGGAGGGGGTGGGGGTGGGGGTGGCGGGCGGCGGGGAGGGGGGTGGGGGGTGGGGGCTGGGTTGGGGGATGGCGGGGGAGGGTAACTTGTTAGAGTTAGGTTAATTAGGGATAGTGTTTGGGGGTTAGGTTAATTATGCATTAGGGTTAGGGTTAAGGGTTAGAGTTAGGGTTATGGCATAATGGTGGTAAAATCGTAAATAAAACTAACGGCGAGTTAACATCCGTTAGCAAAAAGGGTACATGGTGCACATTTTTGAAAACTCAGGGGTATATGGTAAATTACTGAAACATTAAGGGTATATGGTGAATTTTCCAATTTGTCGGGGGTATATGGTGAAAAAACCGTTGTTCTAATTGATCAAATTGTTTGCAGGTTTATGTAGAAGCTGGGCCAACAGGACCAGTTAATTGGGATATAATCGAAGTTAAGCTTAATGCATCTGAAGATGTTAGTAAGTACCAAGACCCAGTTTTTGGTGGCAAGGCCGCGGCTACAATCAAGGGTTACCGTGTGGCTGTGTTGTTCTCTAATTAACTTGCTATCTGCACTCGACGGTCAAATGTCTGCACTTAGGGTCATGTAACTCATGTTGCAGTTTGCAAGCAGACATTATGAGATAAGCTACTATTAATATAGACAATAAAGCCCTCTTGCAGTCTTGCTAAGTTTGTAATAACGCACTCATTTTTATGCTATGATTAATTGTATGTTCTTTTCTTTATGATTGTTGTAGAATAATCGCTTTCAAAGGCTCTGATATGTTTTATCTTATTAAGAACAGCAAGTTTTTCTATTTGGAAAATATCGGAATTTTATTAAGAAATTTTGGACAAGAATGAAGATTTTCCACATAATGAAAATGTCATCGGACCTTAATTATAAAGATCCAAGACCTTGAAAGTGCAAACCATTTTGGACAGATAGGCCTATGTCCCCCCTATCTATAAACTAAGGTCATATCAAAGATGCTGGTTTAAATGTTTTAGTTAGAATAATCCATCTGCTACAAGGCGCTTATTCTCCAAAGCAAATAATTCAAGATCAACGACCACCCTCAATTCTCCTCATCCTCATCAACAGTCGGAGCACCCCAGCCTTGTGTAGTTGGATCCACCTTCACATCTATCCCTTTCACAAACTCAACTTTGATAGCTCAGTTCGTCATTTCTCCGCTGCAGCAGGTGTCATCTTCCGAGATCACCACGGTACCTATCTCCAAGCCTATGCCTACAACCTTGACAGCACCCATGTCTAGATAGCAGAAGCCACAACTCTCCAACAAGGTCTCTTAGTTGCAATCAAAGAAGGTATTCAGCGTCTACAAGTTGAAGGTGACAACCTTCTAGTTATCAATGTGTTAAAAGGTGTATGGGAGCCTTCTTGGCAAATCGCATACATCATCAAAGACATTAAAACTTTTCTTCAACAGTTCATCTCCTGGAATATTAAGCATATCTATCAAGAAGCCAACAAGGCAGCAGATTGGATCGCCGACGTTGGACACTTAGTTAACTTTCCTTACTTAATTGAAGATTGTAATAGTTTTGCTTTACATCACATTCTTGTAAACGATAAATCTGGGGTTCCCCTCGTGCAGAGGACCTCCTAATTACTTCTTCTTACCTTGTTAAAAAAAAAAGAGTTAATTCAGAATAATAGATTTAATTAATTGAACTCTCCACTTGGTCCTAATGTTAGCACATATAATGATGGGTGGGTGGTAGGCGTTTGCCGTGTACACCTAACCAAAGATAAATTTCTCCTACTCTTATGCACACTAAGCAAGTATAATGGAAGTAAGGATCGTATCTACAGGGAAACAGGCACGAGCTTTATATTTAGCGTGAATCAGTACTTAGATTAAGCTAAGGGCCGAGAAACCTAATAACAAGGGGGGTTTCAAATAGATTTACGAACAAACTACAACTAACTAGCATATAAATAAAATGAGAAATCAATATGGGAAGATCTTGAATCCGATTAACATCCACTTCAATTCATTATCGATCATTGAACCTCAACTCTAATTTTTTCCATAATTATCTATTGTTGAGAATTAATCTCGTATTCTCCTTATTCTTAGTTGAATAGCACGATCAGCGTGACTATAAAACCCTAACTAAAGGATAACCTAGTCCGATCAGCGTCTAAGTTCAATCCAATAGCAAAGAATAAACACAGAGAACCAATAGACCTGCTAATGTCATACACGCGATAAACATTCAACAGTTGATTCAATTTCCCCAAGAAATAACCAAGACGATCTGCATCTAAGTTATTCCCTAGTTTGCTACCAATTGATAAAAGAATAAAACAATCCGATTCTATTCTTAAATCTAGCATTAGATTAATTACACAATCAAACTAGTAACGTTCCTAGCATAATTATGCAAAAATCATAGAACACAATCATAGAAATTAAACCATAATCAAGGAAAATAGATAGAGAGGAAAGATCTCACAATAACGGTTGAAGCTTCATTTTAATTTTTCTTCAAGAACAGTTCAAGCTACAATCCGATAGCAAAAACCAAATCCAACATTGAAATCTCTAAGAAAACTAAGAAAACTAAGAAAAATAACAAAAGTGAGGAAGGAGAATTAAGAGAGGAGTGTTTTTTCTCTCTCCTCCATTTCAGCTCTGCTCCTCCTTTCCTCCTCCCAAATATTAGGTTTTAGGAAGCTTTTAAACCCCGCACAAAACGTGACCCCAAGCCGACTTAAGCATCGCGAGTCGCGATACTGATCGCGAGTCGCGAATAGTACACTGTCTTCCCGCACAAATTGGCTGGGCAAAAGGGGTCGCGAGTCGCGAAGGCAGGGGTCGCGAGTCGCGATGCTTCGCGGGTCGCGAGCTGCTTGCTCTCGTGCCTGCTGGGCTTGCGATGCTGCTGGGCAGCTTTGGCTGGGGATGATGCTGGGATGGAGTGTGCTAAGCCTCGCGATGCTGCTTGGTGCTTTGCTTGCTGATGGAGGCTCGAGGCCGACGTGAGCTGTGTGGGTGGTTTGCTTGGCTAGTGCAACGATGTTGCGGAGTTGTTTCAACCACTCATGCTTCTAGGAGCTCGGAACTTACAACTTTAACTATAATTAATATACAAAATTCCGAACTTCCGCTAAGAGCAAAATAAAACGCAAACGTTAACAATTATGATCAAGACCCTTAGCAAAAAGCACCCAAAATATAATAAAAACACCGTATAACTTGAGCGTATCAGTGGGAATTGATGGCTGTATGAAAAGGGATCACTATGTTACAAAATTGTAGATATAAAATAAGAGCAACTATACTATAAAAAAGTGACTATATGAAAAAGGGTGACCAAGTTAGAAAAAACTGTAGATATAAAAGAGGAGTAATTATAAGTTGTGTAGAGTGACTATATGAGAAAAAAAAATGTTACTGTGTTAGAAAAGATAAATTTTACTTAGTAATTTAGTGTAAGATATTGTACTATATTAAAAAAAAATTACTATGGTAGAAATAACATGTAGAACAATTAGTAGTTATAAGCTGAAAATGGCCAGTGTAAGAAAAAAAATATCACTATGTTTAAAGGGCTAGACAAGGCTTTTGATGTATACATTTTTTTTCCTTAAAAAAAGAAAGCACAACATTAAGTCTTTCGCTCTAGAGGGAGAGACGATAGCTCACCTGGAAGACCACCTCAATTCAAGACGCTTGCAGCACGAATCTTCATCCCAACTAGGGGTGTTAACGAGCCGAACCAAGACCACTAGGCTCGGCTCGAAAAACATTTTTAGTTGGGCTCGGCTCGAGCTCAAAACTCATCGAGCTTGAAATATAGAGCTCGGCTCGAGCTCGAGTCCAAAAATTGCAACTCGGGTTGATAGGCTCGAATTTATAACTTCAAGCTTGAACCTAAGCAAGTCCAATGTTAGATTTCATTCGGCCCAAAAGTTTAATAGTTTAAAAGCCCAATGTCCAACACTTATTAATTTGCTTGGCCAAATAATTAGCAAGCCTGCTGTAAAGATCTTGGAAGTGAAAGATTTGTTCCATAAAGGTTCTAACTGACAACCCTTGTGCTATGCTACCGATGTGGGACTCAAGAAGCCAAATTTCTTTTCACTTACTGTCGTCTTCCAACAAGCTGCCCAGTGCCCAAGCGTGAAGAAAGCTTCGTGAGTCGTGAGTTCGTGACACAGTCAACCGAGGAAAGCCATTTATGTGTTAAAGATGAGCGTTAGGTAGGCTAATGTCATGGCTTATTGCTGTTAAATTTTGCTTTCTCCTTACGTCTGCTAGAAAAAGGACATATGGTGAACGTTTTCGGAAACTCAAGGGTATATTGTGAATATTTGAAACATTAGGGGTATATGGTGAATTTTCAAATTTGTCAGGGGTATATGGTGAAAAACCGTAAGTTAAATGGCGTTTTTGGTTTGTAAATGCCGTGTTGGCTCCTGGTGGTCATGCAGGTGGGCTGCTGGGTAGAAGGAGGGATTGGGCCGGCTGTAGGTGGGCTGTCATTAGGTGGAGACGTGGTGGGCGAGGGAATGAATTGCTGAAACCCATTGTGTTATTTTGCTGAAACCCTACTCCGTAATTGCATTGCTTAAAGGAAAGGAGGCAGCAAATAATTGCAAATTGCAAATTGCAAATTGCAAATAGAGAAAGAAACAGAAACTCATCGATTACTCAGTCTCACCGCCAAGCCTCTCCTTGGAAGCTCAAAAAAAAAGAAATGGAGAAAACAAAGTTGATGAAACTGAAAGGGAGTCAAAACCTAAGAGCTCGTCTTCTTCTGTCAACACTTTCATCAACTCCCATTCTTATCGACGATATTCGATCAACTGACATCAATCCTGGTCTTCGTCCTTACGAAGTCTCTCTTCTTCGTCTCATCGAAAAAGTCTGCGATGGTTGCTCTGTTGTCATCAATGAAACTGGTTTGTTTCTACTTTCCTTTTATTTTGATTTTTTTATTTAATTTTATTTCTTATGTATGACCGATTGATTGATGCAGGTACCAAGTTGAAGTACAAACCAGGGATTGTGATGGGTGGCAAATTTCTGGAGCATGATTGTGGGTTGAGTCGTTCAATTGGCTACTTCTTGGAAGTTCTTATTGTTCTGGGTTTGTTTGGCAAGAATTCGCTTCAAATTACTCTTAAAGGTACTTTTTTTTGTTCGTTCGATTATAAAGTTTTTTCCAACTTCAACTTAGAATTTTAAATTACCCCCCTTCCGTTAACATTAATTACTAATTACTATTGTATATGGTGGAAAAGGGGCCGTTTTTGTAAATCATCGATTTCGTGCTTAGAGCAACTCCAATGGTTGTAATTTTGGACCTGCTGCAATATTTGAAAGTAGTGAAGCGAGTTCTTTCAACCATTGGAGAAAGATAATTGATACCGTAGAAGCAACACCTGCTCCACCAAGCTACTTGCTTGACTTCAAAAAGGCAATATGGGCTGAAATAGGGAAAAAGGGAAGGGGATCACACTCCATATGATTGGTGAGTGCATCTCCATCAATAATAAAGCGACATTTTTTTTTTTTTTTCCTACCTAATTATAATTGAATAAAAAATTAAAGTTGAAAATATTGATTGAGATGTGGGGCCAATTCAAGCAACAATGTATTGTAAACTACCATTGGAAGACTTTGTAGTAGAAAGCAATATTGCTTAAAAAAGCGATGTGCTGGCTACATTCTGAGGTGTTGTAGGCCACCATGGAGTTCTTCTTATGGAACGTGGGTCGGATTGGAATCCGGACCGGACTGGACTGAAGATTCCGGTCCACTGAAAATCCCGATTCCGGGTTTCCAAAGGAGTATTACAATGGAAGTGGAACTTAATAATATAAACCACAAGGAGAGGTAAATTGCAATGACGGTGATCGATAAAGAAAATGGGTGGCAAGTCTACTACTCCACATTTGTACCATACCATCTTGTCAACTGTCCTTTCTAGTGCTTTCCCATGTTTCTGAAATTTTCTGTGTAGAATACAACTCTTTTCATGTCAAGGTTGCTTTTAACTGACATAAGTTATAATGTTATATTCCCATCAGGTATAACGAATGATTCAAAAGACCCATCTGTTGATACATTCCGGTTAACTTCCTTGAACATTTTAAAACGCTTTGGGGTATCTTCAGAAGGCCTGGCGTTGAAAATTGAGAGCCGTGGGGTACCTCCTATGGGTGGTGGACAAGTAGTTTTGTCAATACCAATTTTGCACACTAGTTTAACAGTAAGTACTGCTTAGCATTTTTTTTTGGTAAGAGGTATTGCTTAGCATTTGTTATCTATCAAGTAGGTTTATCTAATATTTGTTATCCATGTAATGTATGTTATCTAATGTTTGTTCATCTCATATACGTCATTCAGGCAGTGAACTGGATTGATGAGGGAATGGTAAAGCGTATTAGAGGGGTGTCCTTTTCTACTCGAGTATCGTCCAAGTCTGAAGCACTTATATGTTCTGCTCGTGGTATTTTCAATAATTTTCTTCCGGATGTCAACATTTCCATTGATCGAAAGGCTGGTGCACAAGCTGGAAAGTAAGTTACAGCCTTCTCTGCTTGTAATTTCTCCTTTAATCCTAAAGAACAACTTCTCAAGTGTCTAATGCATAATACTAAAGACATCCTTGAGGCTCATGGATTTGATGTGTATGTTTTCCTTTCAAGCACTACCTCTGGTTTCACTATGCATGATGAGAAAAACAGTGAGACTTTTTGTGGAAAAGGATTTCTGAGTTTTCTGTTTAATTAATTTATTCTTGATGTTGCCCTGTCTTTGAGTTAGAGAGATTTATTTTTTATTGGATATTCAATTTTGATTAAGCTCCCCAGGATTTGGGGTCTCATTGGTTGCTGAAACCACTTCTGGATGCTGTATCTCTGCTGATACTGCTGTCCATCGTCCACATAAAGAGGAGACAGCTGAAATGGAAGATGATGTAAGAGTATATTTGAAGTCACCTATGGTTGTTGGTGTGGACATCGCTTCTGCTTTACTTGGTGAAATTGAGCAGGGGGGAGTAGTAGATTCAACACATCAGGTTTGTTTTCTTAACATACAATAGATAATCTTATGTTATGCAGTATAACTTTTAATTAGTGTGTGCCCCTCCGTCTGCTTTGTCTGGTAGATCTTTTGACGATGTCTGATTGGCTTTGTAAGCGTTATATTTATGTAGATAATTTTTTTTAAAAAAACTGCCTATAGGATGTTTGGAAGGCATTTCTTTTCTGTTTGTCTATATATAAGGCAAAACCTTCATTGCTTTTACTTTATTTGGTGATATAAAGCAAACGAATGATGGTTTCTGCACTCTGCTTATAAAAAAGAACCGATATCTTTATAGTTGCTTTACTTGGTGATGTAGGGCAAAGGGTTGATGCTTTCTACACCCAGGGTTGAGCTTATAGAAAAGCACAATTATTTATAGGTTATGTATTGTCTGTGGTTCTTGCTAGCTGAGTATTATTCTGGGCCAATTAACTAGATTGGTATAATTAGCACCCTTTTTCACATTGGTAAATTTTTCGGAAGATTATAAAATTGTCTTAATTAGGCAGGAAGGTATTGTTCTCATTGATGGAAAGTGAAGTCGTAGCTCTGTAATCTCATGATACAAGAAGGAAGCTTGAAATTTTTTTGTTTCATCATTTTTGAACCAAAGGAACATTTTGGAACTTTATTATAAAACCACACTCGGCATTTTATAATGATATATTGGTTAGGGAACTATCTAGTATTTTGTTTCAACCACAAAATGTTTGGGCAAAAAGGATCCTACACAAGTTTGTAGGATCCTCAGGGTACGCAAACCATGAAAAAATTGTAGTTTTGCCCTTATTTTTGGAAAAGAAAAATAAAGAACCTTTGAAATTTTTTAAACATAACTAGCAGTTAAAGCAGGAAGGCTAAGATGTTAGGCTTTGTGCAATGTGCATGATGTGCACCATATACACTTATGTATGGTCTACTAATTGAAATTTTCGATTTTAACTTATAATTGATCTATGTCATTTAGAAGTTTGACACATTCTTCACTGGGTGTCCAATTTGGAAGTGTTAAGCTATATGTTATTTTCAGCTTATATCAGGAAAACATCATTGATAGATGTAACCAAGTGATCTCAATCTAATATGGATATTAAGCCTAATATTGATTTTTAGGGATGAATTAAGTGCGAGCTTTATATTTTGGGAAAAATTAATTCCACAACTCCACAAGTATAAACTACTAGTCTTATAAGCTACTCCCTCCGTTTCTTTTTAATCTACACACTTTCCTTTTTGATCCGTTTCTTTTTAATCTACACACTTTGTTGCTTTTTCTATTTTTGGTATACGTCACATCTACTTTCTCATCTTTTTTCCACTTATGTCATCCACTTTTTAATATTTTAACCCACTTTTTAATTTTCTCTCTCTCACTTTTCAATTTCTCTCTCCACCTTTTCAGTTTCTCTCTCATACTTTTGCACTTTCTTCTTGGTTCTCCCCCAAAGTGAAGTGAGTAAATTAAAATGAAACTGAGGGAGTACTAGTCTTGTATTCATTTTTTTACCTAAAAAGCAAAAAAATTATTATAAGTCCTAATAGGTAAATTAGGTCACCCGACTTGGTTTTTGACAAATGCAAAACAAAGTGAGGCCTAGCTAGAAATAAATGATTGTTTGGGCGGTTGGTAACCATTTTTCCTATTTTTTACTACATGAATGCCTTTGTAAATTATTTTAGCAACAATATTATCATACTTTAATTTTAGTACCTTATATGGTTAGTTTACATATTGGATGAAAGAATATAGATGAACATATATCGAATTTCGGGAAACAAATTTCCTAACATCTATCACAAGATTGCATGCATAACATAAATATGAATCATATTGTAAGGAAAAGAATGTACAACCTTTGTAGTGTGGTTTCCACCGAATTGCAAGCTTTAGAGATCAAAGAACAAAGAATTGATGTCCCTCTACTTAGTCTACGAGCACCAATTAAATTCCCACGTCTGTTAGAACGGAAGAGGATGAACATATTTCACTCTCTTGCTTTTTTAGGGAGGGTGGTTGTATTTTCCAAAGGGAAAAAATAGGGTTTTTCTCTCTCTTTTTCGGTTTGAAAATTACTTGTCAAATGAACGCTCTATTCCACCTTCTTATTATAACCTTTTATAATAGTAGGAGAATAGGTTTAGAGAGAGACCTAACCTAACCCTAATTTCTCCTATTGGTTGGTTTTCTTACCTCAATTAGTTAGTACAATGTGTGACCTCATAGGATTAGGTTAACTTAGTTGTAGATTTAATCAATATTGTCTCACTAACCAACATTTATTCTCTAGCAAGTAAATGTGATTATTAAACTAATATAATTAATTATCTCTATAATAATTCCTTGTATATTTAGTGATTGCCGGAAATGTCTAAGGACATATTTCTTCATTGGAAACCTCTAAGAAGCCATTACACTAACCAGTTTTTTACCCCCTATTTTATTGCTTTTGCAGGGCTTGCTATTTATTCTATGTGCTTTGTGCCCTCAAGATGTTTCAAAAATTCGAGTGGGGAAACTTTCTCCCTACGGAATAGAAATTCTAAGGCTTATAAAGGACTTTCTTGGTGTCAAATTTGACATCAAGCCTGTCCCTACAACGGGCACTATTATGCTTAAATGTGTGGGATGTGGTTTGAAAAATCTGTCTAGAAAGCTTTCATGAAATGCAATTTATCGTTTGGTGGGATATTTGATGGACTGATGAAGCAGGGCGTGCAAGGAAAATTGATATGGAGTTGTATAGTTTTGTCTTTTGCCAAACTGAGAATGTATTATGGTTGAGTTATTATCTAATTTTGTAGGGTTTGGGTGTCAGTTATGTTTTAGTCACTATTATTTCACTCGAATTATATTTAAAGTGAAGGAATATGTCCTTAGACATTCCGGCAATTACAAAATATAAATAGGAATAATATTATGAAGATAATAAAGTTAATTATTTTAGTAATCTTATTTTCTTGCTAGAGAATAAATATGATTAATAGGACAATATTGATTGGGCCTATAACTAAAATATATTAATCCCATGAGGTCACACATCAGAAGACAAGTTGGACAAAGCAATCCGAATCCATTTGGGATTAGGGTTGGGCTCTAAAGGGGAATAAGAGGAGAATTAGTTCTCCTAACTAACCTATGACTCTTCTATTATATATAGGATATAATATTAGAGTTTAGGTGATTAATTCATTAATCGAGTTCTTTTCACAAGAGAGATAATTGAAACCCAAATCTATTCCTCTAAACGCGGCGCCTATACCACCAAAAAGCAAGGGATCTTTTCTCTTCCGTTCTAAGCAGACGTTGGTGTTCAACCGGTGCTCGTGGGACGATTAGGAGGAGCAACACTTGGGGCTCTCGGATCTTCAAAGCTTGCATACAACTGGGAAATCACGCTACAAAGGTTTGATATTTAATCCCTATTGAATGATTCATATGTTTGATTATGTCTGCGATCCTATGATAGATGTTAGGAAATTGTTTCCGAAATTCCGCTATATGCATCTATATATTCCTACAAGTGGTATCGGTTTGCCTAATTCATAATATTCATATGATCATATAATTGTATGCAAAGTTATTATTTTTATTCAATTAAGGGAGAATTTATTTATGGCTTGAATTTGCAAAATTGATATTTGATATTAATTGATTGGAAATTGTAAATAATAGATTTATTTGTGATTTATGCACAAAATAATTTATAAAGGTCCGAAATTTTTTTTATTGTGGACGAAATTAATTGTTAATTCACTCCTAATTTTCGGATTTTTATATACATAATGTATTAGATTCAAAATTGTTTAATGTTTAATTTGATTAATCATTGAAATAATTTGTTAACAATTAAAAGATTTGATTTTTTACTTGTTAAATAAATCTAATATTCATCACCCTCATAGATCTAGAATAATATGATGGCTGAAGATAATTTGATTATTTTCCCACTAATTTTCGAATTTTATCATATTATTTATGAATTTTGGTTAATTTTTATGTTTAATTTGATTATTCATAGAATTTAAGGATAACAATTAAAATATTGGATTTTATTTGTTAAGATAATTCATTAGATCACCCTAAAAATTATTTTCGATTTTTTGATTTTAATTGTTAATTTTCTGAATTTTTCGGATATTATTTGAGTTTTGCCCTAATTTTGAACTCTTGATAAGATTTATTGTTTAATATAGATTATACATTCAAATCTAATCTCAACAAACCTAAAAATTTGTTTAAGATTTGTTGATTGATTAAAAAAATTTTGCCATAATTTTCGGATTATTAAAACCTAATTAAATCCTAAATCTTTAAATAAATTGTTTATTAAAGATTAATTGGAATTTTGGTAAATTGTTACAAAATTCAAAAGGGTTGCCCACCATGGTTGGGTGGCCCCACCCGCGACGGTGGAGCCACGGTGGAGGGCGTTATTGGGCCGGCGGCAAAGGGGCATCACAAGCGGCGCGAGTGGTGGAGACCACAACCGGCCAGCCGCACGTTTGACGCGTGCGTGGCCGGGCCGGCGCGCGCTACGAGCTCCCCGCGGCGTGAGCCGGGCGGCGCAGAACCGGCTCTGGCGGTAAACGCCGGCGGCGGCCGGCGTGATCGCCGGCGTCGATGGTGATGGTACACGCTGCAGTTGTTGTTGAGGTGTGGTGATGGTGTTGGTTTCGTGAAACGTTCTTGGTGTGAAACAACGCTAAGTAGTTTTGGACTTTTGGGGGTCGTTGTTGGGCAGCTTCTTGGTCAACAGCTTCAGATTATTAATTTTTTTTTTTTTTTAATAAAAATTCTGATTTACTATTTTGGAGCATAATAAATCACTTCCAATATTTGCAAATTCATTAATAAAGATTATTGCCATATCTAAATAAGTAATTGAATGAAAATAATAAAGTTTCCTAAATAACTTCTAGCTTAAATTTGTTAAGTTTTATAATTATTATGGAAAAGTTGATTTGCTTATTAATTGTTAATAAGTAAATAGTTTGTGTTTATTTTATTTGATATTATAAATGCGTGGATGTTTAATGTAATATGTATGATATTATATTTTACATGTTATGACTAGTATGGCCCAAATTAGGATAGTAATTACGATCCGCGAATCGTTATATTTGAATGTAAAGTAAATACGATCCGCGAATCGTTATATTTGAATGTAAATTAAATACGATCTACGAATCGTTTGTATTTTTGTAACTTTAAATTTTCATTATTTATTTAATTCAAATTATGTAATCGAGCATGAGGATCCAAGGAGTTTCAAGGATGGTGATCCATGGAGATTCAAGGGAGGATTCATGAAGATTAGTTATTTTCCTAAGTATAGGGGCCATAGTAGATCATTTAATTATTGCTTTTATAATTCTCTTGCATTTATTTTGTTTAAATGCTTGCTTCTAAGTTTGTTTTGTGGTTAATTGATTCATGTGTTCACTATTAATTGACCATATTAGTAAACTTAGGTCCCCAAAAGTAATATTGAGTTTAATCGCTTTCCCAAACAACACCTATAAAGCCTTAGATCATGAGTAATAGGTTACGCCAAAGCGGGGTGTTGCTCATAGTTAGGGGATAGTAGGGTAGGTTTTTGAAACTTACATGTTAATGTTTGGTTTAACTCAACAAAATCATCAAAAGACAAAGTTTTGGGTTTTGAAGCTAAGAGATAGGAGTAAACAAAGAGTTGTTAACCTGTCTACCAAGAATTATAATTAGTTATAATTAGTAAAGTGTTTACTTACCTCAACTACTATAAATTAAAGGCAGGGCCAAAGTCCGTTTGATTGTAGTGGGAGGGGATTTTGGTTATTTCTTTATTCAATAGGGGACTTTCATTTTGAATAAAGGGTAGTAGTAATTAAAATTTGTTTAATTATTGCTTTCTTGATAAACATTGATTGAATCTTGCTTTATTATTTGTTGTAGTAATTATGTCTAGTAACAACAATATCAACACCAACACTTCTACTTGTAATTCGCGCTCCGTCCTTTCGAAGGACAAATTGAATGCTGAACGTTTCATTGCAATTGAAAGGGATATGGGAATCGTTACACCAAAACCAAAAGTTGTTGATGAGCACTATTGTTACACCTGTAACAAGGTTGGTCATTGGAAAAGTAGTTGCCCCAAGTATCTGAAGGATCAAAAGAAAGGAGTTTCTAGTTCAGATATGTATGTTATAGAAGTTAACTTAGCAACTTCTGCTTCTTGGGTATTTGATACCGCTTGTGGTTCGCACATTATTTGTAATATGCAAGGCCTCAAAAGAAGTAGAACATTGGGAAAAGGTGAAGTAGATCTTCGCGTTGGCAATGGAGCACGAGTTGCTACATTGGCAGTGGGAGTATATAGTCTACTTTTACCTTCAAGATTAGTTTTAGAACTTAATAATTGTTATTATGTTCCTGCTATCACAAAGAACATTATTTCGATTCCTGTTTTGGATTCCGAAGGTTATTCATTTACAATAAAGAACAATTGTTGTTCTGCGTATTTGAATAAATGTTCTATGTCTCTGCTAAATTATTAAATGGTTTATATGTGCTAGACTTAGAAACCCACATCTATAACATAGACAGCAAGAAACATAAAGCAAATGATTCAAACCCTACATACCAATGGCATTGTCGATTAGGCCACATAAGCTCAAAGCGCATTGAGAAACTTCATAGAGATGGAATTCTCAAATCATTTGATTTCGAATCATTTGATACTTGTGAGTTTTGCTTGATGGGGAAAATGACAAAGTCTCCTTTTACAGGTTCAAGTGAAAGGGCCAATGACCTTTTAGCCCTCATACATACGGATGTTTGTGGACCTATGAGTACGTTGGTTAGGGGAGGGTACAGTTACTTCATTACTTTTACCGATGATGTGAGCAGATTTGGATATGTTTACCTCATGCGGCATAAGTCGGAATCATTTGAAAAATTTAAGGAATTCCAGAATGAAGTACAAAACCAACTTGGGAAGAAAATTAAGGCATTACGATCCGATCGTGGTGGTGAATATTTATCTCAAGAATTTGGTGATCATTTGAAAGATTGTGGAATACTTTCACAATAGACTCCACCGGGAACACCACAGTTAAATGGCGTTTCTGAAAGAAGGAATCGAACTTTACTTGATATGGTTCGATCCATGATGAGTCTTGCTGATCTTCCTATTTCATTTTGGGGATTTGCACTTGAAACAGCGGCGTTCACACTTAACAGAGCACCATCCAAAGTAGTGGAAAAGACACAATATGAAATGTGGACAGGAAACGTTCCAAAATTGTCTTTTCTAAGGATATGGGGTTGTGAAGCTTATGTAAAACGTTTACTTTCTGATAAGCTTTCACCCAAATCCGATAAATGTCTTTTTGTGGGTTACCCAAAAGAGACTAAGGGATACTACTTCTACAACCGAAGCGAAAACAAAGTGTTTATTGCTCGTAATGGTGTCTTTCTGGAAAAGGAGTTTATTTCCAGAAAAACAAGTGGGAGAAATGTATATCTCGAAGAAGTTCGAGATGAGCAACAAATGGATGAGGTTAACACCTCATCGAGGCGGCCCGGCATGAAAATGCTCGGGGAGGTGGTGCATTCAATTCACGTACCTCCTACCGTCCCACTTGGAGATACTCCATGCGAAGTCACTCAACCTAGTGAGGTAGAAACTTCTTCTGTTGTTCCCCAACGTAGAACTAGTAGGACCATCATTCCGTCAAAGAGATATATTGATTTCCTTTTGACTGAAAGTTCTGAAATAACGATTTTAGAATCAGAAGAACCTACTAGCTACAAAGATGCTTTGGATAGTCAAGACTCCGAAAGATGGCTTGAGGCCATGAAATCTGAAATGGATTCCATGTCTGAAAATCAAGTATGTGACTTGGTTGATTTGCCTGATGGGGTAAAACCCATTGGATGCAAATGGAATTTTAAGTTGAAAACAGACAAGGATGGAAACATTAGTGTTTTCAAAGCAAGATTGGTGGCGAAAGGTTTCAAACAAATTCATGGTATTGACTATGATGAAACCTTCTCACCAGTAGCCATGCTGAAGTCCATTAGGATAATCCTTGCGATTCTTTGCCTTTCATGACTATGAAATATGGCAGATGGATGTTAAAACCGCTTTCTTGAATGGGTTCTTGAAAGAGGATGTGTACATGACACAACCTCAAGGTTTTGAAGATCTAGAAGTCCATTTATGGACTAAAGCAAGCATCAAGGAGTTGGAACCTCAGATTTGATGAGGCAGTCAAGAAATTTGGCTTTCTCAGAAATGAAGAGGAATCTTGTGTATACAAGAAGTTAAGTGGGAGTAGTATTAATTGTCTGGTCTTGTATGTGGAGACATACTTCTCATAGGAAATGATAAGACCATGCTTGAGTCAGTCAAAGAATGGCTTAAAAATCGTTTCTCTATGAAAGACCTAGGAGAGGTAGATTACATATTGGGAATTAAAATCTATAGAGATAGGTCAAAAAGGCTGATTGGACTTAGTCAAGAGACTTATATTGATAAGGTTCTTGCAAGGTTCAAGCTGGAAAACTACAAGAGAGGATATGAAAGTAAGCAAGGTTCATAATGAGGATCACGTAGCAGATCCTCTGACTAAACCGCTTGTTCAACCTAAGCATGAGTGTCATACTAGGTCTATGGGGCTTAAGCATATGGGAGAATGGCTTTAGGTTGTTTACTTCATGTTTACAATTGTAAAGACATTTATTATGCTTTGAATGTTTATCAATAAAAATTTGTTTCTTATTTAATCGCTTGGTTTAGTATTAAATAAAATGTCCAAATAATTTGTGTTTTCAAATAGGATTATCGAAAACGTTTTGATAATGGAATCCTATAAAGTGAACTGAAATCACAATTTATTTAAAGTCCCTAGTCTAAATCACTAATTGGACATAAGTGATTTATTTAAAAGACTAGTATATAATTAATTGATAAGCGCTAGTTCCATGGGCTATGGAGACATGGAGATGTCTAATTGATTATATGGATGTATAGTTGATACATTGAGACTTGACCTAATTAGATTCTAAAAGTAGAATCGAACTACTATATTTAGTGGATTCCTTAGACATGAGTATGTCTTAATAACCACAACATAATTAGTTTAACTTTGACCTTTGTTAAACGCCGCGCCGTAAAAGGAGGTTATAAAGGCGGTGATCGGGTGGGCTAAGAATTGAGTGGGAGTTATGGTCATACAAGAGTGGATAAGTCCTCCTATTAAATAGGAATGGTGTTCGGGCCTCTTGATGAGCGAGAATCGGAAAATTGCATGGCCATGCGGAATAGGATTAAAGAGTTAATCCTCATTTGAGCGATTCGAACTCGGCGATCAAGGAACATAAATTTGAGAATAACATTGTGTTATCAAATTTGACATTAAGTGACTTAAGGAATTTAACATTGCGCTCTTGTCTTCGGACAAGTGGGAGATTGAAGGAATATGTCCTTAGACATCCCTAAGCAATTACTAAATATAAATAGGAATAATATTATGAAGATAATAAAGTTAATTATTTTAGTAATCTTATTTTCTTGCTAGAGAATAAATATGATTAATAGGACAATATTGATTGGGCCTATAACTAAAATATATTAATCCTATGGAGGTCACACATTGTAGCACAAGTTGGACAAAGCAATCCGAATCCATTTAGGATTAGGGTTGGGCCGGTCTAAAGGGGAATAAGAGGAGAATTAGTTCTCCTAACTAACCTATGACTCTTCTATTATATATAGGATATAATATTAGAGTTTAGGTGATCAATTCATTAATCAGTTTCTTTTCACAAGAGAGAGATAATTGAAACCCAAATCTATTCCCTCTAAACTGGCGCCTATACCACCAAAAAGCAAGACATCTTTTCTCTTCCGTTCTAGCGAGACGTTGGTGTTCAACCGGGTGCTCGTGGACCGATTAGAGGAGCAACACTTGGGGCTCTCGGATCTTCAAAGCTTGCATACAACGGGAAATCACGCTACAAAGGTTTGATATTTAATCCCTATTGAATGATTCATATGTTTGATTATGTCTGCGATCCTATGATAGATGTTAGGAAATTGTTTCCTGAAATTCCGCTATATGCATCTATATATTCCTACATAAAGGAGGAGCACCCTTTTGTGGTGTTAATATGGATCATTTAGGTTATACCTTAACTCTTTGGGATCCTCCACCTGTAATTATTTAGTTTTGCAAATGCTATCTTAGTAGCACCTAGACTTTTGTCTTCTCTTGTTAACAGTTTTGTTGAATTTTTTTTTTCTCTGAGACGTTCTTGATTTCTTCATTTCCTTTGGGCTTTTAAGTTCATGTGTGCACATTTCATTTTAAAAATCTTTGTTCAGACTTATTGTTGTGTTATTATAGTATATATATTATATTTAGTGTGTTAATAGATTATATATATACATGTATATATATAGTTAGGTTATACTTCTTCCATTTTTTTTACTTACAACATAGTTTCTTGACAGCCAATTTGTGGAGATTAGAAAAGGTAAATGAACAAATTATTCAAAATAACTTAAATACAGATAAGACGGATGAGTTAAGATAATAAGGCTTAAATTATTTTAATAAATTTGTCAATTTACATTATCTAATCTTCTCCTTGAATTGTATATAACCAACTTATGTTGCAAGTAAAAAAGAAACGAAGGAAGTAATAGTTTAGCTATAATTAGATGAACTAACAAAATAAAGACTAACTAATAAGAATTAGAAACTACAAACCAAGCTTTACTAATAATTAACTTTGCTTTCTTAGGGGACAGCACGTGTTAGCGTGTGGGCCAACAACTAGTATGATCAAGGAGCTGATACTTGTATTGAAAATGTCTTTGCTATCAAATGTCAAGGAGATCAAATTCGTCGCCCTAATAGTTTTTGACATTATCGTTATTTGCATTATCGGAATATTATACGAGATCATATAATTTGCAATGCCTTCTTACCATGATCAAATGAATTATTAGAGTTGGAAAGGACTTGAAAGAGAAAGGGAGTAATTGACATAATGAACCCACAAACATAAATGATGACTCACAAGAGCTATTGCAAGATACTTTGAGAGAAGGGCCAAATGAAGAGTAAAAGTTTTTAGTAGTAAAAGATGGTCAAGAAGAATTGTTATTAAATTATTAATCGAACATAAACACGATTGGTCGATTGGGATTTAATAATTAAAAACATTCTGTGGGATTAAGAAAAATTGCTTAAACCTTGTTTTTTAATAGGAAAAATAGTAAGCACCCCAAATTCAATATTTACCCACCAGTCCACCACATGAGTACATGACCTGATAGTGACGAAAACAGACACCATTACATGATAGTGCAATAGTGACAAAAACACACCATTATATATGATAGTCTTTACACATCACATAACCTGATAGTGACAAAAACAGTCACCATTATATGATAGTGTGCAATAGTGACAAAAACACACCATTATATGATAGTGCAATTAGATATGATAGACTAATCATTCGTGTGGCAACTAGCAAACCTTCCAAAGACTTGCAAAAGTTATCCCTCATGCTACACTTTCACTTAAAGAGCTGTGCTAATGCTGATTTGACATTTTGAGATATTCTGCGACGAATTGATACCTACAGAGACATGAAAGACATCAAATTTGGCCATCTAGATGGTGTATCCATGGAGCGAACGTCCAGGCCAGACGTTCGCCCATCGGCCTAAAAAAATTTCCCCTGCTTCCAGGTGGATGGTGGGTGACTGTGGCGATGGGGTGGTGGTGGCAGGAGGTGGATGGTGGTGGAGTGAGGTGGGTGGTGGTGGTGGTGGTGGTTTAGGGAAAAAAGAAGGAAAAGGTTAGAGATGTAATTTCAACTTTTTTTTAGGGCGATTTTAAGTACTTCTAGGGCGATGAATAGAAGTTCAGATGAAACTACTCAACAGTGTAAGAATGTAGGTTACCTCTGTATCCGGAATATCAAATTTGCGACTGTTATAGTCTCATATAAAAATATATATCTCGCAATTGGTATATCACACAAGTGATTAATTTCTGATAAATTAAGTATACAATTCGAAATTCAATTAACAAAAAAACAAAAGAGTAAAACTTCGAAGAAAGAGGAGAAACTTGAGCATTGACGATCATTTGGTTAACAAATAATAAAACCTGAAATACAAGTTAAAAAAAAGTAGGGAAATTCTACATTGTGGCCTCCTACTTTCAATTTTTTATTTGGTGGCGGTAAAAAAAATTTTATACCCAAGTGACATCCTACTTTAAGCAATTATCTTAGTGACCCTAATCCACTTAAAACCTGACTAACCACCCAATTAAAAGTGAATTACTAACCCACCCCTAAGTTAATTATCCTAACACAATAAAAACCCTCCCCCACCTGATTAAAAATCTAGCAGCAGGAATCTCCTAAAGCAAGCTTTTTGTCCAGCCATCTTCTGTAAAAGGGCCTCAGATATGAGGGACCATTACAATGTTCAGCAAGATATTAAAACTTCCATTCATGGCCCATTTGAACTGGCATAAAGAAAGATTCGCTAAAATGATCTTGCAGCCTGCCAAACATGTCCACAGAGAAAAATAGTCATTGTTGGATATCAACAGCTAATTTCTTGGTCCCATCCCCATACTGTTCAGGTATACCAGTCTAACACTGCCAGAGATCCACCAAACCAAACTTACAAACGAGAGCTTATAAATAAATGCATAATCAGCATATCTCACATGGAAATCTGCCAAGATTATAGCTAAAACTTGGGTAAATCCACTTCTCCTCTACCAAAAGAAAGTGTCAGCATCAGACTTTAACCATCAATCTCCCTATATTTTCAGGCATACGGATAGCACATCAGGCGAAATACCTATATTTATTCTGTACATCAGCAATATATCACTAGTCTTGCATATCCACAAGTGTAGACCAGTAGACCACATAGAAGAAGTAACCTTATAAAGCTCTTTCCATTTCCAACTATTCTAGAGATAGCATTATGTTCATATGCAGAAGCCTTTAAACCACATTAAGAATTATCAACCTGGAAGATAATATCCCCCCCCCGCCCCTCCCTTAAGTTTCTACCCTCTTCTACCAAAAAAAAAAAAGAAGCCATTAATCCATCTTGATTACCTTCCTATTAAAGAATACACTCCCAATATTGTACATTAGGCTCACAAGACCCAACTACCAGTAAGCAATTAGTAATACCATAATTTTCTCCACATTCTTCTCTAGAAAGCAGAGTATTTCTTACAAGTTCCATTTTATTACCAAACTAAACTGAATGAACTTCATCACTGAAGGAGATCTGTAATAGCACTAGTTGCAGTAGAGGTTGTGGAAACTGTAAGAGGACTAGTTGCAGCAGAAAACAAATCAAGTAATAGAGTTGAAAAGAACTTGAATTATATAAGGAACCACCACTTACACTATTAACTCAATTCGAAACTCAGATTGATACAACTTTGTAGAGTTTGCATCGAAAAAAACAGAACACAGGGATGAGAGCAAGGACAGGGGAAGTTGAGGAGTTAGGGTGATAAAAAAACACAAGGGATAGGAGGGTTTTTTTTTTTTTTGTGTTAGGATAATTAACTTAGGAGCAGGTTAGTAATTCACCTTTAATTGGGTGGTTAGTCAGGTTTTAAGTGGATTAGGATCACTAAGTATAATTGTTTAAAGTAGGATGTCACTTGGTATAAATCTTTTTTTGGCCTGCCACCAAATAGAAAAATTGAAAGTAAGAGGCCACCATGTAGAATTTCCCAAAAAAGTAACATTTCCTCTACTACTGATTGCTATCTAATTCACAACAACTTCAAGTTCCATTATTAACCTAGTAACTCAAAAGAATTCACAACACATTGCAAATTCGTACTCTAGACAACTCAAAAGGGGAAATAAAATCAATCTATCCCAACTCCCAAGATACACGATGTTATTTGCAAGCTCTATCATACATGTACTTAAAGTAAGAAAGTGTGGCTTAAGGCCTTAAACTGCTAATGATCATCTGTCATACCAAGAATCATACACAGCACATACCATCAAAAAAGCCTCGAAAAGACTGGAAAAAAGGAAGATAAGACGTACCGCAAAGCAAGCTCACATACAAGTTCATTGGGAGCAACGGGAAGGTCCTGAAAACAAATTTGCATCAGCATAGGACAGCAAAAGTTTCCAGGCTTCCAGATAAAGAAAACATAAAAAATTAGGCATAACTAGACCTCTCCATATTGCTCACCTTATCTTCAAATGAGTTAGAATGATCTTGGTACCACTCTCTCAAAAACTCCTGTGAAAAAAAACGAAAAAAAAAACATTAAACTGAAAATATTCACTAAGAAACTCCAGCATTTCATGATAGTATATCAAGTAAAGATAGCAAGAAATAGGTGGGACACTTTCCTCATTAAAATGGAAAATGGCAATTGGAAAGATTAATACCTTGTCAACATTTTCAGGTTCAAAATCATTATTGATACAGTCCATGTAAGAATCAGCAATCCAAAATGTACTTGACTCAGGCGTATGCACCTGAAAAAAAGTAGGCATAAAGATATTGTATATCAATTTCAACTACATTAAAGAGCGAAAATCTAGATGATTCGATAAATAATCACTTGCCTCATCAATTAAAAGAATGGTGCCATCATCTGCCTTCCCGAACTTATATTTGGTATCCACCAAAAGCAAACCTTTTTTTGCTGCCACATCCTGCGATCATCATGAAAAAAGAATTAGGAATAATTAAATAGATCAGATCATTGGCTGTACAATGGAAAAAGGTCTCAGAAAGAAGATTAAAGATTATAATGTGCTTGACTTCCTAGTGTTAAGAAGTGCAAAAACCCACTGCCTAAAGATTAATGAAGATACAGTCATCAATTAACGTAAGAAAGTAAATGACCTGTCCATACTGGAATAGGCTCAAAGCTCTCCTACTAACTTCATCAAGATCTTCTCTAGTCATTAGCCCCTGTTTTACAATCTGCAAAATCCATAAATTTGCCACAAAGTTACTATGAATAGCATCTTTGGACTCCAATATATTGAAGAGGATCTATTAAACAGATACAATACATCTTGTGGTCATGAAACTCAAAAGATGGCAATTTTCTTAATTTTGGATTAAGTATTAGTCATTCAAGCACTCAAGATAGGCTCAAAGGGCAGAGTTATACTTCCTCCGTTCCATAATAAGTGAAACACTTACTATTTTAGAACGTACGAAAATAAGTGAAACATATCTTAAATGGAAAAAAGAAAGTGACAAAATGACAAGAGTACCAATCACAAACTTGTGTGGTTTGCTTTTCTCTCTCCTCCTTTTGATAAAGTAAAGGGTATCTTTGACTTATTGGCTTTTGAAAGTGATGTTTATTAAATCTTGTGCCTAATTCCTATGTTTCACTTATTATGGAACGGAAGAAGTATTCAAAACCAAGTAGGGCATAGTTCTTCTAAACTTATCTTGCTTCTCTGTGCAAAGTTTCCCTCTTCTTTCAGTTGTTTGGTCAACTCATTCTTACAAGCAGGTATGACAGACAAAGCCTAGGAATATTACAAATTGAATAGAATATAATCTAGAAAAGTGATGTGTTACCTCATTGGGAGTAATGGGAGCATCACCGCTTGTCAGTGTAAGAATGTTGCTCTCCAATCTTTGATTTTTCCCCAGGCCTATACATATATCAGCATAAATTTCAGGAGAGTAAATAAAGTAACTAGTACTCTAATACATCTAGTAGGTTGGTAAGCTAACCATCTGGCAGAGCATTGCCACAATAATTTCGGATACCCTTCTTGTAGACCATCCACAATGAGAACTCAGTGCTTCCAGTAACAAATCCCCACACTATAATCATCATTTATGAATAATCATCAACATTTCATATTAGAAATAGTTAACTAGAATAATATCAAACAACCAACACTCTTAACTTCACCATACACTAAGCATCTATAATCCGTACCAAGCGTCCAACACTCTCAAAACCCTAGATAAATTGAATGAATCACATACATAATTAACTTACCAACAAATTCAACAGGGAAAATGGCACAATTTCTGACTATTGTCACATTCTGATCTGGAGCTGACAAAACTGCATTTGGAGTAATCTCACGAGTTTGGTCAAACCACCATAAGCTCAATTTATTCAATACCTGAAACAAGGATATAAAGCCTCATATTAAACCGGCAAACCACAAATCAACAACAAATTATCGATGTCATACCTGTCCTCTGAATGGAATTAAAGACAGAACTCTGTCAAAAGCACAGAGTCTATCCGTAGTGACCAAAACAAGAAATCTTCCTACATCATACGTGTCTCGGACCTGCAAATTAATTATCTTGTCAGCAATTTCTAAGCCACGACAAAGTTTCTATGTTTATAACCATTTTATGTGACTTTCAGAGGCAATTTTCTCAGAAGATACAAGTGTTAATGAGTTGTTTGAGTGTTAGCATGAAAGAGGACCAAGTATTTGAAACCCTTATACTCAATAACTTTCATAAATACATAAGGTACGAGTTTTGTGAAGGGTCTAATACCTATATGCTCCAATAGAAGCGTACCATCTTTTGTCTTGAAGCCAAGATGGTTTTGTAACTTTACCAAGAATTTACTTTCCTAAGCTTTTTAGTTTCCGTATATATACCATTACAACTTAAAGAAGCTTATGATGGAAATCAGCATAAGGAAATATATATATTGTCTAGCAACTAGCTAAGAACACAACCAAAACATATCATTAAGATTAAGTCCTATCCATAAGACCAATCTTACACAGCATATTTCCAGCTTGTTCAAGACTTACTAGTTACTATTATTCTTGCTAGCACTCGCCTTCTTTTGAATCAGTAGAATCAAACTCTTGCTTAGCTAAAATTATTCAAGAATAAGAGTTATCATGGCAAGAATGCCACTTCATTATACAATGCAATACACGGTGCAAAGAAACACTGTGATGGAGAAAAGGGCTGCCATGTTCAGTGCACAAAAATGTCGAACTATGCACATTTTAAAACTGCATGCAGCAATTCCACCTAATAAACAACATTGAGAAACCTTATCACCAAATGCTTATATGAAGATTACCAAAGCATGAACGACCAAATCTCTACTTGTCAAAAAGGATTTTAGAAACACTCATTGCCCACATGCCCCCTCTCTTAACAGCTCATAAATTGCCTACAGCAGTCTTCGAATTATCAATCTTCAATAACCAATTTAGCAATACAACAATAGCAACCACCAGTCTGTCTAATCACCAAACAAAAGGACATCAGGAAGGTTAATTGACCTGAGTAATACAAACATTTTTGCAAACAAAACCGAATTCCTTCAATCCATAAGTAATGACATAAGCATTCGACAACCAATTTTGTCACCAATTTCAAAACCGATTCTCAAGCAATACTAAAATTATGGAGTATCTCACAAAGCAAAAACAGCTGCATCTTACTTACACCAATGACATTGAAACCATTGACACCGTCCCTACCGAAACCCCTACCCATTAGGAAACCGTGTAATTACCGACTTACAAGTACAAAGGTCATATCAAGCTGGATTAACATATTATATATGCGATTAAACATAGGATGTACAACCTTGCCGATGTGCCTCCCACCACAAGCCTATAAACCAAACACCAAAACTCACCCCAAGCTGTAAATTCTACTAGCAACCACCTCTAAAGATGAATGAAGATTGAAGACATTCCAAACAATAAACCATTGAAAACTACATCCTATTTCCAATCCCAGAAATATCATCCCAAGAACAGCCTCTCAACTCTATAGATTCCCAAAAGAAGTACATATGATTAATGAAAACTTTAAGCAGGAATATTTTATATGTATAATATTTTCTTTCCCGGCAATTTTACAACCTTTACTTCCTCATATTATTTTTTTTTTTTTTTTTTTGGGCCCCCTTTCGGGAACCCGTGGTAAGATGAATTTCCTCTGGGCTGCCCTCGCACAGGGTCACTCACCCAGAGGCCCAACAAGCCCCACACCCCCCCTCCCCCCCCAACAATATTGAAATTTTGCTTCCACCAAGATTTGAACCTTGGTCTCCCATGTGGGAGAAGGAAGCCATACCATTTACTATCCTAGTATTGTTCCATGTATAAACCCAGGGCCGGTCTTTATATTAAAAAAAAAAAAAAATATTCCCTCCGTCCCAGAAAGATCTGAACACTTGTTGGGACACGTAGTTTAAGGTGATAAGTTGTGGTGTGGTTATCAAATGTTATTTTATTTAAAAAGTAGATGTGATAGGAGTTGGTGGGGTATTTTTTATTAGAGGAGAGAGAAAATTGGGTAACTTTTTATTGATAAAAGGTAGAGTGTGGGGCCAAAGATGTGTAAAAAAATAATATATTAATGGTGGGACCATGCCAAGAATGGAAGTGTTCAAACTAATTTGGGACAAACATAAAAGGAAAGTGTTCAGACTATTCTGGGACGGAGGTAGTAGTATTTTGGCCCGGGCGATGCTTCGGGTCAGTTACAATTATCAAATATATTATTATTTATAAATCTCATAATTGATTTTATTAGTTTTTCGTAATATTGTGTCTAGTGCGAAATTGAAAATTGAACGTTATCGCGTGATAAGTTGTTTAAAAAAACTTCTAAGAAATTTGGGATAAGAATAACAATCTCAATTGAATCAGGGTAAGAGAATGTTATTACTTTGTAAAAGTATTAGGTTCAAAAACACTGTCAATGTCTTTATAATTGCATATAATTATAAGACTTTATTATGTTTTACCTCGAAACATTAAGCATTGAAATTGTAGTGGATTAGTGGTTAAAGTCTTACTTCCTCCGTTCCAAAATAAGTGAAACACTTCTCTCATTTATGTGAGAGCTTTTTGAGACAAGTGTTTCACTTATTTTGGAACGGAGGAAGTACATTTCATTTCAAAGGTCATGTGTTCAAATCCTAATAACTACGAAGTTTGAATACAGTGTCACGTGGCATCGTTCCTTTGATAGAAACGCCTTTTAATATATTTATATAAATATGAAAACTTAATAGAAGTATGAAAATTACCTTGCCTTGGTGTGAGCGCCTAAGAAAAGAAAGCTTGCGATCAAAGCCTAGACTCCTTTCGATCGCCTGCAAGACCGGGTTGTAATGGAATACCTCTCCTAAGAAAATACCGGATTGCCTCATAGAGGCCAAGTAAGGGTGCGTTCTCTTCACCTTAAAAAATTAAGTTTCAGGTCCAATAAGTTCAGTTCAGTTCAGATAAGTTTAGTTCAGTTCAGATAAGTTTCAATCAGGTCCAATCAGGGCAATAAGTTCCAATCAGGTCTAATAAGGTCCAATAAGTTCCAATCAGGTGCAATAAGTTCCAATCAGGTCTAATAAGGTCCAATAAGTTCTAATCAGGTGCAATAAGTTTCAATCAGGTCTAATCAGGTCCAATAAGTTCCAATAAGGTCCAAATAGTCAATGATCAATAAATATTTGTATTATTGTCCATTTTTTTATTATTCATATCACTATTAGCTGATTATGTTATTATTAGAATTTTAATTAAAGTACCACAATGATTATATCGTATTATACTTGTATTATTGTCTATTATTTTATTATTCATATTACTATTAGCTAATTATATTATTATTAAAAAATATTATAATCATGGTTAAATAAAGTTAACAATAATAATATCATAATTACAATATTTTGCAATTCGTCTTTAAATAACTAGAGATAACATGTTTTCGTTACTAATAACAATGAGTTCTACTGCTTTAGTCATAAAACTAAGTGGAGTGAGAGATAAATTTGTCCATATGTGGCAATTTCACACTTGTTAGCAATATAAATGTTAATCAACTTTTGGTTTTCTACTAGTGCTTTATGAAATCAAAACAAGACTATTAGATATATTAGTGGTGAAAGTTATGTATAGGCAAGTATATAAATAGTATTTTTTTTTTGTTAAATTGTTGATCATAAGAGATAATTAATAATTATTTTTTTTTTTAAAGGGCTTAATTTTAATAATTATTACTTCATAATAAATTTTGAGGGTAGTATTTACGTTAGGGGTAATATTTATGTTATTACTCATTAATTTTTTTTGTCTAATAAGGTCAAATAAGTTCCAATTAGGTCCAATAAGGTCTAATAAGTTTCAATCAAGTCTAATAAGGTCTAATAAGTTTCAATCAGGGCCAATAAAGTCTAATAAGTTCCAATCAGGTCAATAAGTTTCAATCAGGTCCAATAAGTTCCAATCAGGTTCAATCGGGTCCAATAAGTTGAATCGAGTCCAATCGAGTTTAATAAGTTCCAATCGGTTCGGTTCGAGTCCAATAAGTTCGGTTCGGATAAGTTCAGTTCAGTTCAGGTCCAATAAGTTGAAGAGAACGCACCCTAAGTCAGATTTTCGAGAGATAGATCACGTGAAGTCTTGTTTGTTGTATCCCAGAATACCCATGAATAACTGAAGTCTTCCCTCAGCGACAGCATGAGCTTGTCTCCCCAATGAAGAGATTCGACTTCAATATGAAACTGCATTGAAATATTGAAAGTTTTCGCCCAATGTCCAGCAAGCACCCAGATACCAACTTGCGTTGCAAATTTCTCATAAGCCACAACAGCCAAACGATCATTGCCGGCTATCGGAAGAATTGAGAGTTTCACTTTCTCCAAGAGGGCAACTTCCATGGGCAGATGCATCTCCTCATACCTCCCACACTGTCCGTGTGCTTCCAATTTCAAAGCTAACACAGACCTTTTAAGCATTCCATCAGTAACATTTAATTGCACGAGCCAATGGATAGTCCCTTCAGCTTCTAAGACTAAACCACCTTCTGAGTTACTAACCCGATACATCATCTTCTTATTAGGGGCACTGGCATTGACATTCCATCGGTCACTCCATATCCCACTGTGAACATCATAAACCACCGTAGACCAACCAGTAATGTAATGTGAATGTCTATTTCCGCTGAGTAGTCTCTTTCGTCAGTGAGGTGGCATATACAAATTTGTAAAGGCCATTCAAGCACAGACATGCAGCGAAACTATGGACGGTTCTAGGAGCGGGGATCACCACAACTCGACCTTTTCGGACGGCAGGGTTCCACAGAAGAACCTTATTTAGCTCCGTAAGTGGGTCTGTTTCACGAAGCACGAAAAGACCTCCGCCATAAAGATCCAATATCTCCCATCCCGTGGGAATTGAGATCTCCACCCTTCCACCGCCACCGTCCAGATCGACATTAATGACAGCCTTTTGATGTTCATAGAAATAGTGAGCCATCATCTCATTCGGAAATTTATATTCAGATGTCAAGAATCGTAACAACGATTTCGATACCGCCATCAACCTAACGATTGATTTCAAAGGAAGTTTATCCACGCAAAGTTGCAAAATTAACTCTTTATTCATCTTTCTTTTCTTTTTTTTAACCAGCTCTTTATTCATCTTTGAAGAGGTTTTAGAGAGTATGAATCGAAGAGAAAGAAAGGGATTTTGGATTTCGAAGAAATTCTGGATGAGAGGAAAGAGAAACCTCCAAAATAAAACGGCTAAGAAAATTAGGGGTGTGAGTTCGGTTTCAGTTTGGTTTTGTCCTAAAACCAAACCAAACCGAAATAAATTCTGTTTTAAAATCTTCAATCCAAATCCAAATCCAAATCGAAATTCGGCTTAATCCAAACCAAACCGAAATTTGAAAGCCAAAACCAAACCAAATAAAAGCAAACCACATTTGTGGGGATGTGTCTAAAAATGGATTTCACTGGAGATTTGTTGGACTTTATGGGTGGCCGAAAGAGGAAGATAAACACAAATCATGGGCGCTTTTGAGATCTTTATGTGAAAATATTGATGTCCCCGTGTTAGTAGGTGGAGATTTTAATGAGCTTCTAAGTTATGACGAGATAGAGGGGGGTGTTGCGAGATGGAGGAGAGAGATTGATCACTTTCGGGCTGCTATGGAGGACTGTGAGCTGCGTGATTTGGGCTTTGAAGGCAAGTGGTACACATGGGAGAGAGGCAACACTGTCGACACAAGAGTTCGTGAGAGACTTGATAGATTTCTTGCATCTCAAACATGGGTTGATGTGTTCCCGAATTATCATGTCAAGCATCTAGTCCGCTACAAATCGGACCATACTGCAATTTTTGTGAGCCAACGTGATAGGGAGGGAGGGAGAAAAAAGGGCAGGAAGAGTTTTTAATTCGAAACAAGCTGGCTCCTAGATACGAGTTGTGAAGAGGAAGTTAAGAAGGCTTGGAGGGGTTCTAGTGGCGACGAGTTCACAAGCAGAATGGGGGAGGTGGCGAGGTCCTTGGTGCGTTGGAGTGCTGGTAAGTTTGACAAGATAGGCAAGCAAATTAAGGAAGTTGAGAAGAAGTTGGAGCTTGCCCAGCAGGGGGCCATCACTGCCGCCAACTGTGAAGAATGTTCCATGCTTGAGAAACAGCTCGATGATCTTAATAACAAGCATGAGGCATATTGGTACTTAAGAAGTAGAGTTACGGAGGTCCGAGATGGAGACAAAAATACCGCCTACTTTCACCATAAAGCTTCGCAGCGTAAAAGGAGAAACCGGATCGCAGGGCTCCTTGATGAGGAGGGTGTGATGCAACCGAAGTTTCGTAAATTCAACGGCTCGTCCTGAAGCTATTACATGGGGCTCTTCACCTCCACGACTCCCCCGGACACGAGCCTTCACGAGGTACTCAAGCATGTTCCCTCTTTAATCTCGTCTGAAACTAACCGAGAGCTTATGCGCCCCTTCACCAAAGAAGAAGTTTTCAGAGCATTACAACAAATGCACCCCTGCAAGGCACCGGGCCCAGATGGTATGCATGCTATTTTTTATCAAAGGTTTTGGCATATTGTCGGGGATGATGTTACCTCTTTTGTTAGTAGTATTTTACATGGTACAGATTCGTCTAGAAGTGTAAATTCTACTAATATTGTCTTGATCCCCAAAGTAAAAAACCCGACTTCTACTACTGAATACCGGCCCATTGCTCTTTGTAATGTTTTATATAAACTTGTTTCGAAAGCCATTGCTCTTAGATTAAAGGACCTTCGCACTGCTTATAGTCACGAGAGAATCAAAGTGCTTTTGTTCCTGGAAGACTAATCACTGATAACGCTCTGGTGGCAATGGAAATTTTTCACACAATGAAAACTCGAAAGAAAGGCAGGAAAAGGTTGATTGCCATGAAGCTTGACATGAGCAAGGCTTATGATCGTGTCGAGTGGGGTTTTCTGTGCAAACTTCTTCTCACTATGGGTTTTGACAGCAGATGGGTGAACTTAATTATGGATTGTGTTAGTTCTGTCTCTTACTCCTTTGTCATTAACAGAGGAGTTTGTGGCCTTGTTACTCCATCCAGGGGCTTAAGGCAGGGAGATCCTCTATCTCCCTATTTGTTTATTCCGATTCTCGATGCTTTCTCTCGCATCTTTGCGAGTAAAGTGCAAGAGAGGACTTTACATGGGGCCAAAGCTAGTCGCAATGGCCCAACTATCTCACATCTTCTTTTTGCAGATGATAGTCTCCTTTTTGCTCGAGCGAACCGCCAGGAATGCTCAGTTGTAGTTGATATTCTCAACCAGTATGAGGCAGCTTCCGGTCAGAAAATTAATTATGATAAGTCGGAGGTTTCGTTTAGCAAAGGAGTTAATCTGACACAAAGGGAAGATTTGATGAATATTCTGAAGATGAGACAAGTGGACAGACATGAGAAATATCTAGGTATCCCGACAATCATTGGAAGATCAAAGAAAGTGGTGTTTGAAGCCCTGGTTGATAGGATTTGGAAGAAGCTCCAAGGATGGAAAGAGAAATTTCTTTCACGTGCTGGTAAAGAAATTCTCTTAAAATCAGTGATACAAGCTATTCCAACCTATCTCATGGGCGTCTACAAATTGCCAGTTACAGTCACTCAAAAAAATCCGTCTATGATGGCGCGATTTTGGTGAGGCCAAAGTGGCGATAAGCGTAAAATTCACTGGAAGAGTTGGGAAAGCTTATGCTCTCCAAAGTGCTTAGGTGGGATGGGTTTTCGAGACCTGTCTGTGTTTAATGAAGCCCTCCTGGGAAGGCAAGCTTGGCGACTGTTACGTTTCCCAGATTCTCTCTTAGGGCGGGTCATGAAAGCTAAGTATTTCCCCAAGTGTGAATTTCTTGGCTCTTATCTTGGGTACTCTTGTAGTTATGCGTGGAGAAGCATTTGGGGATCGAAAGCTTTGGTCAAAGAAGGTATTGTGTGGCGTGTTGGTGATGGCAAGCAAATTGATATTTGGAGGGATCCTTGGTTGATTAGAGAGGAGGGGAGATATGTGACAAGTGGGGAAGTGCATGGTATTCATAAAGTTGCCGAGCTCATTGATGAACAAACCAAGGAGTGGCGCACAACTCTGATCGAGACGCATTTTAATGATCTTGACCAGAAGTGTATCCTTTCCCTCCCCTTGAGCAGCAGCGGAAGCCAAGATGATCTCACTTGGGCCTTTTCCAAGGACGGATGTTATTCGGTCAAGACAGCCTATTCTTTGGGCAAGGGATGCAACCTTGACAACTTCCACCATGCATGGGTGGAAATTTGGAAATCGGAAACAAGCCCCAAAGTCAAGCAATTTGTCCGGAGGCGTGCACAAATACATTACCCGTTCGTGATCTCCTTCTAAAACGCCACGATTTCGATGGGCGTGCCCATGGTGTAGCGTAACTTGTCGAGACAGTGGACCACGCTTTGTTCGACCGCATCCGAGTTCAAGAGTTATGGGAGGATTGCGACTTGCGTGAAGATGATAAATTGGACCGATTTTGGCTCAATGAGTGACACGGTCGAGAGCCGGAAATCCTTTGATCCGAAGCAAGTTCAAAGGGGAATGTTCCTCGCTTGGTGCATTTGGGGAGAGCGCAACCTCAAGGTCTTTGAGAACAAGCGCAGACTCCTAATGCAATCCTCATCGAAAGAGTTAAGAGATGGGTTGATGAACAAGGCGCATATGCGAAGCGGATTTATACCCCTTTGAAGAGTGCTCAAGCTCCATCGCCAAATGTGTGGGCTCCCCCACCAGTAGGAGTTATAAAAATCAACATGGATGCTTCTTTGAAAGATGAGGGTTGGGTTGGACTTGGGGTCGTGGCACGTGACCATGAAGGGCGAGTGCTTTTTGCTGCAACTAGACGTTCTAAAGCCTATTGGGCACCCGAGATTTCCGAAGCCAAAGCCTTAGTCATGGCACTGCGGCTGGGCCGTAAATACAAGCTTCGAGAGGTGATTTTTGAGTCTGATTGTCAAACTTTGATCCACAAGCTTTCGCAAGGAAACATGTATCTTTCTGATCTTGATTTGGTTATGAGTGACATTATGTATCTGAGTACTAGTTTCACTAACTTTATTTGGTCTCATGTCAAGCGTGGGGGTAACTTCGTAGCCCACCATCTAGCGCAAATTGTACCCTTTGGTACCGAAGCAGATCTGGGAAAATCACTTGTCCCCATGACATTGCTCCTTATGTACTTTCATGGATACTCTCTCATCTTCTTAATACAAGTTTTTCTTTTTCCTACAACAACAACAACAACAACAACAACTAAGCCTTATTCCCAAAGTGATTTGGGGTCGGCTAACATGAATCGTCAACTGAAACCGTCACCAAAGGAGATGGCATCGCCAAGAGTGATAAAAAGGTTTTTTTTTTTTTTTTTTTTTTTTTTTTTTTTTGAATTTCCGAGTGTTTTTTTTTTGAAAAAACAATGGAACCAAAGTATTTTTTCGTTCCCTCCATGGAGGAAACAAAACAGATCTTCATTTCCTCCATGGAGGGAACGAAATTTTGTTTCGTTTCCTCGGTGCGAGAAACAAAAAACACGGGTACACCGGGTGGTGGTGGTGCGCGAGTGTGGCTCGGTGGTGGTTGTCTGCCGGTGGTGGTGGTCTCGTAGGTGGTGGTGGTGGTGGTGGTGGCCCCGTGGTGGTGGAGGTCCGAGAGGTGGAGTGAGGTGAAGTTGGATGAGAGGTGAGAGAGTAAGAGTTGGGTGAAAGGAGAGAGGGTAGTTTAGGAAAATCTTATAAAAAATAAGGGCGACTTTTAGTAAATACGTACTGTAAATAGCGAAAGGGTTTAATTTCGGTTTGGTTTCGTTTATGGAACATAAAAAAAATCGGTTTGCTTTTATTTTATTTTTTTCAAAACACTCGGAAATTCAAAAAAAAAAAACAATGGAACCAAAGTATTTTTTCATTTCCTCCATGGAGGAAATGAAACAAAATTTTGTTCCCTCCATGGAAGAAACAAAACAGATCTTCGTTTCCTCCATGGAGGGAACGAAATTTTATTTCGTTTCCTCGGTGGTGGTCCGCTAGTGGGGTGGTCTGCAGGTGGTGGTGGTGGTGGTCCGTCGATGGTGGTGGTGGTCTATCAATGGTGGTGGTGGTCCGCTGGTGGTGGTGGTGGTGGTGGTGGTGGTGATATGAGGTGAAGTTGGATGAGAGGTGAGAGAGTAAGAGTGGGGTGAAAGGGGAAGGGTAGTTTAGGAAAATCATGAAAAAAATACGGGTGATTTTTAGTAAATACGGGCGGTAAATAGTAATGCCCAAACTTTTTGATAAAAAAAATCTTTTTTCCATGACTTGCAAGTTTGTCAAGTTACAACACACAATGCACCAACTGAAAATGGCAAGCAACATAAAATTCCCTAACACTTGATACATGTTTAAATTATTCCCTAACACTTAATGTCTGAATTATCCTACAAAAATACAACACTGAAATTAATTTCGTAATTTCATAACTAATTTAAAAAAAAAAACTAAAACACTAAAAAAATCATAAAATAAGAATAACATAGCAGAAATCAAAATTTCGTAATTTATCTTCCATAATAGTACATAATTGCTTATAATTTATCTAACCTTAAATGATGAAATAATGAAAAAAAATTGAAGATACATTATCTTCTTAGGATTATCTGCTTCAATCTTCTTCACGAGTGTGTTTCTTTAACAATTACATAGCATAGTTTATGCTCTTCGACCTTCTTCAACCATGAGAGGAGAGAGAAAAGGAAACTAGAAATTTACTGATTTAGGATAGAGAGGAGCCAGCAACGACGGAGCTTCAACTTCTTAGGGTTCTAGTGGTGACTTACTGACTTAGGACTTAGGAGAGAGAGGAGCAAGGAAACCCCAACTTACTGACTTAGGTCTTAGTAGAGGTTATCATTTGCGGACTGGGGCGGGTTGCGGGCAGAGCCTAACCTTAAATTTTTGTCCAACGGGCCTAACAGGTCTAGTCCAAGCCCTTTTATGCGGGCTTAACTACTTGTCCATGACCCGTCCTAATAAACGGGTAACATGCCTATTAATACTTTTATATATTTTTCAAATAACTCTAGTTAATTTCCTTTGATATTTGTAGATTAAAACATAATTTTGGTTAAAATAGAAAAAAGTTGATAATCACAACGTAAGATAAAGAGAAAGTTAAAAAATTTCGTAACAAAAATGTTAGAGGACGACAAATTATTAACAAAATAAGTTGTAAAGGTAAAAATAAAGATAATTATATGTTGCCCAAAGCTATATTAGTGCAAATAGACTATATATTCCAAAAGATAAATCAACAATAAATAAGTAAAATTTAAAAATGAAATTTCATAAAAATAGATATTATGATAAACAGTTCGGGGGGCTTGCCCGCGGTATATTTCAGGTTGTCCATATCCGCCCATCAAAATTAGGGGGTTGGGCTTGGCCCGCCCATTTAGATTTTTTTTTTCAAAGTTTGTTGTCCAAGCCCGCAACTTTAGCGGGTCGGGTTAGGAGGGCTTAGCGGGCCGTCTCGTCCATGAACAGCTTTAGTCTTAGGGGCTTTGGGTTTATGAGAAAAGGAAACCCAAAGTGGCAAAAGCCCATATTTTTCGAGAGTTGGAATGGGGATGGGGCCCAACATATCTATATTTCAGTTTGGATCGGGTTTTTTCGGTTTTTTCAAAATCAAAACTGAACCAAATCGGGAAAAAAAAATTATAATCCAAACCAAATTACTAATTTGGTTTGGTTTGGTTTGGTTTGGTTTTCGATTTTTAACCAAATAACTTTTACCCTTAAAGAAAATGGAATAGTGGAAGGGAGCTAGGGTTTTTTTTTACGGGAAATAGTAGCATTTTATTCAACAGAGAAGGGAGCTAGGATTTTAGTGAATTTTTTCCCTAGATATTGTCAAGGGGAGTTTTAATTCCCTCTATACGCCAAAGTTGAAATTAATTCCCTTTGCATCATTCATGTAGGACAGCACGTCAAAAGAATATATTTTTTTTTTGGGCAAAACAAACCACTATATGAAGTAGCGGTTAATATTAAGATAAACCGCAACTCTAATTGGAGAAAACAGTTATCTCAAGTAGGGGTGTGCACTTTTGGACCGGGACCGGAATTCGGACCGGAATGGACCGGACCGGACCGGAAAATTCCGGTCCGGTCCTCGGTCCACAAAAATTTGCGATTCCGGGTTTCCGGTCCGGTCCGGTCCGGTCCAAAACCGGAATTTTTCGGTCCGGACCGGCGGACCGGAATTCCTGTTTGTTTTTTAAAAAAAAAAGTTTAAAGGTTAAAAAAAAAGTTTTAAACTTAAAAAGTTAGAAAGTTAAAACCTCATATTTATTGCCTTTAAAATTATTGCTTTAGAATTATTATATTTTAATATATTGAATTTATAAATATATTTAAACCTAAGAAAAAAATATAAATTCCAGTCCGGTCTCGGTCTAAAAAAAATTGGATTCCGGTCCACCGGTCCAATCGGTCCGGTCCGGTTTTGGACTGGTGCACACCCCTAATCTCAAGTAGCGGTTTAGACTAGCAAACCGCTACTTCGCTACTTGGTGTAGCGGTTTTCTTATTGGTTATGTTCAGAGTTTTTGTGGCTACATAACCACTATCTGGAGTAGCTGGTTATATGAGCAGTCATACAGACCACTTCTGCTTTGCCATTACTGGCCTAAGTGCCAGAGTGCATCATCCAAACTCTCATCTGAAATGCAATCATCCAAACTCCAATTTCATCCAACACCAAATATATCCAAACAACAATCACCAAACACCAAGTTTATCCAACACCAAATTCATCCAAACTAATGATGAAGCCAAAAATTTCATAATGATGAAGCCAGATTAAGAAAATTATGTAAAAAGTTTAAATAATTGTAATAGTCCAAATAACATAGTACAAACGGTTTTTTCACCATATGCCGCTGACAAATTGAAAAATTCACCATATACACTCAATATTTCAAATATTTACCATATATCCTTGAGTTTCCAAAATTGTGCACCATCTACCTTTTCGGTAACAGACGTTAAGTCGCCGTTAGTTCAAAACTTATTGCACCATATACACTTTCTTGTGAACTTATTTCATCATATACCCCTTCATGTACAACGGCTTTTTTTTCAGATTTAAAAAACTAGCCGTTGGGTTTTTTGTTATAAATATAGCAGGCTTTTTGAGTGTTTAACATCCCTTTTTTTTACAACAACTGCTTCACTCTAACCTAATGAGTTCACAAAGTAAAAGCTCCTCCTCATCTCATGAATTTCCATATGTGAAGGTCCCTAACTCCTACTTTGCAGCTTGTAGAAGAAGATTTTGTATTAGAAGTTCGAGAGACGACCACAAATCCTAGGAGGCTATAATATAAATGCGATGATTGCAACAACTTTAAATGGTGCAAAGGGACATTTGAGCAGAATCACAATACTCCGCAAGAATATATGAGAAGGGGAAGCAGACCTTTGTCACAACAGAACAGAGGAAGTAGATATGAAGAGGCTATGGAGTATGGACAGTGCAGCAAGTAGTCAGTTGATAGAAGAAGTTAAGCAACCTAGGAAGAAATTAAAACAACAACAAAAATTAATGACAACAACAATTAAAATAGGGCTAATCATGTAGTGCTCATATTTGTAGTCTTCAAGTGAACCACCTAGATATCAAATGTATGGTTGTTCACTTTGTACAAAAGTAATATGGCCTCATGGCCTCTATCATTGTTTCGTGTACGAAATGATTAGCAGAATGATTCAAGAGGTAAAACGGGTCGAATTTGTGTAATAGGATTTCTCCAAAAATACACACAACTAATCTCAAGGCGTGTCAAAGCAAACTCACGTAGAAACGTGTACTCCGTCAGCAACGTAGATTGAGGAGAGATAACTTGTGATTAATCTTGAGAGATGTATAGATGAGTGGTAAAAATTGTCTTCTTTCTCCGTTGTTGACTATTAGAGCTGAGAGCATTCTTATCAATGAATCCCAAAAAAAAGGTTGATCCTTCTCTCTCCTCTTTTCTCTCTCATCCACATCATTTTCACAAACCATTTCCAATTTCACTCTTAACCATGAACCCCAAAAATATGGTTCATCACTCTCTCTCATCCTTTTTTCCTACCCAAAAATATTGATTTGTATTTTGTTGTGGATTCGTTGGACAATTTATGCGTCTTCTACTAGGATTAGGATTAGGATTAGGTACATAATTAGGATAATTAGAATCCATAATTATGAAGTTTTTTTTCTGGAAGATTGTAACCTAAAGCAAAATAATGTGATGAAAGAAATGATAATAGGAAAAGAAGAGAAAACTGAAATTGTGAATAAAGTATAGCAAAATGGATGTCTATTTATAGAGAATGAAAAATTATGAATTTTGGAATTTTTTTAATTTTTTTTAATTGTATTTTTTGAAATATTAACGTTACAAAAATTGTAACGTTAAGAATAAAATGACAATTGGTTGTTTGCGACTTTACACCGTGACACTCTTGTTGAAGTTCATGATGCTCAATTCTCTGCTATTTTTTGGGATCGTTTGCAAGTTCGTTTCATGACTGCTAGTATGGCTCGATCTCTGGAACTTAAGCGACTTTTAACCAATGTTTCCAACCAAGAAAATCAGTCCATGGACCAATATCTTCGTGACATTAAGTTAATAGTGGACTCTTTAGGAGCCATTAATTCTCCTATTTCTGCTCAAGACTTGATTCAATCTGTGGTCTTTGGTTTGAATTCGGATTATGAGTCCTTGGTTACTGCTATTACTCATTTTCCCAAGCACCATTACTTTTGATGATCTTCGTGCCAAACTCCTTGTTCATGAACAACGAGTTAAATATCTGAAAGATAGGGAAAATGCTCATGTGCTCTCCTCGCATCAAGTGTTTGCTGCATCCACTTCTGGCACTAGCTCCTCTTCTAGTACACAACAATCTGGTTCATCCAATTCAAACACCAAACCTTTGAATGGTGCCCAACGTACTACTCAGAACAAAAACAACAATGGTCGTGGGTGGCGCTGCAACCGTGGCCGTGGAGGTCGTGGTTGTGGCCGTGGATAATAAGGGGGTGCAGAAACTCAAACCAAGCCCAAACACAATCCCATGTAGGAAGTACAAAGTGTTCTATAATTCGGTCTTGTCATATGATAGTATCGTGGCCCTATCGTCCTGTCGTACTAACTCTTTTCTGCAGAAATTCTTCGGTAGGGGGTGTTTGGTTCGGCTCTCCTCCTCCTATTGTGTGTCAAATATGTTTTCATCCGAGTCACTCTGCACTTTCTTATCCCTCTCGGTACTCACAGTGTCCACTCCTCGCTCTTGCCGCTTCTTCCCTGCGGGGAACATAACGATTCGGTATGGTATCCGGATTCGGGGGCTTCTTCTCATATGACCCAATAACGAAGTTATGTTGTCTAATAAATGTGTTTATTCTGGTCCAAAAATGGAACTGAACTCCCTATTAAACATGTTGGCAATGTTACTTTGAACTCCGCCATCAAGCCTTTACATCTTAAGTTTGTCTACCATGTTCCTCACCTAAAGTACAATCTTACGTTCGTCTTCAAAAATTATGTCAAGACAATAATTGTATTGTGAGTTTTGACAAGTCTCGTGTTTGTGTTAAGGATCAACTTACGGAAGCGGACCTTCTCCAAGCTACTAGTCGCGGGAGTGTCTATCCACTTACCATTTCCCAAGCATACTCTTTGCTCTCATGTTGCTCTTACGTCGCTCTCTCGCACCCGGTCCCTGTCTCGGCATCGTCGTCTTGGTCATTGTGGTGGTCGTGTTCTAGACATCCTTAAGAAAAATAAGGCCACCGTTAGCACTAGTTGTTTTATTCATGATTGTGTCTCTTGTCGTTTAGGAAAGTCGCACCGTTTACCTTTTAAAGATGTAATTCATATGTTTGATAAACCTTTACAATTAATCCATTCTAATTTGTGGCAATCTTCTTTTCTATCTAATCTTGGCTACAAGTATTATGTGTGTTTTGTGGATGATTTCTCTCGCTACACATGGATTTATCCTCTCAAAAACAAATCTGATCTGTATGCTCAATTTATTCTTTTTCAAAAATTGGTGGAGAATTTATTTGATGCTAAGATTAAGTATTTTCAAAGTGATGGGGGTCAGGAGTTTGATAACAAACCCTTGCTTGAACACTTTGGCTAGTGTGGCATTGCTTTTCGAAAATCGTGTCCTGAAACACAGCAACGGAATGGGGTTGCTGAACGTAAACACCGTCATCTCATTGAACTCACTAGCACTATGTTAATTGATGCTGTGCTTCCCGGTCGGCCCGGGTCGACGCTACTTACACCGCAACATATCTTGTTAATCGTTTGCCCCCCGTTTTAAAAGGTGTATCTCCGTATGAAAAAACTCTTTTCCAAAACTACAGATTACTCTATGCTTCGTGTCTTTGGGTGTGCATGTTTTCCTGACTTCGTAGCTAAGCCCTATAATAAGCTTTCTCCGCGGTCGGTTCACTGTGTGTTTTTGGGCTATGCTTCTAGTTATAAGGGGTAGCATGGAAAAAAAATGCGGTCGCGGTCGCGTTCGCGTTCGCGGTCGCGTTTTCGTGGGAACGGCTTGTAACGGAGAAATAGAACGTTTCGCGGCCGTCGCGGCGTGAATTTTTTAAAAAAAATCACACAAGTGACGTTTAAACTTTGTTTTTCTTCTATTTTACTTTCTATACCATATTATGTCCAAAACTCTTATAAATACAATATTTGGGGTACTTTTGATGATATTTGAACATACTTCTGTACAAGAGTGCGATTAAAAAAATAAAAAAATGAAGAAGGATGAAAATGAGATGATTCCACTTGAGGGAATAAAAACTAAAAGGGAAAGAAAAAATAAAAAGGGAAGAAAAGAAGAGAGAGAAAGAGATACTTTATCATTTATAATTATCACGTGACTGGCAGTCACAATATAAAAAAGAAAAAGAGGAGAAAAAAAGAAGAGAGAGAAAAGAAGAAGAAGCCGATCGGTGTAAGAGAAAGAAAACCAAGAAGCACTAACCTCCAAACAAGTCGACCACCGGCGGCTACGGTGGCGAAGCGTGGGAGATGACTCGTCGATCTTCTCCGCCATGGACCAGGAGAACGGCGTCGCATCCCAATGCATATTAGGGTTTTTTTCGAAATTAGGGTTTGCAATTTAGGGTTCGATTTGCGGTCATCTAATGAAATAGAATGAGGGCTTTTACTCGAATTTGAGTTCTACCTCGGTAAGCTTCAATTTAAATAAAAAACATGTTCTATTTTCAAATTTTAACTC
>CANSZD010002321.1:0-37500 GCA_947648045.1 Beta corolliflora
GCTACTAGAGGCGGGGCATTATTGAAGAATGTCGGTACGCGAATGGGCGGCTAATGTTGTCCTGGGGTGAAGAAGGCAGTGGGGCTTGGCGCATGTGCGTTGATTTCACCGGCCCAACAAGGCTTGCCCCAAGGGCAATCCCCTCCTAAAAATTGATAAATGGGTAGATTAACTGCGACCACTTAGCTTTGTGGATGTCAACGCGGGATATCACCAGATCCCGATGGCGGAAAAGGCAGAATACACATGACGTTCGTCACGGCCGGGCGTGTATTGCTACAAGATGATTCCTTCGGGCTAAAGAACGCGGGGCTACTTATCGACCGACGATTAACAAGGTCTTTGAGGAGCAACTCGGGAGAAACATCGAGGTTTATGTGGGACTGACATGATCGTCAGAGTAAGAAGACAATAGACCATGTTGGGGACTTAGCAGAGACGGCGAGCACTACGCACCACCACGACATGAAATTGAACCCGAAAAAGTGTGTTTTCGAGGTAAAAGGGAAAGTGCCTCGGGTTCCCGGTTTGATGAAAGAGGGATCACGAGGCTAACCTTGACAAACAAATCAACGATGTGCTTAATATGTCTTCGCGCGTAAATGTAAGGGAAGTTCGAGAGGGCGACGGGGAAGCTTATGGCGCTTTCGGTCGCTTCCCTTTCTCGATCAGCAGACGAAAGAGCCTACTTTTCTTCGGGCTAAAAGGAAGGGAATTTGAGTGGGATGAGGAGGCAAAAGCAAGCCTTTCACACCGGTGAAAACTTAACATTTGGCAACATTGCCCAAACTCATATGTGTCCTTGCCTTGGGAAACGCTTTATGTCTCACTGTCGATCTCGAGTGTGCCCCGAGCGTGTTGCTTGTGGCTGAAAGGGAAGGAGCTCCAACATCTTGTGTACTTCATTAGCCACGCGTACGCAGGAGTAAAGCAAGATATAACCAAATGAGAAGATGGTCTTTGCGTTGGTAATGGCAAATAGGAAGTTGAAGCCATATTTTCAAGCTCATCCCGTGAAGGTCCTAACCAGGGCAACCTATCGAAAAGTAATTGAAAGTAGAAATCACCAACTTGGATCACTTTGAATGGGAAGATCAACTAGCGAACCGGGTTGGAATATGAACCTCGACGAGCAATCAAGGCACAAGCCTAGCGGGCTTCATCGGTCGAATGCGACTCCCCACCCTTAGTATAGATCTCCGGAACCACGACGTACTCGGGCCGGCTTCCGTGTGAGTGGTGTCGGTGAAACATTATTATTAGCACCAATCCGATCGGCCCCCTCGTCCTCTTAGGGTTCAGGTCTTCCCACATCAACAACCTCAACGGGAGCTCCGGTCTCCCACGACTTCCCGCTTTGAGCCGCGGACACACGAAAATGCCTTATACGACGCCTTTAAATGGGTCGGCTTCTCCTGAGTTGAGCTTTCTCGGTGTCCCCTTGACCTCAGGGATCGAACGAGAGGGTTTCTTGGGCCTCTTGGGATCAGAGGTGTCTGTCTGGGCTCAAATTAGTGCAAGTCGGGATACTCAATTGAAAGGAAAAAGAAGTGATTTACCTTTCGGGGAGGGAGGGATTGACATCGTTTCCCGTCCAACTCACCGCAGCCTATAGAGCGACTCCGTATTGTCAATGTATCGATCGACCATCTCGAGGTCTAGTCGATGTCCGGCGACAACTGAAACAAGAAAAATGTCAAACACTTAGCATAAAAATAAACCCTTACGGCTGAAATCAGCGGGATTACCCTTATCACGGCTACGACTCAAGCCTGCGCGCATCCCGAGAATATCTCGTTCAGTATCTCGTGGCGGGTAGGTAGCCGATATTTAGGACGCATATGAGAGGGCCACTTGGTCGAAGTCTTAGGAGTTGTGGAGAAATATATTCCTGATAATGCCTCTCTGCAGAGACATCTAGAAGCTGTTTGATTGAAGCTAAAATGAGGACTCCGCTTCCACGGGAAGAATGGAATCCCCACTCATCACTTGTGTATATATGGAAGAAGTTTCGCCTAAAACCTTTTAGGTTCAAAGGAGGATCGCGAACAACCTTATAACCATCCGCTGCACCTTTGGAAGCGAAACCATCTGGGTCAGTGTCAAACATTAGGGTGAACATATTACGCCACGTGCGCAAGCTCCGGGGAACTCCGAGAGACTCGCAAATAGCCACGAACCCGTTAATGAAAGCCAACTGTTGTTGGGAAGAAGTTGGGTAAGGGTCAGCTGATAAGCATTAAGAAGATCCCTCGATGAACGGATGCAAAGGGGAACCTGAGGCTCGTCCGCATACTCGCTGATATACCGACACACATCCCACTCTGGGGCCGCTGGTCAGCTCTCGATTGCTTCGCACGGACCCACAAAGAACGGATCATGAATCCAAAACTTAGTCCCGATATATTTGAAGCTTCTTTCCATATATTTCATGAACGAGGTCGGGATAATAGGTATGAGGACCTTCTTCGGGGGTCCAAAGGGAGGTAGTCTTGGCCCAGGGAAGTCTAGGGGCCCTCGTTGTCATCTAACTCTCTGACACCATCACTACACCATCGAAATATACCTATCTAAGTAACTCCCGACACAGGCTTATGAGCGCCCAGACACATCCCAAGGACCCTGGATTACCCCCTCGTCCTCTTTCGATAAAGAATCAGGGGGGCTTGGTAAGGGACCGCCTAGTACCTGCCGAAGGATTCGGGCAAGGTACTCGAGTACTATCTAAAATACCACTTCCTCGCGGATCTCCTCCGAGAACTTATACGGAGGGCGGGGTACTCGACTCAGACTCGGGGTCCATCCTAGGAAGGTCGTCTACGACTAAAAGCAACAAGGAAATAAACTAATAAGAAAGCGTACCTTCTCGGGGTTCATTTGGGTTCCGGGCAGCACGGGCGTGCGAAATCGGACGAACTTCGGGCATGAACGGTCTGCGAGAGGACCTTAGAAGAACTCTAGAGAGAGAAGGAGGAGGGAGAATGAGAAATTTCACAAATGATTAGAAAATACGGAAATGAATTTCCTCCCCCTCCATATAGTTCAATCAACATCCCGCGTCACGATTCCTCTCGCACCACCTTTGGTGGGCTTCGAAGAACAGACCTACAATGAGTAAGCCCGATAGCAAAAGCCCCGAAACACAAAAAAATCCAACTTATCTAAACAACAAGTCGATCTGTCAACCGTTAAACAATTGAGGTTTTGACTAACACCCGGCCATTTCGGGAAACGACCACTACTCGGGGTCGCACGACCTCCGTGATATCATACGATATATCAACGAAGTACTCTGTATTCCCGACTCGGGACTTATAGGCGCCTCTAATGGCTTCCCCCGAGTTGCAGACAACTAATCTTTTGGCGAACGCCTTCCCGTCATCCACCTCGGGATTACCTAAGAATGCTCATTAGCCCCCAAATTGGTGCATCACCTTTCTCAGCCCTTGCTAGGGGCTCCAATACTTAGCCAAAAATTGGCTAAGTACCTCAACACCCAACTCGGGATTACCATAGAGGGCTCATTAGCCCCAGAGTTGGCGCGTTATCCTTCTCGGCCTAGCGGGGCTCTATCTTAGCCAAAAATTGGCTAAGTACCTCAACACCCAACCGGGATTGCCATAGAGGACTCATTAGCCCCAGAGTTGGTGCCTTTACCCTCCTCGGCCTTGCCCGGGGCCGCTACTTAGCCAATTTTTGGCTAAGTATCTCCATACCCAACTAGGGATTGCCATGGAGGGCTCATTACTTAGCCAATTTGGCTAAGTACCTCAACAACCAACTCGGGATTATCATAGAGGGCTCATGAGCCCCCGAGTTGGTGCGCTACTCCTCCTAGGCCTTGCCCGGGGGTCAATACTTAGCTAATTTTGAGTGAGTATCTCCATACCCAACTAGGGATTGCCATGGAGGGCTCATTAGCCCCCGAGTTGGTGCGCTACCCTCTCCTCGGCCTTGCTGGGGGCTCAATACTTAGCTAATTTTTAGCTAAGTATCTCCATACTCAACTCGGGATTGCCATGGAGGGCTCATTAGCCTCGGGAGTTGGTGCACTACCGCTTCTCGGCTTGCCGGGGGGCTCAATACTTAGCCAATTTTTTGGCTAAGTACCACCATACCCAACTCGGGATTGCCATGGAGGGCTCATTAGCCCCCAAGTTGGTGCATCACCTTTCTCGACTTGCCGGAGACTCAACACCTAGCCAAATTTGGCTAAGTATCTCAACGTCCAACTCAGGGATCGTGGATGCCTCATTCGCCCCTCCGAGTTGGTACAACGCTCTTCGGACCTTTAAAGGCCCCTCGAGCATACGAACCACCCTTTCCCCATGCATCGACTCGGGGTTGTAGACATCTTGGCTCATCATAGTCGGTGTAAATAACTCGACGAGAACAAGCGCCCTAGTCGACCTCAAACTCGGGACAATTACGATGCGTGTTACCTAGGCACTACCCTAACCCTCGGGGTTAACCAAATTAAGCCTCGGGACTTGCCGGGAGACCCAGGATCCCCGCTTGAGAATAGTCGGAGGTCAGCCCCCGACTGCGAGCACCAAATCGGGAGAACCGAATGCCTCCCTCCCTTCTCGGGGTCGGATAGTGGTCCATCCCTAGGTCAAGTACACTCTCGGGAAGCGGGGTCCCCGACCACAATCTAAAGGTCCTCGGGGGGAGTCGGGGATCTCCTCGGCGACTCTCGGGATCAAGCTCATGAACCATGTCCAAGTAACACTCGAAAATTCCTTTGGACAACCGTCTTTGAAAGGATGGGTCGTTCCATACCCCGTTATCCAGCGTGGGGTAATTGTTTGGACCCATGATCCGTCAATAAGATTCTACAAAGCCCACATAAAAGGTCAGCAGATCCTCCCAAGGAGCCCATCGCCTTTTAGGTTAAAAAAGCTTTTCCATAAAAAGAAGACAACTTTCACAAAAGTTAGGATGTTCCCCATGGGGTTTCTTGTGCGAAAATCCCCAACACTATAAAAAAGCGTTTTCAATCAATGAACAGATATTCAATTCTCACCTACAAGAACAAGAAAGATCTCTCTCTCACATTTACTCACTTTCTCTCTCTACCTCAATCTAAACCGACTGGAGCGTCGGAGGGCGTTCCTAAAAACCCCGCCGTTGACTGTTTTGCGGGGCCTCCGTGACAAGACTAGATTTCATTCCAACTCGGGATTATTCTCAAACCACACATCACTCATTTGACTAGTTTCTAGGCAGAAACAGTACTATATATAAATGATTAAATCCATAAGCTATAGTAACAAAAAGCATTTAAAAATAGTTGGGAGTTTGGGACCACATAAGTTGGTCCCCTTCTAAGCTTGCACACCCCCAATACCTCAAATTCACCCATGCAAAAATTCACCGTTCAAAAAGCCGTGTTGGAGTATGTTTTTCTCTGGCTCTCGTTGACATTAAATTTACGCATCCAAAGCATGTAATTCTGTACTGTACTAGGGCCGTCCATCAAGTAGTATCCAAGTTTTGGCGATCCAATATTATTCCGAACATCTAAGCACACACCATCTCCCTTCCACTAAAATCATAAATTATTCCCTGACACAAACAAAATGACAGAATTGTCCTTTCTCAAACACCTTTGATATGATTGATTCCTTTTCTATGTGAGGACTATTTCGTCCTTTCCTTCTATCCTCATCAACCATCTTTCATCTGTCTTCCTCCCTGAAAAAGTAGACAAATTAAACTTGCAACGAAAGCTTCATGTTATGATGATCATGCTGCATGATACCATGGATTAATGATTAATTTCCCTCCTTTTTTATCTCTCTTTAATTGTGATTAATCTATACCCAATATAGAAGACAAGGGCAAAAGTATCAGCTAAATAATGAAATTCCATTTCACAATTACTTGTAATATTTTTATTTCCTTGAGTGACAAACAAAGCATAAACTATTGTGTTTTTATGTCTTTTTTTAGGGCGTTTCAGCAAACAGAAACTAACTGCATAACGCCTAGATTACAAAAAAGAACCTTAAAGATGCATCAAGAAGAGAGTAGTAAAGTCCCTGGTCTATTCCTTGTCTACCTCTTTTCATCCCACACTTTGATTCACTTTACAAAAACACAATCTTCAAATCTACATGGAAATGTTAGGGTTTTAATTAGACCAATCCAAACTTCCATCTCAAGATTCCTCTTTGTTTGTTTTTTTTTAATTAACTAAAGGCAAATATTAATCTCTTCATACCTATGAAGCACGAAAATCTCCAGGGCCTAACATTTTCCCCTTTGATCTGAATCTCTGCCCTTTTGATGCTGATGATGAAGCTCAAAACTGGCTGAAACCTGAGGTTTCTCAATGTCTAAAACGTATTGTTTCCGAAAATCCGAAACTTTTCTGTGCTACACAGCTTATACCAAACAGGGAACGAATTATACAAATAAAAAAATGAGATACAAGTAAAATTTAGGCAAAAGTGACCTTTTTTTTCAATTTCATAAAATTACAATTAAGCTAGCAAGGTAAATACTAGCTAGCTAGAAAGCAGCTGGGTTAATATAACCTCAGCATGTACATAAAACTATGAAATTTAACTTAACTAAATATCATCAAATATACATATTTGAATATCATACATAATATAAAAGATAAAAGATAGTTACAGAAAAATTAAAATAAAAAAAAGGTCAGATGGTTCGAGCTTTCTTGATCTTGCGGCCTAAGTTGGCTTGAAGGCGTGGAGGAAACATGGATTCGATCTCTTTTGAGAAATCAAGCAAACGAGTAACACTACTATTATTACTACTAGGAATTACACAGCCATCAGAGAATTTCCTTTTTCGAATGAGCCTAGATTTGGGCTTTCTCGGAGCGGGTGGGCAGGGCCGGGTTTCGGGTATCCTTTGGTCCGACGATGTCGGTGTTGTCGGTCTGTCATCAAGGACTTCATCATCAGCAACAGAATTGACAGTGCGAATGCCACAGTAACTCACATTAGCCGTTGCAGTACTACTACTGTTATTAGTACTAGTACTACTGCTAACAATTTCTATATTGGAATCTTGGAGCATTAACTCGCAGCTACGAATGGACTCGGCCTTATCTGAATTTCTCAAAGGCAAGTTCGGATGCGAAGACATGACGCTGAAAGCGAATGCAGAGCTTTCAGAGTACATGAAGGGAGGGCTTCAGAGTAATTAAATTACTCCTGGTAAAATATGATATTAAAAATGACGCGACGATTGTGTGAATCTATGTGTGGCACGATTGATGAAGAATATTGATCAGGTTGTAATTAACATGGAGTTCCAATGATAGGTTTGTCAGTGATATTGCAATTTTTTTTTTTTTAAAAAAAGGGTAAAAATTAGAAAAGGATAGAGAGAGCTAAAAGGGGGAAATGACAAGGGATGGTGGTTATGAATTATGACTTGAGAAAGAGGAATGAAGGGTAGAGAATTTTGGTTAGAATGGATATGAGGACGCGATAGAATGAGAGAGAATAAGAGAAAGAGAGAGAGACAGAGAGAAATGGAAGAAAGCGAGTTGATGCGCATTGGATCCTTCACCAAGGATATGATAACGAAAGGCCTTCTCAAATTCAACAACTGATGCTAACCGATGAGAGTGACTTCTCGCATGGGGAATAATAAGTACATACTTCCTCCGTCATTTAGTTGCACCATTTGTTTTTTTGCTATGTTCAGTTCACCTTATTTTTACTCATTTTAGATAAGTTCGGATCAGATCAGATCAGATAAGTCCATATCATGCTTATATTTAAAAACTTATTATTATTGTTATTATTATTGTTGATATTATTGTTATTGGTATTATGATTATTATGATTATTAGTATTACTAATGCCATTTTTGTTATTATTGTTATTATTATTATTGTTATTATTGTTATTATTTTTATTATTTTTATTATTACTATTGTCATTAGTATTACTTTATACGGTTACTATTGCTATTAATACTACTATTTACTAGTACATTTGTTCAAAAGGATTATTATTATTGTCGTTGTTGTACTTATTAATTATTTATATTGGTAATTATTATTAGTGTCGTTGTTATTATTATAAATGTCATTAATATCACTATTTCAAGCTATTTGTGTTCAAGAAAAATGTTCTTTTGGCATTTGTACGTGTTCTTTTTTATATTTATTCTAATTAACAATTTGGATATGCGATGTTATATGTGATGTTGTACATGTAAAGAACGTTACAATAGTATATGACGTTTAATTTTTTTTTAACAATTTTGGCAGAATAATATAAAGTATATGTTACTAGTTTATATATAACATGGGATTTCAATTTATCTTTAAAAACAAAATTTATATAGAACAGGACAACGATATAAGAAGAATATTTGACAATTCTGCTCAAGATCATATGATTATATATATATTTTTAGGTTTATATATAATGAAAAAAGAATAATTGATTGATATAACAAAAAACATGTTGTTAGTTAAATCCAAACATGTCATCAATATAAAAATAACATATATCTTTTATTTTTAGAATGTGTTCTTTAAATAGATTTTGTAGGCTCTTTCAATATATGTTCTTTTTTTTATTATTATTATATGTTCTTTTCATTACTACCTAAATTCTTATTATAAACGGGCCTTAGACATAAACAATATGTTCTTTTTACCATAAACAATATATTTTTTTAACCTAAAATATGCGTTCTTTTATTTTTAATTGTATGTTCATACAGTGGCGGATCCAGGATTTTGGACCAGGGGTAGCGTAATTTTACAATAGCATCGAATGCCAAAAAAAATAGATACTAAATTCAAAATGCTTCAAAATACAACCAAAGACAAAATACTTTAATAAAAAAAAGTTTACTATTATTCATGGTGAGTTATCAATTTTTTGTAATATATATACTATCGCATCAATACTTGCATCTAAAAACAAATCATTCCCATATTATGTTGGCTTGGTTGAGTTGGAGAAAAAAGTTTGAGATATCCCAGTTTTTGTTTTTTCTTTATGATTGTGAATTACATATATAACATAACACAAGAAGAAACTGATCAATTTCCTTTTCAAAAAAAGTAACTGATCAATTCAACTAGTGTTTTCTCACTCCGATTATATTAAAAAAAAAAACTCTACAACTCAAATCACAAATTCACAACATCACAATTTTTATCTAATTTAAAAATTATAATACACCAATTACTCACATAAATCAATATTTACAACTGTATATTAACAATAACAAATTTATAAATTCACACAATCTGAGATCTAAAAGCTAGATATACAAAGATGAAGGCCTATTCCTTGTCACAGTCAAAGCAATGGGCATTATTCCTCTCAAATCGCCCCAATTCCAAATAATCTTTCCGAAACACAAGAAATCCGCAATTTCAATTTCAATCCAAACCCAAATTAATTTATCCCAATTTCACCTCAAAAAACCACTCAAGTCCCCTTCATTAACACTAACAAATTCATCCAAAAATCCCAACTCACCAACAAACCCCCAATAGTAGTAGTTGGATCAACAAATGCAGAAATTCATAAACCATAAGTCTTGAAATTAACAATCAAAATTAGATGAAAAAGAAGTGAAATAAATAGTAAGAATGGGAACAAAAAGTCCAACAAAATTCCCACCCCAATTTCAACCAAATTGAATCCAGTCCCTCACAATCTTCCAATTTTTGTTGCAATTGATTCGACAATCTTCAACAAAAAAAAGATACTCCAGAAAATCATGCTCATCTTCAACAACCTCCATAGACGGAAACAATTTTTTAGAAGAAAACCCTAACCTGAGAGCAGTGAAAATCATGCTCATCTTCAACAACCTCCATAGATCTGTTTGTATTTTGAATTGCTTGTTCAGTTGTATGAAAAGATAAGGTTGAGGCGAACGGAGAGACCGAGGAGACTGGAGAGAGAGGACGAATGGAGGAGACTGTAGAGACTAGAGAGAGAGACGCGGAAAGAGGAAAGAGAGGAAGAGAGAGAAAGGCGGAGAAAGTTTTGATTTTCAGAGGTTTTTTCTTAAAAAAAAAATCAATTTTTTTTAAAAAAACGAGGGGTAGTACGTGCTACCCCTTGTTACAACGTGGCTCCGCCACTGTGTTCATATACTATGTGTTCTTTTAAAAAAAAACTAATTATGCTATTATTATTATTATTATTATTATTATTATTATTATATTAAAAGTTGTGCATAGTAGTAAAATGATAGTAATAGTAATACTAGTAATGAAATATAAAGTAATAATATGTTTTATAAAAGATAAGTTCAGATCAGATAAGTTCAGATTGGATCAGATAAGTTCAGATCATATTAGATCAGAAAAAACAAGTTCAGATCGGATCAGTAAAAATAAGGTGAACTAAACATAAACAACTTTGTTAAGCTATCTCATATTATTATATAAGAAAAAACATAGTCAACAGAGATCTTGTTAAGCTATCTCGCATTATTGTACTACCTCTGTTTTCAAAAAAAAAATTACATGATTCATTTTGTGATAGAACAAAGGAAATTAGCCAAAAGTAGGAGATAGTGTGTCTCAAAGTTGGGGAAAGTAAAAAAATATATATAATATTTGATGAGAGGTGGTATATGAGTGTATGGACGGGTTATTGTTTTAAGATAATGTGAAAGTGTGTGTAGATTAAAAAGGAAAGTATGTAGATTAATAAAAGGGAGGTAGTATAATATATTAGTCACAAAATCATGATCAAAATAAGTATATGAATAGGGCAAAAGTCAAAATGTTATAGCTATTTAAAAATGAAGGGCGTATAGTCCTTTTTTAGTTACAAAGTCAAGTAGTTACAACATTTTAACTTTTACATTTACTAACGTTATTTTAAGCAGAACTCTTTAAATTATTCTCTCATTTTTCTTTTTTATTTGTCTCACTGAAAATAAGTTTTTAGAAAAAAATATTGGTTGCTTGGAGTTGATAAGAGTCTTATGTGACGGGAATAGATATAAGAAATGTGTGAATAAAGTGGTGGACTCTTATGCTTGTGTTCGTCTAAGGATAATCTTTAAGGAACATCTCAAAAAGAAATCTTGGCAAGCCAAGGAACATATAGCGGTTTATTGGAAATAGTAAAATAGTTTATGACCCTATTTAAAAGAAATATTTTTTTTTTGCATGGAGATAACTTTGGGAAAAAATTGAAGAATTGAACTAAAATTAGAAATTTGACTGTTTGAACCTTGAATATTGCTATATGCTGGACAATCACTTAGATTAGAGGATTGGGTTCAATCATCTAATTTCACAAACGTTGCTTCTCAGCGTGTTCTAGTTAGAGGTTTTTATGGGTGAACTGAAAATACTTATGTCCATCTTTTATAGGATTATTTAACTATAATAATACAAACTTTTATTCGTTCGCTCGTAATAATACAAACTTTTGATTGTTTTTTAAATATAGTATACTTTTTCTAAAAATTCCTCTAGTGGGTCGTTTGGACAGGCAACCGGATGTTCCCATGCAACATTTGCCTGTTGACCTTTTTTTACCAACTTTCCCTCCCAAAATATGTTGTCTCATCAACTTCCACCCAAAATTTCACCCTCCTCATCCCCTCTCTCTCTCTCTATGACATTACTGAGATCCAACAACTTCGACATTGACGTTTGAAGACCAGTTGTGTATTAGCGCGTGCAATTCCCCTGGTAGAGGACAAGGTCACATCGTTTCCTTCTAAAAATTTCGAGGTAATAACTGGAAACCTTAATTTTTTAAATTTGTGTTCGAAGATGTGAAATTTGATTTCTGGATTAAATTTTGGTACATATTGGGTTTTATTGATGACATATGTTGATTTAAAGTAGTTATCTACACTAATTTAATAGTAATTAAGCTAAAGCAACAAAATTTGGTTGAATTTCAATTTTTGTGAAATTGAAAATTTTAGGGTTTCTGTGTGAATATTGCTTAGGTTTGTTGTTGTTTTTTCTTTTTCTTTTTTGTCATGCATTTTTCTTGAATGCCTGCTGTGAGTTCGAAATTTTGGCATGGTCATGTTTTTAGGAACCATGAGAAATGTGGGTTAGTTTATGAGGGAGGCAAGTCTAGGACTGTTAGTGTAGACACTGATTTGTTGTGTTGGTTTGACTTAGAATATTTAGTAAAAAAGAGTGGAAATTATGCAAGGATTAAAGGTGTATTTTACTTGGTACCAGGATTAGGATTGGTTAATGGTTTAAGAAGGGTTTATGCAGACAGTGAGGTCTTGAAGATGGCTGCTTTGGCTATGAAGAGTAGGTGTGTTGAGGTTTTTGTGTATCATAGTGGGCTTTCACTATAAATTCAACCTATTGACCCACATGTTATCTAAAGGTGTTTTCAAACTTTGCATAGTGAACCAAAAAGCCAACCTAAAAAACTAAAACCCAAGAGGAAACCACTTAATTCCAACTTAACATAACTAGAAAAGATTCTTCCACATCGCAAGCACAAAAAGTCGGCCACAAGATAACTCCTCTTTGAAGTTCCCACATAAAACCCTAGCCAACCTTTACCCACTCAAGCCCCCCTCCCAAGCAACCTTCACCTCCGAGAAAACCTTCACCACCCAAACATCCATCATCATCTAAACAAATCTCACCACCCAAACAACCATCACCACCCAACTAAAGATTTCCTTGACAATTATGAATGGTATGACCCAACTCCACACAATCCAATCCCATTGAAAGATTAATATGGTCAGAAAAGTGTTGAGTTTAGTGAAGATAGTGATCCTAATTATGAAGCTGATGATGGTTTTAGTGGTGCTAGGAGGTTACTAACCTAGATAGTGAAGGTAATATTGATCTAGAGGAGGAGTTAGAAGGTGAAGATTATGCTTTTGAGATACCAGAGTCTGACAATAGTGATGATGAGTTCAAAACAACTAGTAATATGGTTATGGAGTGTAACAGTAAGTTGTCGAAAATAGTACAAGAACTGCAAGAACAAGCTAGCAGCAGAAGGACTTCTTGGTGTTCAATAACAAATAATGCAAGGGACTAATTTAAACCCCCCACCCCACAAGTGGTAACATCGGTGAGTATGAAGAGAGTGGAGATGAAATACACACCCCCGAGAGTGAAGAAGAGGATGATCTTACTGTTGGAAAAAATAAAAGGGTGGGTGTAATTATGGACCCAAACACTGATTTCTCAAAGTTTAAGTGGGTTTTTGGGCAAAGATTTCCTACAAGGGAGGCCTTGAAACAAGCTGTAGCAAAGTGGGCTATATTGCACAGTAGAAATGTGAAGATAAGTCACATCAATAAGCAAAGGCAGCAGCAAATTGGGATTAAGTGTATACCTCAGTGCCATTTTTACCTGTATGTTGCTTGGGACACAAGGAGAGCTACACTTATTGTTAAGAGAGTTATTAAACAGCACACCTTTTATAAGAACATGAAGAAGAACAAATAACTTAAGAGTAGTTGGGTTGCTAGGCAATTCTTGGATGTTTTCAAGGTCATGCCTCAATATAAGGAAGGCTTACAAAATTATTATCAAAAGGGGTTATTACATACAAAGTGAAGTATGATGCACATATGTTGTTGCATGGGAGCATGACTAAGCATTATAAGAATATTAGGCCATACTTGGAGGCATTTAAAACATCTAGTCCTGGAACAACTGTGGACTTGGTTATAACAGTTGGTAAGCAAGGTGATACACATGTATTTCAGAGGTTATTTACATGCTTTGAGGGACTGGAAAATGGCTAGATTAAGGGATGTGGAAAGGTTATATGTGTTGATGCATGTTTGCTTCAAATTTTCTTAGGTGGACAACTTCTATCTGCTGTGGGAAGAGAGGGGAATGAGCAGATGTATCCCATAGCACAGGCTGTTGTGGAGAGTGAGAATAATGATTCATGACAGTGGTTTTTGAAGCACCTTCAAACTTGCCTGTAACTAGGAGATGGTGAAGGAGTTGATGTCATTTATGATGAACATCAACTAGTTTACAAACTCAATAAACTTGTTGCTAACTCATTAGATTTGTCTAATTGTTGTTCTAAGTAGTAAATCTTCCTCCATTTTCTTATGTAGGTTATACTCAATGATGTGTATGTTGTTCTACCCAAATTAGAACACATGCATATATATATATATATATATATATATATATATATATATATATATATATATATATATATATATATATATATATATATATATATATATATATATATATATATATATATATAGAGAGAGAGAGAGAGAGAGAGAGAGAGAGAGAGAGAGGAGGGCTCTTGTGAGAACACCTCCTCTATGTGAGAACACTTTTTTATGTGAGAACAAATCTGGACCTTTGGATCTAATCTAATATAACTATTCTAAATACACTTATGAGTAATGGCATTTTCGTAATTTAGGTTAACCCTTACCCCCTTCTTCCTCACCACTTTCACGCCACTTTTTTCTCTCTCTAAAGTTTTGCCTGACTTCTTTTTTCTCTCTCCTCTGTATCGTCGTTCATGGAGTTTTAATTCTTCAAAGTTTTAGTTCGATTTTTTGCGGATTCCACACTATTCTTTCCAGAATTCAACAGGTATTATTCGAAATTTAAATTCGATATTCTTGCAGATTTTTGTTCGATTTTTTTATTTGATTTCAATGGCGTTTTCTTCATAGTTTTAGTTTGATATTGTTGTTTGACTTTAATGGCGTTTCCTTCAAATTTTTAGTTCGATTTTGTTGTTTTGAACCGAGGAATAATCGATTTTGTCGATAATGGAGAAAACGTGTGATTTTTTCAAAGCAAATTTGGGGATTTCATGCGTATATTCCTTTAATTTAGTGGTAATTATTTTGGTTAAATATTATCTTGGATGATTAATTATCAATCATGGAAACAAGTTTTATATTCAATTTTACTTGAAATTTAAGTGTTCTTGTTTTTTAGGTTTGAGCAAATTTACCTTATACAGTATTTATTGACTGAATTTCTCTGTATAAATGATTTATTATGAAGATAGCGGTATGAACCGACCTTAGCTCAGTTGGTAGAGCGGAGGACTGTAGTTGTGTAGCAGATTAATCAAGAACGTGCGATTTGCACACTATATTGGAAAAAGATACCTAGGAAGTACATCTTTGAAAGCTAAAACCATGCTTGGAATGACAGGAATTAGTTAGAAAGTATTACAAACCAACGGGGCGGGAATTAATGGGGTATATATGTTGAGATGACATTAGTGGTTGCTAGCTTTGAGTGAATATGGGTTGGTCACTATGATATAGCGAGGGTCACTATGATATAGCTAAGGGTCACCATGATTTCTAGCTATGTTTTAAGAACTAGCATTTTGCAACTTGTTATGGACTTTGATTTTGTGATAAAAACTGCATTTGTTCGTATTTTGGTATGATTATTCCAATTTGTTTCAAAGTGTCACAATGAAATAACAAACAGTCACTATGTTACAATATATATCACTATATGTAGAATGACATGATTTCATCTTTATCTATAACTATAGTGCATCCATCAATTTTTTTTAATATGGCCATAATGCAATTTAAAGCATAAAGTTATGTTTGATGATGATCTGAATCTCTGTCTTTCTTTTTTCTGAGAAGAGTTTTCTTTAGCTCAATTAAGTAAAGCCTATTAGCTCAACTGGTAGAGCTATGTGCAATTGCACAATGATGTAGGTTCAAATCCTACATAGGCTATGACATATAAGTTAAAGAGTGATTATATTTAAATAGGGGTCCCTATATGTATGAAAAAGGGTAATTATTATTATATTTAATTAAATAGGGATCACTATATGTATAAAGAAAGGCGATTACATATAAATAGGGGTCATTATATCTATCAAAAAAGGGTGATTATATCTACCTTAGAGTCACTATATGTGTAACAAAGGTCCTTATTTGTTAAAAAGAGCCCATTTATCTTAGCATGGGTACTTATAATAATGGTAATTTGCAATGTAAAATAGGGTGACTATTTTAAAAAGTGTAACTATTTGTACAAAAAGGGTGACTATATTTTTAAAATATAATTGTAACTTTATATATAAAAAGGGGAGTATAGTTTGAAAATTATAGCTATAAAAGAGGAGTAAGTATAGGTTAACAAAGGTGACTACATGAGAAATATGGTCACTATGATAGAAAGAGTAACTCTATAAGAAAAAAGGGTACCTATATGTTAAATGTGTAAATATACGTTGAAAAGGTAGGGTGACTATATCAGAAAAAGGATAATTATGATACAAATGTTGTGGTTGTGGCTATTAATCAATACCTTCATGTTGAACAAGGGTGGTAGTGTTAGACCAGTTGAGTAGATGATTAACAATTTGAAACCAATAGCCTATGTAGGATTTGAACCTACATCCTTTGTGCAATGTTAGTACACAGTGCTCGACCAATTGAGCTAATAGGCTTATAGAACATAACTGGCTAGACAAATAGTCACTCAAAATTTGCTCATTAACAATCTAATTAATGTTTAAGTGGACTAAATCATTTAATATGTATGCAAGAAATTTCAGCTATATAGATCTCCAGAGCCTCTCATTTGAAGAAGCTATTCAAGAACTTGGGTTTACAAATGGCAGGAGCAAAGTTCCAGAAAATCCAATTGAAGCAAGGTTCCCGCAAATTCAAGCAAGCATGTCTCAATACCGAAAACAAGTTTATCTACAAGGATATACCTAATAAGCAACATCATAATAAACCATGGCCTGAATTGACCAAGAAGGATGAAGTTGGTTACTTAAAAGCTCACTTTACGCCATTGTAGTCGTGCTACATAGCATACAAAAACTTTTGTATGATTTATACACACCCTGTTATCCTTACTTGGTTTGCTTTACTTACACTAAATCTTACAATGGCTGCATGTTGACGATATAACTCATATATATCATCAAGTGTCTCCCTTATGTGCCCTACTAACCAACCTGAAATATCTTCATCAACATTGTTTCTTGTGAATGTGAAGCACATTTAATAACTAAGTTAATATTTTTGTTTTTGCTATTCGTATTATAGGATATAGTGACCTTTTTATCGCTTGCAGTTACCATTAAATATTTGATTATTATGACAATACTATTTTTATTATAAAAACAAATTAACTTACAAATGGTTACTATGTCATTTTTCAAATGCAAACAACTAAAAAAAATTCACTTATTATATGACTAGAGTTAAGAAAAATGTATCACTTATAAATTTTCATCGGTTTCGACAGCCAACGGATTCGCGATCAAAGAGGCACAACTTTTCATTCTTAACCTTCCTCTTCTTTTGCTTAGCTTGTACCTTGATAACATCTTGACCTTTCTTTCTCTTCTCACCACTAACAACAAGATCCCTAGAAGGTTCTACGGGTATTTTGGAACATTCTCGTCTTCTTCTTCACAAGAGCTTTCACGGGAGGTCTAGAATTCTTAGACTTCTTTGTCTTCTTCACAATGGTCTCATCTTGTTCATCATCTAGTTCTTCATCATTGTCCTTATTAGATTGAGAAAGAGTTTTACTCGGTGACACAACGGGAACATCTACACACAAAAATAACAAAAAACAAAAAAACAAATTGAAGAGGGTAACATAATAATCCTAACAGCAAACAAGTTTTATATATATATATATATAATGGCACCCCCAACTAATTATGCAGTTGATTATTAAGATAATTATGATATGTTAAGAATAACAAGATAAGGGAAGAATTAAAAATAGCATTGGAGAGGGTTAGAGTGGGTCGAGGAAGGAGAAGAGTTGCTAAGTTTTCAATTAGGAGAGCTTGAAGCCGAGTTGTTAACCAACTTCGCGATTTTGAGCTCGAATGTTAGCTTTAATGGACAAAAAAAAGAAAACAAACTCAAACATATATAGTGACCGTTATGCATATATAGTCACCCTTCAAATATAGTTTATAATGTAATCCTAAAGTGTCGTGATTTCCAAAGAACAAGTTCATAATCGCATCATCTCTAACCAACAAGAGAAGCATCACAATAAATCAAACACTAATTGAGATATATTGAGAAAACCTAAAAACCTAGAAATTGTTAAATTGAGAAAAATTGAACCATAAAACAAACTCGAATTCCAAAGAAAACCTAAAAACCTAGAAATTGTTAAATTGAGAAAAATTGAACCATAAAACAAACTCGAATTCCAAAATCAATGTAAAAACAAACTTAAAATAAAGCGAAAAATAACATCAATTACACGAACGGAGGCGCTCTCTTCATCCTATATACCAACACCACCACCTCGAGTTTTAACCATGGCGGATCTACCTTATGTGAAGATGAATTTAGCAAGAAATTTGGATGAATTTAGCAAGAAAGTTCAGCAATGGAGGTTTCCAGAAGGAGAGAGATGAACGTGAGTGAGAGAGAGATGAATGTGAGTGAGGGAGAGAAAGAAAAAAAAAGTTGCTTGGGCCGATTCTTTTGGAGGAGAGAGAAAATTAGTTTAGTTTCTATTGTTTGAAAAAATGTGAGCCATTTGATTAAGCCTAAACCTACGGATGAGATCCATTCTCACATAAAAAAGTCTTCTCACATAAGGACTTATTCTCACCGGATCCCAACCCTATATATATGCTACCTCAAGGAAAACAACAAGTAGACCTACGGGAACACCCTCCTGTAACAGGCAACAACATTACATAAAATAACTGCAACTAAAGCTAAGCTAGCTGAACAGACTCAGCTAGCCAGCCATTAAGCAAACAAAAGACCAAAAGACTAAAATAGCAAATAAAAGCCTAAAACCCCAACAACAAAGCTTTAAAACAAAAGCTTTTGGTTTAGAGTTTGATTCCCTCTACAAGCTATGTTGAAGATAATGCATTTAATTTGTTGTGGGCTCATGAGATTATCTTCAATGATCTTCGGGTTTCTTTGAATCTAGATATGATAAATGCTCTCAACAAAAAGCATATTACGAGAGTTGGTTTCTTTCCCTTGTCCCTGTACTATGCTTCGCAGCAAGTGTAGTTGAATCAGTAAGGTTATAGCTGCTTCTGGGAGCTCTAATTAATTGAAGATAAGCATTCCAGACCCTCTGACTATAGCTACAATTTAAGAAGAGGTGCTCTTTAGACTCAGCATCAGCATTACACAGTACTAAAGCTTGATCAGTAATCACTCCACACTGCATCAACCTATCTTTGGTGTTAAGTCTTCCATGAAGTAACAACCATGTAATGAAGAGAGCTCTAGGACTAGATCTGCTTTTACATACAATCCTCCTTCAAGGAATCTTGGGACTTTCTCCTCTCAGGAACCAATATATCTTTTTAATTGAAAATTTCCCATTAGGAATGAATTGGTTGTAGGTAGAAGAATTCACCACTGTATTCTTGCTTCCATGATCTTCTTCATAGCCCATGATGGCCTCCTTGGAATAATTATAGTCCAAATGTCAGCTTGTTTAATGTAATAGGCATGAAGCCATTTAATCCATAACCTGTCTTGTTTTTTAGCTAAAGCCCAAAAATGATTACCAATAGCTCCTTATTCCACACAATAATTTTCTTTAAGTTTAAACCCACACAAACTTTCTTGTGGCATAAAGCATCCCATGAAACAGGAGACTTCAGGGAGTTAGGATCCAAACCAGTCCATAGAAAGCTTCTCAGGATAGATTGAATTTATTTTAGAACTTTTTTAGGGAGCAAAAAAATCTGGCACCAGAAGAGTTGTATCCCCTGAAGAACTGAAGATATCAGCTGAGTTCTTCCAGCATATGACAACTTCTTTGTAGTACATGATTTAACTCTAGCCACCACTTTAGAAATGAGCGGCTTACATTCATTATAGTACAACTTTCTAGAGTGCAGAGGAACTCCTAAGTATCTGAAGGGGAAATTTCCAATAGGCATTTGAAGAATAGCTTGAAGTCTGTGAGTTTCTTCAATGCTAATGCCAGCAAAATACACATTACTTTTGTCCAAATTTGCCTCCAATCCAGACAAAGTAGAGAATTTGTGAAAAGCATAAAAAATTAAAGCAACTGAGCTTAAGTCAGCTCCGACAAACAATAATAAATCATCTCCAAACATTAGATGAGTTATACTGAGCCTTTCACACCTTGGATGATAGTTAAAGTTAGGAATAGTCTTCAGAAACCCCAAACATCTTGATAAATACTCCATACTTTTTGCAAAGAGAAAAGGAGATAAAGGATCTCCTTGTCTGATCCCTTTTTTAGCAGCAAAAGGAGGGCTAAGAACACCATTGATAAGAATAGTGTAAGAAACAATAATAACACAGATCTTTATCCAATCCACAAACTTGGGAGGAAAGCCTAACTCAGCAAGCATAACAAACAAGAAAGACCATTCTAGTGAGTCATAAGCTTTCCTTAAATCAATCTTCACTTGTACTAACACTCTTTGTGGAATATCCCTTAATAAGCTTAGTAACAAGTAAAATGTTATCAAATATAGATCTATTAGGATTAAAATCTGCTTGAGCTAGGTCAACAACGTCACCAATGACCTTCTGCATCCTCAAAGTAATAATTTTAGCAATTATTTTACATAAGACAATGCAACAGGAATTTGGTCAAAAATCTTTGACAGAAGAAGGGTTAGCAAGCTTGGGAACAAGAGTAACTAAGGGGCAATTTATATCATTAGGAGAAATGCCATAATCAAAGAAGTCCCGAGATAGCCTTATAAACTTGCGGTTTAATGACATTCCATACCTTCTAAAAAGAAGCTAGTGTACCCATCAATTCCCGGAGCCTTGTTGTCATCTATGCTTTTAAGAGTATATTCAATCTCTTCTACAGACACAAGAGCGATGAGATCTTGAACAACCTCATCACTCACTTATTGTCCAGCTCTTACCACTGTAATATCCCCTCCAGGAAAACTTGCAGCAGTAGATCCAAGTAAAGTCTTGTAGATGCCCATAACTTCATTTTGAATATCATATGTCTGAGTTAGCTTTGTGCCTTGAGCATTATACAAAATGTCAATACTATTTCTAGCAAACCTTTCCTTCATTGAGTGAAAGAAAAAGTGATTATTGCTATCTCCTAATTTAAGCCAGTGAATTCTTGATTTTTGCATATAAGCACTCTCCTCAATAGTTGTAAATTTCTTCAAAGAAGTAATATATTCGGTTTCCTGAATATGATGTTGCTCATCCAGGTTGTTACTCAATAGAGCGGTTTGAGCAATATTAAGTTGCTCGTTAATGTGAGCAATTCTAGCATCAAGGTTAGTAAAATCTCTTTGTGAAGAATCTTCAGTTGACTCTTCAAATCTTTAAGCTTTCTCCAAACCTACAACATCCAATTTGCATTTCCAAAATCTGTCCAAGCATCGGCTACCACCTTATCAAACTCCTCATGGTCGACCATATAATTGAAACAAACAAAGGCATTGTCAAATTTTTCTCCTTTGCGTGAAGTCTTGACACCTCAATACGGAGTTGTGAAAGCTAAAATTTCATCTCTTGCACATCTTCTTCCGAGTTATCCTTTTTATACTGCAATTTTTTGTTTTTTCAGCCATTTAACTCTTCTCATACTCCATCTCAGCTATGGTAGTCTCGTTCTCCAAGATCGAAATCTAAGGTCATTATCTTCACTGTCTGCTCATGAATCCACCTAAAGAATTTACACTTTGCATCCTCCATTACACAACATTGAATTAATGGATATATCATAAGAAACCCTAGATTTCCACATTTTACAAAACATTCAATTAAAACAAAATTCAATGCTCACAGGCCACAATGGGCATCCATGAAACTTCATTCCAATATTTGGGCCATGCTTCACAGTACGGACATCAACGTCTCTCCCACAAGAACAAATTATGGACCCATTCGAATTTCCCCTTGAATTTGAGGAAGACCCCACTAATGTTTGTCTTCTTGCAACCATTTTTTCTTCAAAGTGTGCAATTCAGATTTTCTAAACAAGAGGAGGGAGAAACTAGAGGAAGGAAAGAAGACGAAGGTAGGAAATAACGAAAAGGACGCAAAAAACAAATAAGTAGGGCTTCCTCCAACGGTCAGTGCCACGTAAGCCTTTTACCTCCTAAAACAAATGACTAATCGAAAACGACCCACTTGGAGGATTTTTTTTAAACGTTTGCTATATTAAAATATAATCAAAAGTTTGTATTATTGTAGTTAAATAATCCATATATATATATATATATATATATATATTATATATATATATATATATATATATATATATATATATATATATATATATATATATATATATAACCCAAGCGCAAAAACATGTCATGTTGCCACATGTACTCCCTCTCCCCCCCACACAATCAAATGAGACCTATTAAGCAATAAAAATGTGTGTTTTAAGACTTAAATCCATAACATCTCATATGAGATACAAGTGCACTAACCAACTCTTCTACAATCTCATGTTGGTCTTTGTGCGAAAAAAGCTACTTAAAGACAAGATATTATTTCTATTTTTTAATACAATTAATTACAAATGTATATATAAAAACTTATTAAGGTAATGCTAATAATAGCATGTCATGCCTTTCTATACTCTTGTATTAAAAAAGATATGAGTAGTTACATCCGTCGTCGTCTTCGATTCATTTTCGTGCATTTTCATATTTTCTTTTGAAAGGAGCATTTTCCGATTTTTGAATGGTTATAGTTTTCGAATCTCTGTTCGATTAAATTCGAGATTGTTAGCTGTATTTCGCTGGATTTTTTTTACATGAAAATACTTCTTTATCTTTCAGTCAGAGAGAAAAGACATGTAAGGAAGGAGAGAGAAAACTGAAAAAGGTAAGAAGAGACAAAGAGGAAGTTGAGAGATTTTAGGGAGAAAATCAGAAAAGTAAGGACTGAGAGAGAAAACACTGAAGTAGAAAACTAAAATGTGACTTTGTTGATATAAGTTTTTATTTTAAATTTGGGGCTCCTTTAGGATTAAGGCCCTGTTCTAGGTTCCATTTTGGACCTGTTTAGAGTCGGGCCTGATTACTCATGAGACAAACTTAGATGAAATGATGGTGATTGGTGAATTTTAGACCTTGGGCAACAAGGCAAAATCTGGGCAGGTTGGGTAGGAGACAATGAGCTTGATCTTTAAGTAAAAGAGAGGATAGAGGGAGAAAGAAAAAGAGGGAGTGCGTGGAGCTGGTGTGGAGGGGTTTTGTTTTTCTTTTCTTATCTTGCCTTCTTTTGATAGAAAAAAAAAATCAATCTTTGACCCATAAGTGACATAGGAAAAATAGGCAGGATTTTCTCATCAAAATTTAAAAATTATAAACTACTCACTCTGTTTTTTTTAGATGTAACATATTGATTTTGGGCACTATTCATCCAATACACTTTGACCATTAATTGTTATTTATACATAAGAAAAAATATAGTCATGTGGGATCTTGTTTGATTCGTCACGGTATACACTTTCCAAATATATATTTTTTATAATTTTTACTTTTATACAATTAGAGATATTATCGGTCAAAGTTGTGCTCAACAAATGTGAAAAGTCCAATGTTACATCTAAAAATACGGAGGGAGTATATTATTAGTAGACCGTAATAATATAACTTTTGAAATATTTTGAAATAAATACATTTATTTTAGAAGATAAACTTAACCATGATCCTTTCAGAAAAAATTAGGACGTAATTACGTTAATAAACATAATTAGTATCTAATAAAACGAGGTTGAAAGTTCGGGGTATTACAATTTCTTTTTAAGTGCATTACTTTGACTTATGCTCTATTAAGATACTTTACTTTAATTTGACTGTAATGTTTTACTAATATATAAAAACAAAAATGGTTATATAAAATGCTGTTGGATTTGTTTCATTGATTATTTTCATAAATATCAAATTTTTAAATTTTTTAGAAAAAGTAATTAGAAATATCAATTGTCAAAGTTGTGGAATGGTAAACGTAAAAGTCAAACTATTGCACTTGTTTAGAAATAGAGGAAGTAACTCTCAGTATGATTTTTGTAGTTTACGAACAAGTATGTTAATGTTGACCACCAAGGTTAAATCTCACATATGAATTTCTTTATTTTTTACTTGCAATGTTTTGACTTTTGCACTATTCGTGTATCTACTTTAACCATAAATTTGTGAATAATATATAATACAAATTTTAGCATGTAAGATGTCGTTGAATTTATCTCAATATATATTTACAAAATTTTCAACTTTTTATAATTTTCACAAATATATAATTAAAGATATTAATGGTCAAAGTTGCATATCGATAATCGTTAAAGTCAAACCGTTGCAAGTAAAAAAATCCGATAAAGTATTTGTTAAGGAAAGTCAAACCTTTAAAGTATTTGTCGTCAAAATATGTAGATAAAATATCTCATAGACTTAAGAAAAAGAAAGAATATTAGCTATAATTTTGTGGATAGGGAATGTTTGCAATTTATTGTACACCCGGATTTATCGTATAAAAGGTATATTTTTTTCTCATATCTTAATTATAGAGTTTCAAATGACCAAAAATTATGAATGAGAAAAAAACACATTGGACGTGGAGTATAGATTTTGGGGAATATTGGTAATATGATAAATTACTTGAAATCCAAACAACTTTTTTATGTAGGTAAAAGATAGCATGAATGGATGAATTTAATGCACTTTCGCACTTTCAAATGTAATAATACTGCCAATTCTAAATACTCGACGCAATTTTACATTTGCTTAATTCACACCCTCATTTGTTTGTCATTTGTTATTTCTATGTAAGGAGTAAAAAATATAGTTATGCAGGATCTCATCAGATCGGTCTTGACATATGTTTATAAAAGCTCTACTTTTTATAATTTTTACTTATTAAGAATTAAATACATCAATAATTAATTTTTTTTAATAGGTCAGACAAAATTCACTAGACTTGCATAGGAGCCTCACCTCAACTGAATTGAACTGACAATAAATTTAAAAGGACCAGGCCTAAATGTGCCAAACGAAATGTGTGAGGTAGTTAGAGCATCCTTAACAATGAACCAAAAAATGGTTCATGTAGGATGAACAATTAATTTGGGCTTAATGATGAACCCAAAAATTGTTCATGCGTGGATCGAGGTGAATCCATTCGGAAATCCGAATGGTTCGTGAAAACCCACGAACCTTCCACCCTGGCTTTGGAAAGGAGAAAAAAATCCAAAAAAAAATGCTAAGCGCCACATGTCATTTCCCTAGTGGTGGAGTACAATTTCACAAAGGACAAAAAAGTCACTGATCCGACGCGCGCCGAGGTGGCGTCCTTTCCCCCTGCGGTCCTCTTAAAATCTACCACTTGTTTAATTTCTATTGGTCCTTTTATTATTAACATTACAATTATTGTAACGTTAATATTTCAAAAAATACAATTCAAAAAAAATAAAAAAATACCGAAATTCATAATTTTTCATTCTCTATAAATAGACACCCATTTTGATACTTTGTTCATAATTTCAGTTTTCTCTTCTCTTCCTATTATCATTTCTTTTTTACAATTTGTAAACTAATATTAATTAATTTACAAAAAATAAAATTAATTAGATTACGATAATTAATTAGTTATCGATGATTATTATATAACAAAAATTAGTAATTACAAATTAATAATTATACGAGTTAATTAAAATTAATTAGCATAAGTTGGTTTTACATTAATCAATACAACTTCATAGAATTATTTGAAGAGAGAGAAAATGTGGTGAGATAGGAAAAAAATGATGAGAAAGAGGGATGAACCATTATTTTTGAGTTCATAGTTAAGAGAAAAATTTGAAATGGTTTGTGAGAATGATGTGGAGGAGAGAGAAAAGAGGAGAGAGAAGGATGAACTTTTTTTTGGGTTCATTGTTAATAATGCTCTTAGGAACAGTGGAACACCGAAGGTAATCCGTTTAAGAAGAATACACGATAATTATTAACTACAGATAAACTAAGGGTAGGTTGGGAAATTGTCATGGTAGTAAGTAATTGAGTGAGACAACACTCCTACTCCTACTAATTGTTACTCTTACCGTTACGGCGTTTTTGTTTTGGTGAATCTCTACTAACTTTGATGCATGCACGTGGTTTGTTAGATGGGGTCCATGGGGACCATCCTTCATAACTCTCCGCTCATTTCTCGCGGTATTTTGAATTCTCTTTTGCTACTTTCAGATCCCTTGTTTATCATGCAAGCAAAATGGGCTTTTTGGTAATACCAACCGTTTTTATTTATTTATCACCTTGACTTTGAAGGCTGCGCATCGCATTGTGAGTTGTTGTTATTTTTTTTTTAAAATTTTTATTAATATTGTTGATTTTTTTGTTGTGAAATGAGATTTTTCAACACCATTGTATTTATAATTTATATACTTCCTCCATTCTTTTCCTATTATAACAATTACCACTTCGGGTAGCTTTAATTATTAAACCATTCCACTTTTGGTAAAAAAAATAACTATATTTAACAAAGTCGCTTTACTTTATGTTAATAAAAACCATCATTAACTACGTACTCAAATTGCCTCATAAAGTTGTGTTTCTTTTATTAAAGATTTACCTATCCTCTACTCTAGTTAACTTCCCATCTTAAACTACCTATTTTGTTTTATTTTCTTAAAAATCGTATTGCTCAAACCCATTGTTGCAGTAGAAAAGAAAGAGAAAGTATTTGTCATTATACTTTAATGTCTAGATTTGTTATTGTGATATATAAATTTTATATTTTTAATGTTCAATTGAATATTGTAGCTAAGTCTATTATTAAATAGTATCCCAATAATTGGTATAATTAACAATAGCTAACACGGTTTTAACATGGAAAATCCCGAACAATACTTTAAGAAAGTAGAGGGTAATAATTTAATAGATGCGGGACAAAAAGAACGAGGGAAAAAAATATGAGTTGGTAGCCATAACTTCAACTTTTAATATAAGCACATAAACACTAACGCATATAGAATAGAAGATGGGGAAGCCAAAAAGAATATCATAATGATGGTATCATGAATAAAATAAATTAAATATAAAACTAACCTCTACTAATAATCGAAAATATTATTTAAGAGAAAAAAATTTCTTCATCAATCATGACCATATCAAGACTTATCAAACTCACCCCTTTTTTATGATCTGTGACCTCAAATAGTCTAAAAACTCGAACCTTGATTTCCCAATTAGTTTTAGTTGGATTAAGTTTATTGAGAAAAGAATAAGATCTGACATATAGATATATGAAAAATAAAAACATAAATAATTATGTATACAACAAATATTCTAGGAATAAAATAATTAGTCAATTGTATAATACTTCTGCAATGTCGTTGACAAACTTTCATTTGATTCTTCATGTAATGCCATTATGGTATGCTCAATACTACAGATATGTATTTTTTATCTTTATATAACTCAATTTTTAAAAGTTTGATTTTAAAAGACATAATTGCTATTTTCACATATAATACGCTATTTTTATAGTTATTTTTATATGTATTTAAAATAAAGAATAAATAATATGTTATTGTTCATCTAAATAAATATATTTTCATAAGTTGTAAAACTATATTGTATATGAAAACATATTACGAGCACTCTCCGATGTAAGAAATTTATAATATTGTGAATTATGTAGCAAAAATTATATTCAATTTACATAGTTGAATACTTGAGGTTGTTTATTTAAAATCAGAGTGTAATCTTCAGTTATTAAAAACACCTTATATGTATTTTAATCTATGTCAAACACTATTTTGAAAAGAAAAAAATAAATAATTAGAATGACATGTCATGTTTAGGTGGAGCTCTCTATAATATTCTTAGATTGTTTTTTAAAATCATACTCTAATTTTTTCATCATCCAAAACTCTAATATATATAGATTTTAATTTTTGTTCTAACAACAAAGTTTCCTTAATACATTTGGTTGCAATACTAAATTGCTTTGGTTCAGTTGAGTAAGGCTGGTGTTTGGATCCTCTAAAGTTCTAAAAGAACTCTATAATGTAGAGCTTGAGCAATATCATATTGAATAAAAAATCAATGGCTCATATATTATCTTTCCAAAACCCCCTCTATTTTTTCTCATAAAAATCCACCCCTTATTTCCCCCTTCCACCAATATGAGCCTTTGATTTTAAAATGTATGGTTCATATACAACTCTACCTTGTAGAATTTGATTAAAATTCTAGAGGATCCGAACTCGTAAGGCTGAGGTTTTTAAAGATTATATATATGTTTAAACCTGTAAATTGGACCTATGATAAAATATTATAGTCACATATAGTACACTATAGTTATGGCTATTATTATATTTATCTAAAAGAAAGACTATATAATGCCTTACCATTCATCTAGCTATATATATTTTCATGAGTTGTAAAACTATATTGTAAATAGATCTTATTTTGAAGCATATTTCAAGCACTCTCAAATGGTAAAAAATTATAATGTTTTAAATTAGGTAGAAAAAGTTATATTCAATTTACATAATATAATAATTTAGGTTGTTTAATTCAAAACGAAACTCTAATTTCTCGTTATGTAAAACTCCTTTTATGTATTTAAATATGTGTAGAACTCTATTTTTTAAAATATTTAAAATAAAAATTTATGAGATGACAATCCTACGTGGCGCTGTCTATTTCATAAGTTGTAGAACTATATTGTACATGGATCTTATTTCGGAGCATATTTCGAGCTCTATTCAATGGAACAAAAATTATAATATTCTGAATTACGTAGCAAAAGTTATACACAATTTACATAAGATAATAATATATGTTGTTCATTCAAAACCAAACTCTATTCTTTTAAAAGATAAAAAAAAAATTTGATGACATGTTCCTACGTGGCGCGCTCTATGGCCTCGAAATCTTGAGGAGCTCCCTATGCTCCCGAAAAGTTCCTCCTTTATATATATTATATGTGTATTTAAATCTAGGTAGAACTCTATTCTTTTAAAAGATAAAAAAAAAATTTTGATGACATGTCAATCCTACGTGGCGCGCTCTATGGCCTCGAAATCTTGAGGAGCTCCCTATGCTCCCGAAAAGTTCCTCCTTTATATATATATATTGATTCGCTTCTTTTTATTTATTTTTGGATAAATATATAATTTCTCTCTATTGAAAAAATATGTGTGTGTCATTTACTCATTCGTTGGGCATTATTTGTTTGAACTCCGACACTGTGTCCTTTAGCTGACTTATTACACTATCACCATAGATTAATATTGGGATATTATCTCAGATAACCCTTATATATAGGCCTTATTCTCAAATAACCCTGACATTTTTTTTTACCCAGATGACCCTAAACTTGTATTTTGTCATTAAACCTGACGGAATTGTTAACGGCGTTAACTATTTTCAAACAAAAATAATTACTGCCTTTAATAAAACAACCAAACTCATCTCTTTCTCTCTCTTGTTCTTCATCTCTTCTCAAGCATTCATCAATGGTTTTCACCACTTTCTCCAAAATTTCTTCCTCTTTTTTGTTTTGAAAAATTGTCATGAATGTACAAGTGAATCTGGGTATAGTAAGATTCACCATTAATGTAAACAAGTTCGTTCAAAAGAGAATAATCAAAAATTAAACCACGATTCTCTCTCTCCTCACAATTCTATGGGTCATGGGATTTTGTGGTTGCAACCACGATTAACCACAACATCAACACCAACATCATCTTCGACCTCCATTCTCTCTCTCCTCACATTCTTTCTTCTCCTCTCTCTCCTCCATTTGTCTGTCATGCGTCGTATTTTCTCTCTCCTCTGCGTGAATCTGGGTACAAAAGGAACTCATAATTTCTCTCTCCTCTGCGTGAATCTGGGTATAAGTGAATCTGGGTTTTGGGTTTTGGGGGTTTGGGGGTTTTTCGGTTTTTCGGTTTTGGGGGTTTTTGGGTTTTTGGCAGCAGCAGCGTTTCTGTTTCTTCCTCTAACGTTTTTCTTTTTTTTTTGATAATTTTGTTTCCATTAATCAGGCGCAAAGCCAGCTATTACATGTCAACCAAATTCCATCAGGGATATCCACCATAACCGACAGAATTAAAACAAGGACTGATTCACTTGTACCCAGATTTCCTCTAAAACAAAAGCCTGCATATTCTTGAAGAGATATAAAAATGGAAAAGCAGATTCTCCAAAACAAGGTCAGATGAGATTTCCTCTAAAACAAAAGGTAAGGAAACCAATTATAACAAAAGCCAAGAAAATTAAAACAAGGACTGATTAATGGAAACAAAATTAGAGAGAGGAAGAACAAGAGTGAGGAAATCAAATTAAAGCATATTATGGAATTTAAATTGAAGAGTAACAAGGACTTGAAGAACAAGAGAGAGAAAGTGACAAAGAAACATAGAGAGAAGATGAAGAACATAAGAGAGAGGATGAAGAACACAAAATAGTTAACGCCGTGTCTAATTCCGTCAGGTTTAATGACAAAAATCAAGTTCAGGGTTATCGAAGACAGGGCTGCCAAAGTCGGGGTTATATTGGAAAAAGGCCTATAAGTCAGGGTTATCTGAGATAATATCCCATTAATATTTTTGTCTTTCTTTTTGCTACTTGTGATGAAAGCCATATTGACCAATGCAATATTGTTTGTCATATTGTGTTTTTTCAATCTTTAGCTACTAAATTTAGGACATCGAGGATACGAGAGTTGGTCAATATTAGCGAAACTAGTTATAAAACTTATTATCTATAATAATCTATACAAATATATTAAAAGGTGTTATGAAACAAATCTACACGCCACGTGGCACTATGCCTTGAGTTCTTTCGTTCCATGCCATCAACATACATCAAAAAAATTAGAAGTATAGTACAAGATTTGACCACATGACCTCAAGTTAATATAGTAAAGTTCTAACCAATGAACTATGCAACATTAGATGCTCTCTATTGACGTGAAAATATTAATAACCCGGGGTATCACCCGGGACTAGTAACTAGTAATATATTAAAAGGCGTTCTTAAACAAAAAAAAGCAGTATGACATGGCACTCTCATAGTTAAGGTGTTTTATGCTATTGTATAAGGTTAGATCCTATAACTCTAAGCTTATATACTAAAGTCTTAACGACTAAAACCAGTAATATTTAGTGTTATCATTTTGGATTAATATATTAATAAATGAAAAATGTAAGTACTCGAGTTATAACCACTAGTGCATAATTGGCCTAAAGTATCACCCCAAAAGTGTTACTTAAAGGCCTAATAGTGTTGCATTAGACAATAGGTAGCACTTTTATAAGTGAAACATTTGCCCGTACTACCTATTCTCTAAGGTAACACTTTCCAATGCTAATGTTTCACTATCTCAAGTGTTACTCAAAATTCTCTAATGTAACACTTTTTTTAAACTAATGTAGCATTTTATAGTGTTACTCATAATTTTTTATGTAACACTTTTTCATCTATAGTATCATTTTCGATGTCATCTCGTGAATTATAGTAACACTTTAAGTCAGCATATGTAAAACTTTATTTTATATTAGGCAATACTTTTTATTAGGTAGCTTTATGGTAACACTTCTATTTCACGTGTCTTATAGTAACATTTTTTAATTTGTCGACACATATACAATGATAATAATACTAAAACTTACAAATGTAATAAACGAAGAGGAAATAAAATGATATTATAGATATAAATGAGTACAAATATTCAATGGTCATTGTAAATAATGAGCCAAAGAGTAGTATTCATCAATTGAAAACATACTAATACATTCACAATATAAATAGTTGATATGAAGTTCCAATATATATAACTCTCCTAAAATAAAGCTAAATCAATCTTTAGGTCATTTCTTTCTTTCGTCTCCAGTTCCTGCAGCCTATCCATACATGCATATTTCTCGAAGCATTATGCCTACTTGCTACTCTAATCCATTATCTTCATCATCCCGCAGTAAGAACAAAAAAAAATCTTCAAAGTCTTATATGATAACAGAGATGAATTCTTGCTAAAGCCAAAACAAACGGTATTTTATCCATTTGAATATTGTGTTACAAAAGTCAAAACAACAACACTCCATGTGAATACTACGTTACATAAGCCTGAGCTAATGCAAGGGACCAACCTTAATTTATCCTCCCATCAGGTTCACTTATGCAAGAAAGAGAAAAAAGATCCACATCAGCACACCCTCACCAGAGTTAAATTAAAAAAATACATATATTCACCCATAGAGGCATAGGGCCCACTATAATCCCATTCAAATTGTCTCCAACTGATTGCAACTTGCCATAAACATAAGAATGACCTATGCTAGCACCCACCAACCCTAAGGATTAGGAATCCCATAGTATAATAATTCCGCTGGATAGACCAATAGGCAAAGAAATCCACTCAACTGAGAACCTATCACGCAAACTAAGAGTAACCGGTCTATGAACTTTCTACTTAGATATGAAGGAAAACAATGCTGAAGTTGAAACTTTATACTTAGGGGTGGAACTTCTTCACTATCATTTGGGTTTACAAGTGAGATCAAGCATAAGTGAATCCAAAGAAACATCCCCTCATCCCTACATCAGACTCTCAAGGTATTGAACGCGATATGACAAACTATTAAGCAACTTTATGCCTCATTATTGATCTGATAGATAGTTCGACATATCAATGTACTTAGAAGCATACCATGGAACAAACTCAGATATATTCTACATTAGCCATGATCTTTCATGCTTGCTTCAACAGCCATGAACGAGTTAAACATAAGTCGAACTTCAAAGTCAACCGTTTATTCCATTAAAGAAAACCTTTTCTAGGATTTACCTGCTAGTATATCCTTCATGACTCCCTGACATTCATGCATAATTAGAAATGAAACTGACAAGCCATATGAAAAGGGACCTTGAAAGTTAAAGAGCCTCCAGTTTACAATGTGAAAAGCTACTATCTGCAACTAAATAATGAAATTGACAGACAAGCTATCAAGCATACCTCTAGTTTGACCACTGCCATTGCACCTTCTGGAATTAGCACATACCTCTTTGTGTGCTTTATATGACAAAAAAAGTCTCTTATTCTTTCTGAGGGGAAAAATGAAAATCAATCACCTAAATGAAATGTAGATCTTTATTCCACTTCATACAATGAGCCTTATTAAGGAGATAAACGTCTTAAAATTCCTTATTCCAACCAAGAACTCACATAGAAGCCAGACGGCCACATCAAGGACCAGCATATACATGACTCAGATAACCAATCACAGAAACCACGGTTCGGTAATAAGTAGGATTACACATCCAAATCAGTACTTAAGTATTGTATATGTGAAAGTAGTTAGCATGGTAGACATAATTCGTCCATTCAACGTTTTTTTTATTATTACATGATTGCGTGTTGCCAACTTTATCGGACAAAAGTGAAAATCGAAAGCGTTCCCTATGAAACTGTAACTGTATAAAACTAAGAATAAGCATGGCAGGATTGAAGCATATTCTTATTGCCTTATTTCCAGAATATCATCCTCTCGAAATTCCTAAACAGTCCATTCTAGATCAATAAACTTACTACTATCATTAACACACATTAGCATTGCAGCACAACTTGCCATTTTATAAAGAAATCATCAATTCAAGATGTAGATTAATATCAAAACTAGTGAAAAGAGAAGGCAGTCCAATTAATATTTGGCTGCATTCTATACTCTAGCTATCTGGCTTCCAAAGAAAATCAACTTGCACAGTCTGCCAGCCATCTCCCCAGTCCCCACCCCTTCACAGCAACCCCCTGCCAGCCCCCCTGCACAACAACCCCCTGCCACCCCCCGTACCTGCACAGCATGCCAGCCGCCCCCTGCACAGCAACCCCTTGTTAGCACCTACACAGCCTGCCAACCACCCCCCTGCACAGTACCCCCCTCCCAGCCCCCTTCAAAGCAACCCCCTGTCAGCCAGCCCTTCACAGCACCACCCCGCATGTTAAGCTAAGCTAACAAAGAATAAGCTTCATAATACATTCACCTTTTTTTTCTTTTGTTCCCTGATTCACCCTTTGTCTCTCTCTTGTCGTCCCAAATTTTCTTACACAACTGCAAATCATGAAAGTAAGGTTAACATTCTTCCCACAAGACAATCTACTGCAGTTTTGAAGTTTTAAATTAACTTCTAGGGAAAGAAAAAGACAAATGGAATAAAGCTATAAGAATTCCAACATATATAAGCAACAAGCATTCTTACCCTTAAAGCGAAATGGAAATTTATAGCTAAATCTTAGCTGTTCTGTAAGTGAAAAAACCTAGCTAAATCATCACCACAACAATAAACGTTAATACTCGATAAAGTATTCCACATAAACAAATCATACACAATATAAGTATCTCAATATAGTAATATAATCACAAGTAAGAAAGATATTACCTAAATCCTTGAAAGAACAGTAAAAGTACAATTATTCTAGGAATTACTTTATCCACTGACTAACCAAATAACAGGGAATAATAGAAATACAAGAAACACGACAATAAGATAGAATCAGCTAAAACACATAACAATTCTCTAGAAGGTAAAGAGGACTAAATGACGAAATGTTCCCTCCATCCTACAGCTAAGTTACCATACTACTTATAGTAGCACAACTAGAAATTCAAGCAAGAATTGTACTAGGTAAGAGCATAATTACATACCCGTTATTAAGAGAAAACGAATTAGCTGTTGTTTTGGTTCTCTTGATGACCAAGCAGTTGACCGTCAAAGATGAGGAGAGGAAGAAAAAAAGGGAAAAAAATTAAGAATTAATGAATTATGAAGCCTAAGATTGACGGGAGGTTGAAGACAAAGAATTCAATGGTAATTCGAAAAATCGGATTGTAATTTACAAAATTCAATGGAAAAAAGGTCAATAATTCGAGACAAACCTATTGATCAGAAGACTTTTAATGAAGTTTCGCAATTTTCGTTGTCAAATTGTCTAAATTCGTAGGTTCCCAATTGCGTTAAAACTGATGGGAGGTCGAAGATGAATAATTCAATGGAAATTCGAACAAAAAAATGATGAATATTGTTAAATAAAACAAAAAAATTGAACAATAACATTTAAAACTAACCGATTAACTTCTCTGATCGCCTGGAAGAATGATGAAGATTGAACGCTGATGGAAGCCGTAAAATTTGGAGCGTTGGACGAATTAAGAAGTGGTGGTCAATTACCTCCTTGAGTGGTGAACGGATTCTGGAACTTAGACCTAGGAGATGAGGGCCGAGTTCTTTGTCAAAATACCAATGGTTTTTGGACTTTTAGTGTGTTTGGCGGCTCATACAACACCAACATAAAATTTGGAATTATTCAATTAATTGAAGATGAGTTTGCTCCTAAAATAAAATAATTAAGAAAATCATAATGTTATTTACTTATATTTTTTTTAAAAAAAACTTATAATCTAAAAAAAATTACATATTCTAAAGTGTTACATTAAAATGTGTTACAAATATCAAAGTGTTACTTAAAAGTGCTAGCTTTTTTAAAGTGTTACATCAAAATGTTACTTAATTGAAAAAGTGCTACATCGAAATGTTACGTATAAAAAAAGTGTTACATTAAGTGTTACATATTAATAAAGTGCTACCAAAGTGTTACGTACATATTCGAGAAACTTGAATTTTGAAAAGTGTTACCCTATACATGTTACCTTAGACCAACTTTGTACTAGTGAGCCCAACCTAAAAACTAGTTATTGTTATTTTAATGGGTAGTCATAATCAAATTGCTCAAGCTTATTATTGCCCTGATTTGGTAACTACCACCTCCATTTTTTAATAGTTGTACCATATTCCTTTTTGGGATGTTTTGAATTAATTGTACAATTTCCTTTTTAGGGAATGGTTTTCTCATCACATAACATATGGGTTCAACTCCCATACAGGCTCTTAGTATTTGTTAAGCTTCAAGCACTTCTTAGTAAAATGATCTTGTTACGCTTTTAGGATGTAATTTTGCTCTTCAACCGATAAGGTGGTAACAAATTTAAAAAATGACACTAGTTTCAGTCAAAATAATGACGATTTTCAATTTTGGTTTTAGTGTACATGAGTGTTATTGTACTAAATTCTTCTTCTTTATGTTTAGTAACCTATCATTTCATAACCTATGTGGGAATCGAACCCACATCTTCTTCATAGTACAATGCTCTACCATTTGAGCTAATAGGTCTTAAAGTACGAGTGAAACCACACACAATTCATGACCTTGATGACTCTAAAGGCTTCCTGTAGCAGTTGAACTGAAAAGCAACCAACAGAACAAGTGTACCCTTCAACCAATGAAATTAACTAAATAGACCTTATAATTGTTACTACAAAGGAGCAGAGTAAAGGTGATATTTTTTACAGTAAATGTACAAAACCAATTCTATATCGCCAAATTAGGCAAAGATGATATACCTGGTCAATGGCGGCCATCACATCTGCCACAAATCCTCGAAACAGCCCTTAAAGCGCCTTATAAACATCAATTCTGCAATGTAAAAAGAATTGTTTAGTTCCCCAATTCCAGTTCAACATAATTTTCAGTCATAATTCTAATCACATATTGGCATAATTCTTATTACTACTTCCTATAACTCTATACAAGTGTAGAATAAACAGTCCCACAAATGAACCAACAATCCTAACAACGGTAGGACCTGAAAATCCCCCAAAACCCACTGAATTTCGAGCTTTCAAATCTCTAACAACCTCTACTTGACTCATCCCAGACCCATCTACACCAACTGCCGTCTCCGACCAATATGATTCTCAATTTTCAATTTCAATGAAAAGAAACACGCAAGAAACTATTGGATGTTTAAAGTGCAACTAAAATAAGATGCTACATACTGGAGTATAACTGAAATAAAATCGATTGAAGAACCCTAATTCCCGTCATTCATACCCTTCAACAATACAGAAAAAATAAACCCATATCATAAAATTCAGCAAATCATCAATCCTAATTCCTTTTTTAACGAGAATCAATCCTAATTCCTAATTTCAAACAACACCTCGAATTGCATTCAAGATAACAAATACATTTAAATTTACTATGAAGTGCTTCTATAACTCTAACTACTAATTTATTTCTTGCAATACTAAGGCTTTATAATTACTTTTTGATTTTTTGGGAGTATCCTGAGATAGTCACTAGGAGCATCTTATAAAGATCTAAAAGTTATATTCAGAGTCCTTTAGCAGTTGATTTATTTGCTAGACATGCTGATATTGCATATCTACAGTTGATTAATGCTATATTCCAACGACCAAGAAACAGGGAGGAAAACTCTGCTAAATGTTCATTAGTATTTACTGGCATGTATGTTTACTACTTCTCTGCTGAGAGGCTGAGAGCTATGATGATTTTCGTACTTAATTTGCCATAGCACATGGTAACGGATGTGGATTTTCTTGGCTCGACTCGATCCTTTTGTGTGCTTATGAAACTCGCACTTCCTTATGGTGTTTTAGGCCTAATAATGGACGAAAATAAGTAAAAGATATGAACACTTCAACTATCTCGGTATGAATTGAGCTAGGTTTGAAGAAT